>JBCEWB010000007.1:506084-529513 GCA_039654565.1 Peronia peronii | reverse complement strand
TTCTCAGAACCCTTTTGGGTTTTTGTGGGGGGGGGGGGGTAAGAGAAATTTGGAATGAGTGAAATTAAAACAAAACAAAACAAAATTTTTAAAAAATGAGCCATGCAGTTGTCTATAGAAATGTGTGCGATCACTAAATTCAGAGGGCGTAGCTCAAACGCACTGTAGTCAATGGAGTTACATGTATTCTGAAAAAAGTGCTCGGGCATTTCATTTCTTTTGTTACTTTTTAAATTAACCGGAATGTTAAATACACAAATTCACCTTTGCCCTTAGCGATGTATATTTATGAAGCTGCAGTAGAGCCGCTTATGTCTGCCTTGCTCTGGTGCTAATCGTGATATTTTAATCTTTGTGCATGTGTATTTTGTGTCAATTCATACTATATAAGCTGAAGAATTTATTGCCTCATCAACTGTGAAAGGAAGTCCTTTTGAGGACAACTAACGATTACCGTATCCTATTTCATCTTGTTTTTCTTATGCAATGAGTTTTTGATAATCTCAGCACAGTTGGGACAGGACATACATGTTTGTATGATCGACCTTATAAGCTTTCGTGAACTATTTCTTTGAGACCTTATGCCAATCTGTCGTCATTTATAAAAATACAGTATCTGCAGGTTTTGATAACTGCATATACTGTATTCTTAAAAATGACGGCAGAAATATCCGCCTTTCTTCTCCAATCAGCACTCAATAATAACATTAGCACATTCAAGAGAAAAGCCTTACTGCGGTAATTCTTCCTCCGGGGGGCATTATATGTAGATCTGTATCTAAGCTTAAAACACTGGGATATGTGATGACAGAGTTACTGTGGACAGTTTTCCTTTTTTTTTTCAGTTAAAAAAAAAAAAGCAGCATAAACGATACTTTCAGCTACAAAAACGACAAAGAACAGCGATATTCACAACTGGAACAATTATGACACATCCAATGCAAAAAAAAATGCATGCTACAAACAAGCGAGAGTGAAAAAAAAAAAACCTCCACAAAGTCAATAACAAAGCATTATCAAACCCAAATTTATTTTTTTTTTATTGTCTTTGTACAAACATTATTGCTATCATAGTATCATTATCAAAAATGTTGATGAAAGGTCAAATCATGACACAATAAAGTCAGAATAGAAAGATGGAATAAAAGGAAGATGTGACACCTTTGACAGTGCCAAGATTCCCTCATTCTATCCATCCACCACCTTCTTCATTTCCTTCTTCACACATAACACATAGTAACACCATAACACGCCCAACAAACAGGCAGTAACAAATTTTATGAGCAGAAAAACAAGAACAATACACATAAAGGCAGGCAAGGGACACTTTCAAACCACATACAAACTTGCCCGGCTACAGAATACTGCCCTACGGTAACTACAGTTTCAAGGCCATTCACCAGATACAAAATTTAAATGTGATAATAGTTCATTTTCGACTAAGCGCAGACCTGGAAATCCCATGCGGAGTGTTTGTACCCCCTACTAAAAATAGAACACTCACTTATGTGTGTTATCTCTCAACCACGAGATCCGACAATAACTGTCATCAGTCCTGTACATTTTTTTTCCCATGTGAACAGTTTGGAGTGTTTGTACCCCCTACTAAAACTACACAGGGATTTCTTGTGGTTCGCTTGGTCGGAACAAATCTATTCCACTCACTGTTGATTGATCAATCAATCTTAATCATACAGAACACAATTTCCTGCTTTCTCCCTCTCAATCGGTCTATCTTTTTTCTCTCCAATTATTACTATAGTTTTTTAACTTGACCCTACTGATTATTGTTATACATGTATAATAACTTGACTGTTTCCACTTCATGGACTGAGATAACCACCCGAAAGTGGCTGAAAGGCGTAAAGAGACGAGAATGTAACCACGCCAGGGACACAAAATCCACATTCCTACACTGGGCACACACAGCCACACAATAAGTCCAAGCAGTATGAACAGTTATAGAAACTGAACAAGTCAAACGGTAAGAACGGGATACACGTACATATACATAACACCCTGTCTATGGCCGTTTTCAAGGGCGTTTGAAAAGACTTTCCCATACTTTCCTAAAATTCCCGATTTTCTGTCTTATATTTTCACAAGTTCAGAACGATGTCCAATATATGCTAGGAGTTCCGTCTCGATTTTCCACTACAGTCACACTCATCTATATGGAAATCATCAATATAATACAGGCATTTTAAAGGGTCGTAATCTTGACCCTCGTTTTCTTAAAACTCTTCTGATGTGAACACACCCTCGACCCCCCTCCCCCATCCCCTCCAATGGCCACTGTAATGTATCCATACATATGAGATCTGACACGTTAACATTCACAAACTTTTTTGTTTTTGTTTCCCTTGTTGCACTTAAGATTTTTTCCAGAAGAGGCAATATTAAGAATATTCGTTTTTTCTCAAGATCATAACTGACAATCATCTGAAAAAAGAAACACACACAAAAAAAAACCCAAAACAAACAAGAAACTTGTACAATTTCACACTGACATGATTACGAATACAAGGTTCGGATTTGAGGGGAAAGGATGGGCCTGTTCATGAACCCCCCCCCCCCCCCCCTCTCCTCCCAATCTTCAGTCTTACATATGCCATGCTCAACTGAAGGTCTTGTTAAAGAAGTGAAAAAAAAAAAAAAAGATAAAAACAAACACAAAAAGAGGAAAACTGCAGAAAAATACAAAGAGAATACATTTTTGTGATGACAAGTCCTTGATTAAAAATGCCAAATGTATGTTGAATAATACATGTCTATGAATGGCTGTCTTTTTAACAGACTTGTATAGTGTGTACGTCTGCATGAATCTCATTCAAAATAGATTGCTGAACAATAGTTCTATTGTCCTAGAGCAAAATTTCAGAATATTGAAGTCCATACATGTGTCTGTATCATCCAAAACAGGCAAAAATTTCAAATGTTTCACAAGAGGACAATTCATTAATGCTTGATTTACCAAATCAAAATGCAACTGGCAAAACCCCCTTATTTAAATATAATGAACTAGGTAAAAAGTGTTAACCTATAAGAAAAAAAAATCACCCAAAATTGCATTCAATGAATCAATGACAAGAATGCAAACAATCATGTTGTACTGATATAGCATAATGTCTTATCGTGCCAGAGCATCATGACCCCACTGAACAACAATAATTAATCACAACTTTGCATCTACATAATCTATATGTGAGCTCTGTGCAGTTTTGAGCTACAAAGAAAAAAAATCAAATGGAAATCAAACAAGACAGATGGGAATATTTCTATGTGGTAACTTTTGGTATTTTGGTAATTTTATTCCAACACCTTCTTAAGGTCTTATGTCTTATGACGACCATTCATGTGAAATCAGTGAATCTTTCAGAAAATGATGAACAGAAAGAATTTTCAAAGGGGCAGTTACAAATCCCACTGGTGATTTTACTACACAGAGAGAGCCATAAATAGCTAGCAGTTGTTTAACTATTTGTGTCGTGCTTTAGGTCAAACAGCCAAGTTATTCCTCTCAACCAATTCAAGACCACTTTGAACCTTTACAAGATTAAACTTTATTAAATATAGACAATGTGTTAAGCTAATTTGATTGTAAAACAGAAATTTAATTGCCATAAAATACTATAAAACATGTAAAGTGCTATCTACAAAGTGCTAGCCTACTTTTGGCCTATCCTATGCTGCCTCTTTTCTATTTTAAAAAAAAAGATATTTATCTCTGAATCTTGACATGACACTTAAAACGGAAGGAGGTGCACAATGCCTTGTTTTTAACCCTAAACATTCTAAAGAACTGCTCTGGTCAAAGACTTACTCATCATATTTGCACTGGAATTGATTTCGACATAGCACACTCTTACTGATATCTTTTACTGTATCACCCAACAGCATAAATTACCAGTATCTATTTCTAAAACACAACTATTAATGTTATTACAGAAACCCTGACACAAAACCAAATTCAAGCAAAACTTTTGGGCTTAACTACAAGGAACTGCTCTGTACAGATGATACATTGATAAGGCAAGGATTTCCTAATAGAACAAAATATTGCTGATTTTAGATTCGCTGGTGAGTTTGGGTACATTTAAATGGTACTCACTATGTCCACGACAGTTAGCAATAACATGACTTCTTCCACACCAGAACAGTGATAACCTACATCTCTGTCAAATACTGACAGCTTCTATGCAAAGACAACCCTCAGTTGATTTTGTCAAGGAATCATTACACTGTTACAAGCAAAAAGCAGCAAGATAAAAAATTCTAGACATTGTTTCTAAATCAGGAGTGGAGCCCTTTTGCTGTGCAGTGTATCAAAATCAGAAAATACTGCCTTCTTTTAGACTTAACTTTTGGTCAATTTAGGCGGACATAGAACAAAGTTTTCTATACTGAAAATTAGTAAATATCTCGTGAAATCTTCGTCAACTAGAATCCTTTGTGTTGCTGCTTCAGATAATTTTGGTTCTAATAAAGAGATTGGCATTATAGAAGTTAGCTATTCCATATTACCCATCAACTTTAATTCTCTGGAGGTGTGAGCACAGTATTCGATCTTGATCCATAGCACGGATAAACAACCATATATTTCAGACAAACACACCCTTTGGTGGTGCTTTACAACAGGCTACTGGCAAACTTGTTTCACCATATTCATGTACCACAACAAAAATCCACGACAACAAAACAGATGTTCTCATCTCTCTATAAAACATGGCATAAGCAAATGAAAAAAGATAATACTTTAATGATATCATATGGCTGTCTCGAGGTGGTTACAATAACGAGTATGGGGCAAAACAAAGATGATGACCGTGATTGCATAATATTTGTTGACAACTTGGCACACTCTGAATGACATACATTTCCCACTCTTAGACTTGGAACAGACTTGCACACATCTACATCCTCTTTCTCCAGTGAATTTGAAAGTCGCTATTTGTCTGTTTCATTACAAAACCAATGATGCTCAAATCTATGATATATACAGAGGATTTGTATTTTAAATGTTTTAATTCAGCTCAAACTGACATGCATGTAAATATATTTGTAAAATTCATCATATCCTAATCCTCAACCAGCAAATAAATTGGTCAGCTCAGCTAAATGATATATTAATCCACTGTTTTTCTTAAATATAATTGCATTACCAAAATTTAAAAAAATATATCACATCAAGTACAAAAGAGAGAATGCATTATGTGATTTTGTAATGACAATAAAGTTAATCTGTCACAGACTTGACTCATTGCAATTTGTCACCTGAAGGCTTCACCAGATATTAGCCCTAGCTTTAATAGAAAAAATATCAGAGCAAAACTTGACATTCCCTTGCCAGCTATGCTTCAGTTTATTGTTGTTGATGTCAAATACAATGCATCAATGAGAAATTGTTGTGAGAAATAGTATCCATGGCAACAAAGATGTATATCTAACGTCTCTCAGCAGATATTTTTATTATTGGACTTGATCCACACATACATGTATACAAACTACATACATCAATTTTTTTCCCTGAAAACGGTAGGAAAATATTTCATTCTCTGATATTTATTGCTCATTAATATTTATATGCTTGCAAAAATGTGCGCAAAACTGAAGTATTTATGAAGAGATAAATATCTGAAGTTGGGATTCAGCAAGTCAAAAGTCTATTTTCCTACTAAAGTACAAAATTTGACATATCCCGCAAAAAAAAAAAACATATGCTAGCCATATTTCAATGATGAAAATCTTACAGAAAAATGTCACAGCTTGACACTGGTTCCATAAGTTGCTTGACTTTGTTCCATATGTCTGTTACCCAGAGCCAGAATATGAAAATGTTCATTGCTTGATTTTTCCAGTTCCAATGAAAATTTTTGTAAACCTTCAATCTCAAGCTTAATTCTTAATTTTGTTTTTGTTCTTTTCTGAAAGATGGATGCAGTGCATTAACAGTCCATAGCAAATAGATGCCAACCTGATTTGAAAAATTCATAATATGCATAGAAAATGTCTATCTTCTTTTTGGAGATTATAAAACTCAAAATCCTCTGTACTATCTCGTTGTGATGATTGGTAGTGATGTATCACAAGAAATACCTGTATTCATGTTTCCTTAACTTCTAATCCATTTTCTTGAGCCTAAAATTAGTAAAAATGAGCAAACTGCTTGGGATGGGGATTTCAAATTTCCCTTCTCCCTCTTTCTCAACCGATGGCCATTCACACACAATCACCTGACAGAGGCCAACAATGATTAAATCTTTCCAGCTTTTATTGGTCATAAATTCCATACAGACAACAGAATCAAGTGTTCATATTTCATATTTTTTTTTTCAGAACAGTTTCCAAGAGCATATCTGCACTGTAAGTATCCGGGAACACTCATATGCAACTTCTGTATGAAAAAAAAAAATAAAAAGTCACATGGAAAACATGCAAATCATCCTCCCCAAAAAAACCTTCTGTAATGGACACAACTATTTCTCTAACGGTCACTATTGATGCACAAGTGCCACCATTCACACAACTGTAAAACTTAAGTCTCCCTCACAGTCATACAGGAACAACTCTCCAAGTAACAAAAATCAAGTTTACATTTCTATTTGAGTTACAAATATCGCATTGTTTAAAACTAAATTAGCAATCCTATAAAATAATGAAACACATGAATCTTATGTACATACATGTCTTGCAGTAAGGGTGACAACATCTTGTCTTTCTTCTGTTCTCTCCAGTGTAAATAAATGTTTCATGAATCAATCATGCATTCAATTAAGTGCAGTTCTTCAACATTGCTTCAACAGTAAATGTGGCAAATAAATATGTCCACTGAAGATGTTAGAATCTGGTTAATATCAATCAAATCCATTTCTCATAGATCAATATGAAAATTTAATTTCTATAAGTTGGCACATTTGACACAAGAGTTTCACAACACTCACCTTTCTGCATGTGCTCATAATCAAATCATTGCAGCAGAATAAAAGTAAAATTTTAGCAAAACTATGGTCTTGTCAAATGCAGAATGCACCAGCAAAAATAAAATAAAATAAAAATAAAACAAAACAACAAGTTATTAAAAATAAAAGTCTAAATTGCTACGATGCATGAAACTGTTGGGAAAAAAAAAATGGTTGGATAGAACTTCTCACTATGTACATGTAAAAATACATGGGAATCTGGCAGAAAGATAAGGGGTGGGTGTGGGGGCAATGATAAATTATGGCAGAACAATAATGCTTCTCTTGTGTATATGTACAAACATGACGACGGGGTTAAATACACATGGCAAAGGATGGACAGTGACCTCAACGGCGGTGACACACACTATACATTCCTCTCTTTTCCCAGTATCAACTCCTTTGTGGACATTTACAATTCCATGCAAATTCCACTATGTTGTGACATGAAAGTTGCTCCTTGTGCCAGTTTTCTAGTCCCAAGTTTGTCCATTAGCACAGGCAACTGCATCTACCTGATGAAACTTCTTCTCTCTTGTTGCCCTTCTGGATTACTAGACTAATTGCAGTGAGTGAGATTTCTTGCAAACCCATCACTGGTTCAGAAATTATCGAGAAAAACAAAAAAAGCAAAACTAACCTACCATTACTTTTTTTTTCCCTGGCAAACACAGTTTATGCCATTATGGTACACAACAAAAACAAATATACTGCCAAATGGTTATTTCACATGTGCTAATTAGAATTATAAATGATCTACCTATATCCAGCTATTTTGTTAAGCCATCCAAATAACACAATGAATTCCCAAAAGAGGTCTAACCTGTCTATGTCAAGTACACAAAAGATATCCATTTGTATCAAGCTGTTACTCTATATCACCACACAACTGTGATGATTCACATTTTTGTTAGATGTATGGTTGTCAAGCAGAACATTTCTATCATCCAACAACACTAAATGCTGGATTAACAAAAAAGGCAGGCTGCATTCTGGGCATAATGTCATAGGGCATTTTTTAAAATTCTTTGTTACAAACTTATAGGCATATCATTTTGAAAGGCAGAAATCACGAAATTGTGTTTTTTGATTTCCTCAAAAGGATGGGGGGGGGGGGCAGCACATCCTAAGGTGATTTTTAAAAATTATTAAAGAAACGTTAATTTAACCACTTCATCGAATCTGGCATGTTCAAATTAGACAAAAATAGTGAAGAAAAAAAACTGACTTTTTCATAACGATTGCCATGGCAATGCTGCCATCTTGGATTGAGGCATCTCTAAGATGGCTAACTTTAAAATCAATCTCCTTTGCCAAATTTTAACAGAACTTGATGAAACTCGGTGAACATATTGTTTGACATAATATCTAAAAAGTTACATATTTTCAGCTATTTATATGAAAAACTAAATTTTCTAGAAATTTCTGAAAATGCCATGTTGCAAAATTTCAAATTTTGCCATTTTTTTTTTTCATACTAAAAACCTGTTTTTCTCCAAAACTCACTAACAGAATGGGATGTGCATACATATGTTTTTTGGTCTTGTTATGAAAATGATGTTTAACAAATTTGGTTAGAATTGGTTTAGAAAAAAGAAAGTAGATAGCAAGATATTGACCTAGAAATGATTTTTGAGAAAAACATGTCTAACATTTTTTTTTCAGGGAAAAATTGACATGGAGAGTTTTTTATTCGGCTTTTACCCTCAAAACAGCCTTTTTTACAGACTGGTCCTCTCTCCATGACTTCTGTGTCTTTTGTTGCTTTTTCCTGGCTTTCTGGGCATATCTTTTCTCAGATTTTGTTCCTTACCCTCATCATTAGAAGGGTTCCATAGAGTCACTTCCAGGTTTTTGAAGGCCTACATGTGGTCACCATATCTTTTTCTGTTTGAAAAAAAAGTGTCTTGACCTTTACTATGGCATATAGTCAACTGAGCTGTGAGGCAGAAGAAACAAAGGAAAATTTTGCTATCTATAGAACGTGGAAGTTCATTTTAGAAGCCTGGTGAAAGTTTACACTTATAATCTGCATGATCAGCAGGTTTTTTTTGCCTCAGAGTGGTCAGCCAGTGTCATCCCTGGCACTGGGACTCATGATATTGCTAGACTAGATCATAATCAAGTATTCTGTGCACTCTCTGCCTTTATGTAACCAAACAGTGATGATCTACCACTACACGTAGCAGCCAGAGGAAGCCAAATCCTGGCTTACAGTAGGCTGGGCCTAACGTTGAATGACCATTGGCCAAACACGTTAGAATGGACATATTCACTTTTTGATACCATTTTTATACTCAGAAAAGACTGAACTTTTAAGAGAAAACAAAAACCCAAAATCACATTTTTTGAGCAAAATTCATATTTCTGGACTAGCCAGCCCTCCAACCCAAAGAAAGAGCAGAGTTTAATGTCACAAAACCAAAAGACATGAGCCAGACACCAACGGTGGCTTTGCTGAGAGCACAGGATTTTACTAATAGGGCTCATAAGGACTAACAGGGAACATGAATACCTTGGCACACAAGAATTGTAGTTAAATCATTTTTTCTTCAAATCATTTTTCTTCAAAGTGAAATTCATTGGTTTCCCTTACTAATGACATCAAATAATTCCGTACATGAAAATCTGACCTCAGAATCTTTTCACTCTGCCATGCAACATATTCTGTCTTACTACAATGCCCCTGATATCAATGACCAAATGAAAGGTTAAATGGTAGCATCTGTTACATTGTATTTATCTCAACTGAGATGTTTCCCTTTCCCCCATCTGAAAAAAAAAAGGGTCACACTGATCACATTGAAAAATGGCAGGTCTTGGTGATGTATGGCTCAAAGCAAACCAACATCTAATACAAAAAAAAATTCTTCTGATAATATTAAGCGACACTGCTTGACGCTCCATCTGTCTCTGCTTTAGAACAAATAAATTAGAGCAAACAATGTAAGTCCCTCTGTTCTAATATCTAGCACCTTGACTGTTAAAAAAATCTCTGAGAGCTAAAACCTGGCCGAATTACCAATTAAAATGTCACATATTCAACAAAAAAACCAAAGCCCACATCAGAAGTGAGTTTCCTCACAGGGATGCTAACTATTTTCAAGACGACTATCTAAGCGGCTGAAGATGCGAACACGTCTGGCATTGTGTGTGGCCGAGTTGATCACTTCCATCCACCTGGTAGAGAATGAAAATATGATAAGTGAATCTGTTTGCCAAGATTACTCAAACAAGGCAACTTCAGCCTCACATTTACATTTGACAAACACTGTGAACATTTTCTGGTGCAATTATATTTCACTCAAACATGGAATTAATACTTATGGGTTTTGTAAGGGAAAGGGAGACCCAGAAAGGGACAGTATTTTGGTCACAATTTTCCACTTTTCTTTTCCATTGTACAACTGCAAGCTGGCATATCATTTTGCCATGAGGAAGGAAAAAAAAAACATTACAAAATGACTCTTTAAAAAAAAAAAATGTGTTATACAAAAAATATGCAGAACAGTTTTAAAAATTATACAAAATAAGATTCTGCCATCTTCTTGAACAGAGAAATTGATACTTGAATGTGGTGAAAATGGCCTGATAATATATATTGATATTTACATATTACAGAACTGAAGGAACATTCATCTCTCTACACGAAATATTGTCCTTATGAGCAGATTATAAATATATCAGGATGTTGTGAGGTGAACAGTAGATTATGAGCTAAACTATTTACTGAAGTCAATTTTTCTCATGGCACTACCTCATGTCTCTTCAATTTGCAAGATCTTCGACTACAGTCAAACTCACTCAGCACTTTTTTCACCAGACAACAGTAGTAACTAGATTTGGTGGAAAATGAATCATTCAGACTGGCTGCAAGACAAAAGTTTTCTCTCGTCTCTGGAGCATGGAGAGCGTCATGATGACCTAATAAAAAATTTATTAATATTTCGGTTGAACTTATTTTGATACATCTTTTCATTTCTCGTAACATTCTCATAACATATCTAACTATCAATGGCTTGTTTTCAGAGCCAGTTACTTATTGTGGCTTGTAATTTTTCTGAGACCTGTTCTTACCTGGAGAAGGTATACTCGCTCTCTGCCCGGAAGAAATACACATGGTTTTTGAACTGCAGTTTGAACACATGATCTTTGTTGATTCCGTCTTCTTCCTCGGGGGTGTTAACAGCATAACCTAGCAGTGGAAGACTCGCCAAGGGGAAATCATCCTGTGGAAATAAAAATTACAATTATATTAGTGAACAAGAAATAGGGAAATTACATTTCACTAACATCTACTCAAAGAGAATACTTATGAAGGATCTCAACAACTACTGCCAATGCTAAACAATAATAACTTTAAACATAAATACTAGTAACTTAGATAAGCTACAGCTTTCTGTGACTTTTGGACAAGAAAAACGATGTATGCTGGATGAGAATAAAAACAACAGACCATAATGTGTTGTGTGTGGACTCACCTGGTATGTTTTATAGAAGAAGAGGCAAAAGTTAGTGAAGACGACCCACAGTTTCTGCCATCCATTGCTGGTTTTGAACTTGCGGAGGAGATAGCCACTCAACTGGTTCTGTAATAACAAGCATCACTAAGGTAATCAACATCCCCTTTAACAAAACACAAGTGCTGACAACAGGAAAGCACAAAACATTCAAAATATTACTACAAGGTAGAACTCAAAAGTAACATTAATCCTCACTGATGATATGAACTGAAAAATGTACCATAAATGATAACCAGTGAGAGCACTGAAAATTCTGTGTCAGAAAGGCAGTGAAACCGATCTGGCTTACCTTTAAAGCTCTCTCATGGTCTCGCATGCTGACACTGGTGTTGCGGTGCCAGCACACATGCATAGTGGTGTTGGCGCGGTGCTGGATGGGTTTCTCTGTGGATGCCTGCTCTCCATCCACATTCTCACCACTGCCCACATTCTCTGAAGAGCCTGCAAGAGTCAAAAGCTTTCAATATACCATGTATTTTTGTACACAGCAGTGACACTACCATTTCTTATTATAGCTAGACGTATATTGGAATATTACCTGCTTTATGCAGCGATATCTGCAGGATCTTCACATCCTTTCAATGATGCCTCTAGAAAAATACATGACTACTCACCAGATGTTATCACGTATCACTTTGCTATTGTAATGATCACAAAAGATGAGGCAGGAGTAGTGCAGTCACAATGTTTCATCTCAGTATGCAAAATTCATAAAGTATCTTCCTTCTTAGGTCCTGCGTCTCCCTACAATACAATGCTGGTCGAAAAAGATCATCTTACTTTGAAAAATCTCTAATATTAATAATGTTGGAGATACATCATGGTAAAGGCAAGTGATAAAATTTATCTTCCTCAACTGATTCAGTTTATGTCTATTCCATAAACGCCCCAATTGTCAAGAGGTTAACATACACTACATCACTCAGATGAAAGCATAAGTGTATTCTGTGAATCTGCTACAGAGTTTTACCAGTGCATGTGACTTAATCAACTATCAAATTATTGACCCAGCCAGCCAAAAGTGTATGAATTTTGAACTTCAAGCTAGTGTTGCATGCATGCATTTGCCATTGTCCACTTACTGGCACTGGACTTGAGGCTTGGATACTGGAGTTTGTCTGCAGAGATATGCTTGACTCGGATCACAGCCTCATTGATATCTTCTATCCATTTGTCTTTCTCCTCCTGGGAGCTGCAAGGAAAGTAAAGGACTAGACATCAGTTCACTGGTTTATCACACATTCATTGTTAATAAGGTGATGAACATAAGAGCAAGGACTAGGTATTCCCTCATCAAGCTCATATATTGTGACACAAAAGATAATCAAAGAAAACAAGAACATTTAACTTTTATAATTTGTCACATGGCAATAAACATCGTAATATTTAAGAAAGAATCGTAGTTTCATGTCAGTTTCATGATGAAAGCCTGTCCTTCATAAGTATACTGCCTTTTCTTCTTCGATACTATGCTTACCTTGCTGCCACGAGTATGTATTTGTTTCCTGCATAGATGGCAAAGCTGTTCTGTACAGCTGACTTGCTCTGGTCAGTCTCCTCCACCTAGAGGACACACGCAGCACAAGCAATATTAATACATCACAACTGACTGACAGGATGATAGTTTAGGAGTCTTTCAAGCATGTCCACAACGATGGTCCTGTTCAAGCCTAACTTGAAGCCTATTCCTTTCCCACACCACAGTACTGGTTGAAATTGAATAGCTAATATCCTTAAGATAGCTTTCTATCATTTACTGCGCTGTGACTGACCTGGTCACATAAATGGGGACTGTCACAGTTGTCACCGTGTTGAGCTCAAATGGTTATTCACTTGAACTAGTGGTGTGCACTTCAGTACAGATGAAATATATGAAGCAAATATATTTGACATTGCTCACTCAATATTCTCTTTATTATCACAACTCTATGAAAAGCACTTATTATATGATAAAAGGTTACAAGAAACAACTGGATAAAATTAAGCAAGAAGCCAGTTTTTTCCCATTATCCTAATTTGTTAAAATTCAGCACCCCCTCCTTGTTCTGCCAGTTTGTCTGGATCTATCATATTTTTTTTATATCAAACATCCTAGCTCACTAGCAAATAAATCTGTGGAATGCCAGTTTGCCTATAATATCTACTTACCGTCATGCCACGCAGAGGTAACTGACCATGAACTTTGAACTGCAATAAGGAGGCTGATGTGCGACTGGTATAGACTAGCATATCAGAAAACTGCAAACAGCAATACAGGTCAGTGTAAATCTTACTATTAATAAAATCGTTGTGCATTTTAGATTTGTTAATTGTTCTAGTGGCTCTTATCACTATGAAAATTGTGGTATATGGGTTTTATTTCGCTTAAGCTAGACTTGTCGCATTATCTTAGAAAAGTACAATATAACAGTGTGATTCATGATCAGGCTCTATGTAGAAATGCTATAAATGTCATATATGTGAATTAAGAAGCATTTTTGAAACAGAATGGAAAAAAAAAAAAGCAAAAACTGTGCTACGGAAGAAGAAAAGACTACTTTAACCACTTATGCTCATCACGATTATGTGGCAGACCCTCTTATCTGTAAACTAATGACCATTACAATACACAGAGATACAGACTCTTACCAAAAAGAACATTCGTTGCTGATAACCTTTCCTAGAAAACTTCTGAAGGCATCCTTCGCGGATGAAATCCTGAAAACAAAAAAAAGCAGTTTGAAAAACTTTGAGTTAAACAACTGACAATCAATCATTCAGCCTGAGCCATCAACACTAACATATCTTCTCTTGATCATCGGGTACGAATGCTTTCATTCACATTATCTCAAACCATATTTAATACATGGTAATACAATATATTTGTCTGGCCTATATTTCTTCATGGTTGAGGCAGGCTGAGAAGTGACAAAAACAATGCAATAAACAAACAAATCAATGGCAGAGCACATTATTTTTTTTCCAGATTTTTATGATGGCTAAAACTTAAAAGAACAGTCACAAAGGTAGCAGGGCTAAGAGATGTAAATGTTTATAAGAAACATTATATCCAAAAAAGATCTCATGCCAGAAAATATTTAATCATAAAAGAATTAAGATGTTTTTCAAATGCTTAACAGCTGAGCTAGGGTCTCTGCTATCATTACTGGCACATCTTCATATTTTGTAAACTTCCATGCAAAAATTAAAACTATTAGATTTTACTGATTTTTGTCTATGAATTAGACAAGGCTGGCAAAACTCAAACCTTCTTCACTTCTTTAACCTGTTCATATGAACTGAACATGTTTGACAATTTATCCATATGTTCAGAACACGTTAAATACCTTAATTTATATCAATTTGACAGGTCTGACAAAATTTAACTCCTTATTTTGTCTCTATGAATGGTACAGTTTTAACAAAGTCACGCTACTTACCCTGTCTATATGAATTAAATTCTCCAACCCAAGCAAATCTCTTTGTAGTTCCATTAATTTTTCTAAGTTTTCCTGAAACCAGGCAGAGAAACACAATTTCAGCAAACATATGTAAGAAAACATGTATGTATCATGAAAAACTTTGATTCCACAAGGATACATTTCAATAGATGCCAGCAATATCATTATTAACTGCAAATGCTAAATGTAAGAAAACAAATGCCCATGCAACCGATTTACTAATAGAAAGATGGAGTGTGTTGTTACATCACCAGTATCTCACAAAGCTAATTTCCAATCATGACTCAATATGAAAAACAAATCTGTGAAGAACAGAATGTGGATGTAAAATTAGCTGACATCAACGTCATGTCCAAAGTGTAACAAAAAAATTGGATCAATTTATTTTTCCTCTTAGATGTATCTTTTCTTAATTTTTCTGTCTTTCATGTGGTTCGGTAGGGGAAAAAAAAAAAAAAAATTTTTTTTTTAAAATCACAAAACACTGTCACATACACCAAATACTTACACATTTCCTAAAGCGATCTTTAAACCCATTGGTGATTTCTGTGATCCGACATAAGGCCTCTGATAGAAAAAGCACAAACAACAAAAAGAAATGTTATTCTCCACCGCTATAAACCATCTATGTCACTGTAAATTCTCTGCTATTTGATGTTGTCTTTCTTCAGAAATGTGAAGTAACTTTGATAAAAATTCTGCCACATATCCAAATGCTAGGGGCAGATTGTCTCATATCCATTTGTACCAGTAGTACAGCCAGATCTATATAATTTACATGTCTAATTTCCAATACCAGTAAGACACCTTACGATCTCATATCTTAAATTTAACAGTTTAATATATTTCATAAATGATGGAAATTCACTGTGTCCAGATTTAATTTCATAATACTTCTGTCAAATAATTAAAGTGTTCAATGTTTCATAATTAATTACATATCAAAGAAGGGGTGCAATGTCACGGACAACTTATGCTGTATGCTGTAAAATAATAAATTTCCAATAGCCAAAAACCTGTTAGTGACGTTATTTTTGCGAAAAAATCACCGTTAATATGTTTATTTTGCAAAATAAGACGACTTGCGGTTTACATTTCTTTCACCAGCTCTCTATGTGATTAACATCGATCTGCATGTGATGTTATACGTCCCGTATATCTTTGTACTACAAAGTTGCGCAACTTGCAAAACAAGGTTTCAGATCCAATGGCAACATCAGACGTCTGACTAGTAAAGCATTATCAGTTTGAGCCGCTAAAAATTTAAGAAGCTACTGAAGAAAATGACAAAGAAGATGCCGACAACACGATTTTTGGATGAGATAAATAATGTGGAGCCTGACTGGTAAGAACTTGAGTCGAAGTGACATATTTTTATTGTGAACTGATTCATGACAAAGTTCATCCGATCTAGATCTAGATCTACATACTAGATCTACATTTATGTTAAGATCTAGATGTAGAATCTACATCTTCAGACCTCATGACAGAGATATATCCTGACAGTAGCAGTCATCAAAATGTCTAAATCGGGATTATAACACTTAGATTAAATCTAGAGGTCTACAGTTTAGATCTAAAGAATGGAATTAGATCTATTCAATTTAGCTAAATTTAACATGTTGAGAAAAAATAGAGGCGGGAAGGGTTATACTATGTGTGTAAAGACTGATTTCAAGAGCTCAGTAACCAGATTATTCTCTATGATCTGGAGGTAGCTCACCTTTTCCGCATCAAACGCCAGACTATCTGCGACTGACAGTTCACAGCCATACAATACACCACTGTTTACATACTGAATAGGCCCACTCAAATGTCCTACTGGCGTGCTCTAAGCACCGGAGACTTCATGCCCGGTTTACGATCAGTTATGGAAAACAACGAGATGACCACAGCGGTCGTAACGACCCCGTCTCTTTAACTGTAAAATTCTCAAATTTAATAAGCCATCAGCTTCTATTTCGTATGTCAGTGGGTTTACAATAACCGCAACATTTCATCTGAGCAAAAACATGAGAATAACCACCTCCAGGGGGCTGAAAGATGTATATGCAAAGAAACTTGACACGACAAATTGATGTTGCACTACCACTTTAACATGGCAAATACATTAGCATTACAACATGTGGTGAGACATGAAATTTTGCTACCCTTTAAATACTCTGAGAAATAGTAGCTGAAAGGGAAGTTTGACAATATGTAGAGTTCTCCAGAAATAAATCATCAGATCGAGGTCTGTCTTGTGTGACCTACCTTTACAATCCTCAGCATCATCATGAGCGAAGGAATAATGCTTGACTAGACCTGTGGATCACAAAGTCAACATTATGAAACAATTAACACTAATATAATAATGTTGGTGTTATACTTTTTGACATGCGACATACCAACACTCTAGCATCATCAGATGCAATACTAGTTCTTTGTGGATGTAAATTTTCTCATATTTGGAATCTGGCCTTAATTTAGTTATCATTTGTTTTCAGCCAATTTCTATTTTTCAGATGGAGTCAGGGCTGCCAACAGATTTCTACTGATTTTTTTTTTAACCAAATTCAAATCTGTTGGGTCAGGTCAGCATTTCCTGATTGTTCATAATTATCAGCAACAGAGCATGCTATCACTTGTACGTGAAAAAATGAGTCAAGAAGTACGGCCAACTATTTAAAACAGCCAGTCGAATACAGGAACATTGGATTAAAAGTACAGTTTATGATATAATTTTACTCTTTTGCTCTTCACAAAGCCCATTATTAATTTTGTTCATACTGCAACTGTCAAATTGTTGGAGGCACTGATGACAGTCCAGCCATTCATTGCCTATTTTGATGATTTTCATTCAGTGTTATATTTCAAAAAGCAATTTATGTTTTTTTTTGCTTTTTTTAAATAAAGTGCTAAAAGTGGGATGTTCATCCTGGTATCAAAGATATTATGAAAATGAAAAAAAAAAATATGCTGAAATCAATGATCACATTAGTCCCAATGATCAAAATTTAGAATTTTAAAAATAATTACCAGTCTTACTAGTTACTGAACTGATGACACTTCATAAATATTTAAAATGCATTTTGTATTTTCTAAGCCTTTAAAAAAAAAAAAAAAAGAAGATTTAACAACATATTGTTAAAATCTAACCATTTTGCTGCCAATCCATTCCCATATTCAACACCAACTATAAACAAACTTTTAGATAGATTTACATACGTTCTAAAATGAGTTTGAAATGGAACAGCCGTTGACCAGGTCGTAGGAAAAATGTGTTCAATGGAAGATAACAAACTTTCTGGGATTCGAAACCTCTGCAAATCTCTTCAAATGGTCGCTGTTTCTTCACTTTATTGTCAATCTCCGTAAGAATTTCCTCTAGATGTTCAAAGTAATTCTCATATAACTGAGGAAGATGAAAAAGAATGACTCAAGTCTAGATCAATTAAAATATAGTGTTTCTATGTAGAATACATGTCTCCAATACACAATTTCACATCTGCTCTCCTTCTCAGAAATGTTTAATTTGGATGACATATTCTGTAGAAAAATCATTGCCATAGTACAGAGCACTCAAAGACAGTTAACTAAAATAAAGAAATAAAATCACAGAAATTTATAAATCTTTCCAAATACATGTATATAAATATCATGCTGGACTGACCATCTTGGTTTCAAGAAAACACAACATAAAGTTCTAAAGTGTTTATCCAATAGTGTCAAATAACAACACTGTATCTTCCTATTTATCTATTTGCCTATCTGTCAATCTGTCTGTGTCTATTTGTCAGTTCATCTGTTTATCTACCTGTCCATCTCCGTCGCACATCCATATATCACACTTTACCTTTATCACACATCTCATAATTCGTGTTTTTTTTTTCTCTTTCTTTCTCTTTTCCTTATCAAAACACAGGATCAAAACTATATTAATACAACAGTTGAATATAGAACAAATGTTTGAGAAAGACTCTGGAAACCAGGAACCAGTAAACAGAGGAGAAAACCAACTGAAAATCTCACCTCCTGACAGTTGTTGATGGTTTTGAGTAAGAGATCCCCAACCTTGTGAATTTCTCCATTGGCTTGAGGCTGGATCTTGCCTTCCCTGGAATTAACACAACAGTTGACACACGTATTCACAACCTGGTAAGAATCTCACTCAACTTCCCAGCTGAGGTAAACTCATTGGGTTCGCATCCTCATCAAACTGGCTCGATTCTTGCCATATTTTTGCTCTCCTCCTTTTCCAAAAATTGTCATTCAGCCAAACTGGCCATGGTTTTACAATATTTCAGTTGCAAAAGCAACTCCACAATGTACACTGATTCTTTCATGGATATGTGATTCTATCAGCAGAAAGCAAAATTGACTATTTTCCTATTGCTGATCAGTTATTCATATCAAGGACACAAAATTTGACAGGTTTTTAGAGTCTGCAAGCCATCTGACAGAACTGCAGTAATAAATGGGAAAAATCAGTCCTGCACTCAACAAAGAAGCAAGAGGGGGAAAACATGTGAAAACTAATAACAATTAATAAACGGAATAACTACTTTTTTTTTTTTGAAACTTCTTCATTTATGAAAATGATAAAAAAAAAAAAAAAGAAAAGAAAAATACAAAACAAAAAAACATTCCACTTATCACCGTGTCATATGATAAATGTAGGTCAATTTTTGGTCAAACTGAATTCAGGCCATAGCTGAATACTTTGAGTCTTTTACTACATTGTTCTTAAAGTATTGTTGGTTTCCAAAGTTTCATTTCAGTAAAAGCTTGCGCCACTTAAAATAGAGACATGAGCCGGTATTATGGTGAAATAAACATTTTCCCCAATTCTTCTCAAAATAGCCAAAAATGACTGATGCAACTGTCTTTTAAGTGTGATATTATCCTTCACAACTGTCTTCGTTGCATATCACAACTGGCTTTTACTGAAACAATAATATCATTACACAAGACAGTCATGTTGCTGAAAATAGCTACAACAAGCAGGTCCCATGGGTGCTTACCAGGCTGCTAGTCTCTGCTCTACTTCCTTCAGGAAGGTGTAGTGGAAGTTGTAGATGGGGTCGAAATAGTGGAACAGCAGCTCAGACATAGAGTTGAGGATGGCAGGATCACAACTCACAGCATTGCGAAACCACTGAAATTACAAGCAATTTTAGACTACGAAATAAGA
The DNA here is from genome assembly GCA_039654565.1 of Peronia peronii. NCBI lineage: Eukaryota > Metazoa > Mollusca > Gastropoda > Systellommatophora > Onchidiidae > Peronia > Peronia peronii. The sequence goes on along the minus strand of JBCEWB010000007.1, from coordinate 509,418 downwards.
AAAATAAAAAAGTGACTTTCAGACATAAGGATGAGAATGGCAGGGTCACATTTACATCTGTTTTAAAAATGGTCACTCTGAGTCTCATACTGTTAACAAGTGAAAACTGTGGATTACCAACAGTATTCAAAATATTACTTGTCTTTCGTAATGTGAAGAATTAAGAACAAACATGACAACGAATAGCCGACAACAATCATATTCTGATGATGCCAGCATTAAAAATAGTTGATTAATCTATTAAATAACATAGGAGATGATTCTTGTCTGTCGAACGGAACTATTAAATCATCTGTATTCCATGTAATAAGTTTTAAGCACTTCCTTCAATTTTTAAAAAAAACTAGGCAAACTTCACTGCAGCTTTTCTGACTACGATGATTCAAATATTCTTATTCATACCTGTGTATCTGTCTCATTAGGTTAACTGACAAGACAGCATTCAAAGTGATTCAACAAAAACACACACTAAAAAAAAACTTGACTGAACCAATAACATGATAAGAGCTGCCTTTCCACAAGGAGCATACTCAGGTTTGAGTATAAGTAAAGTTACCTACCACACATAACACTTCCAAATCTTTTTTGTATGTTCTCTCAGTCATCAACAACTCTTTGGCAATGTAATAGGCTGTGTCTGTTGGCCGATGCTGCAAAACAAAAAGAACACCTCAAAGATATAAACCTGTTGACTTGTCACAATTAAACAAGTCTGTGGCTTAATCCCTGAATGACCAGTTACAACCATTTCCTTGTGAATACTTCCTCCATTTTGTCACCCTTCTTATGAGACATGCGTAATTTTTAAAAATGTTTTTTGTTTTTTTCACTTGAGACCATCACCTATTATGTGCAAAGTACAAATTATATTCTCACTAAGCAGCATTTTGACAGCTATCTCATTCTCTTAAATTGATATCTACAGTCATATAAGCCCTTTGGTGTTAATATAATGACCTCTTTTCACAAGCCACTTCCTAAGGTGGCTGACAAGTTAACCAGCTCTGAAAAGCAGACAATGAAAATGTCTTTACTGTGTCACTGCATCACTGTTTCCACTAGCAACTGGAAGTGAGATATTGATATGTCATTTGACTGTCATCTCTGACAGTATGGACACATGCCTACCCCAGTGCAGAGACCCGGGATATATAAGTAGGTCCTTTGCTCCCACCTGCAGATGGCAAAAGCCCACCATCGGTTGGATTTCTCCCATGGAATGCCATCCTCGACATTCCAGGGGTGACATCTCTTTTCTGTCTCCTTGCTCCTATCTTCTGTCCCACTATCTTTCCTTTCTTCTTGATGTGTTAACGCATCTTATTGTGTTTGGCACAACATAGCCGTGATCGTGCTGATGTGCCGTTAAACCCCAACACAAGGTGTCCTGTACTGTACTTTCTTTTCCATTTCATGCTAATTTAGCCATTTTAAATTCATTTTTTAAAGTCAGATTAAAAAAATATGGATGTGAATTAGTATCTGCACTGGCTGAATCACAATCTCACTGATCCTCAAATTATGTGAGACCAAAGAGTAATTTAAAAAAAAAAAAAAATTTTCTTCTATGTTTTATAATGATCACAGTAATGATGTGAATAATGCACAACTGAGGTGATATGAGTTTAAGCCTACTGAGGTAAGCTGCAAAAGGGACATGCAAAGTGTGCAATACTAATTAAAGTGAGTAGCATTTGTTGAGAGAGACAGACAGTGAGAGAGAGGTGGAAGAAACATGAGAGAGAGAAAAAGACAGACAGTAATGCTGGGATAAGGCTGGTAGAGGTACACAAAGACAGAGTGAGAGACACTCAGGAGACTGAGACCAGAGAATAGACTGATGTTTGCAGATGCCCAATAACCTAAACATCTCTCTGATCCCCCAGTCAACAAACAGTGTCTCTGGTGTATGTCAACATTTCCCCGTTTTTGACCTTTCACATCTCTGCTCAGGCACCACACCTGCACAGGGTAGCTTAGCAGGCCATTGATTCAGCATTCATGATACACAAAAAAACCAAGCAGCTAATGATATATTTCATCATCAATAATCATTGCCAGGGCAGTCTGTTTCATACAGGAAATATAACAGCAACTAGATGGAATGATTTTATGTCAACTATATATGATAAATTACACATCGCACTGATGTTTAAAAAAAAATGGACAAATGGATTATGTCATGTTACCTTGGTTGGATATTCTGAGCTCTGCATAATATGATTATGATTGAATGTTTAGAATTGCATGGAATTCCATCATGATTGTATGTAAAGAGTCAATAAACGATTTTATTGGAATCCAGTTTTTCAATGATCTCATGTATTTCTGCAGATAACAAAACACTCCTGATCTTCCTCATTCCCGCCCACCTATATTTATCAATGTATTGATTAAGTGATTAGGGCTCCAGAGCATCTCTTACTACAATTATGTGATAGTAAAATATTTATCAATGTATTGATTAAGTGATCAGGGCTCCAGACCATCTCTTATTACAATTATGTGACAGTAAAAACAGATAAGATTCCACTCCCTTGTTATAATTATTCCTATCACAAAAATCTGCCTGAAGAACCTGACAGTTTAGCAAACATATACTTGTTAGGTAAATACAGTGCAAAAATTCTTTAATGATTTTCATAACCCAGGCTGCAGTGATGTTCACAAGACTGAGCCAGTGCTTTCATACATTTAATTAAAGCTGAGATAGTGTCACTGCCCCTTGATAATGGCATAAGTCCGGCTTACACCAAAATGCAACCGATGTCCAATGACATTCCTGAGCATAAGTGCTATCTGATAATATCATTAAGAAAAAAATGCCAATAGAATTATGTATGTGTAAATGCAACAGAATCAAAATGGCACAACTTATCAAATGATTATATAACAACTTTATTCTCAATAAGTGATGAGAATGACTGCTGCCACTATTGTAAAGGAGCATGGTGCTATATGTATCTCAATACAGTCTGCGGGGCATCTGTTGTATCACTGAACTCAGCTACAGTGATAACAAAAAAATATTTGGCCCTGCTATTTTTCACTGAATTTGACTGTTTTTACTCTTATTTAGGCCTTTCAACCTCCAAAAAAGGCTCTGAGATGGCTGGGCTTAAATCCTATGAAAGGATGTCAGTTCCTCAAATATACATGTAAGGTATCTTCTGATTACAGAGACATAAAATCTATCATTACTCAAAGATCCCTCATTTCTTGCTTACATCAAGTGCTGACATTTATACTCAACGTATGGGGAGGGGCAGGTCCTGAGAGTGATTTTCTGAAGTACTCAATTTAGGCTTTTTTAAGCATCATATTTAAATTCAGC
>JBCEWB010000007.1:444192-454636 GCA_039654565.1 Peronia peronii | reverse complement strand
AGAAAACAACGGAAGAGCTAAGATTTCCCGTTACACCAATAGGCAGCGCGTACTCCGCCACAGGAAAACAAACATGGCGGACTGTCGGGTAGCTTGCTTAACAGCGGCCCTCCGCTCCATCTGGTTAGTCTGTGATGGCCAGCAAAGAAGGTGAAAGCCAAAGAACCTTGTCTACCAAAGTATAAAGCAGGAAATTTGATATTCCCCACAAAAATAATAACACAGTTGAAAAGTCAATTCCACAATTTCGCCTAAAGACAGAAGAAAGCTCAAAAGAATAAAAAGAAAATCTGTAAGAGAAAGCTTGCAGGGAAGGAGCTTAAGCATCAGAAACAGATCTTCAAAACTAGATCCATTGTGCAAAGAATTATGTCACACATCAAACAAGATTCTGCAGACCTAGATACTAGATCTAGATCTAGGTTTAGATCTACATGAATCCCAGATTGTCAATCTGTAGTGTTGAAAAAGTCCCCATATTTTACCAACCATTCTTCCAAGGCCAAGCCATATCTTTCAATAAGAAGCAACAGAAAAAAAAAATAATAAACCTGTCAGCAAAGTAATTGATTTAGATCTACATCTAAATGAGAACCAAAAAGTTGGGACAGAAGTAGATCTAGATTCTAGATCTAGATTTAGAGTGACTAATCTAGATTTAGGTCTAGTCTAGATAGATCTAGATCTAGAGTCTAGGAAGTTTGATGTCACTGTTAAATCACAGTAGCTTGTTATGAGGAGCTCAATTTGGTTAATGAACCTCCATCTAAGTTTATGTGAAATACTGTATAAAAATGTAGATCTAGATCTATATCTAGATTAGACCTAAATGCAATGGGTATTTTTGTTTTTGTTATCACCACTGCTCGAAGGCTTCGAAGAGTACAGCTGACTCCAGATCTAGAAAGAGAATAGGTCCACTTGGATCTATAAGATCCCATCTAGATCACAATCTGGGTATAGATCTAGATCTAATTCTAATAGAACTTCTGGTGCAACAAGGAATACAATTTAATCAGATCCAAATCTAATTCAGTGGGCTATCTCTAAAAAAAAAAAAAAAACTAAAGCACCATCACTCATGACATGAGTGATGCGTTGTCAACCTCGACATCGCTTCCAAAAACGTTCCGTCTTCAAACACTAAGAACCCTCAGTGAGTTTAATAGCTATCATCACAAAGTTCTAGGGGTGTTGTAACTATTCCTTTGAATTCTGTCAAGTTTTACCGATGGCGAATATTCTCCATGACTGGAAATTATGGCTAAAAGATCATTAGGAGTCTAAATCACTCCAACAACACGTGCCATTCCGCCATAGCCCGAATGGCGTAGACGACGATCTTAGACTGACACTGTGTTCACGTAAAGGCTGTTTTCACACCCTAAAAGACAGTTAAACAATAATCAACGTTTCTAAATGATTCCTTATAGTGTCCATATTTATTCTGGTCACCTAAAATGAGTATTTACACCGTTTTCCTTACCGATCTTGTTCAGAAGAGTTATATGACATGTTCTCTAATCTGATTCTTCAGTGAAAAGGAATAATGGTGTAGTTCCGACCGACCGGATCAGGATGCGTATGAATATCTTAAATGAAGTAAGCAATTCCTTAATTTTATTATGAATCAAAATGTATTTTTAACCTAGATTTTTTCCATTTCTTATTAAATTATCACAGATTTCTTATTGACGTAATGTTTTATGAAAGGTTGGATGATAAATGGAATTATTTTGCACAGTGTATAGTTTCGCAGGAGTACGACCGCCCACCTCCATTAGTGGCCTTTGACGTCACACCGTGATGGGGAGTGCCAAAACGGCGCGTGAACAGCTGTACTTTTTTTTTTACCCTAGTTTTTCAAAATAATTTTATACAGAGACATTTTCTAATTCCTTCAACTGGAATTTCTGTAAATTCACTCGGTAGCGATTAATTCTCCGTATTTTACAGTTGTTATTCCAAGTGTAATTATTTTCTCATCTTAATAGCAAAGGATTGTGAAACTGGCAATTTTTAGTTTTTTTTTACGTTTTGTATAACTGGTATTTTCTATACATTTTTGTTTTAAAGCAACGCACTTGGAATATTTTGTCTTTAACTTTTTTTTTTAATTCTTTAACCATGGCTTGTGAAAAATGATTATTATTATTTTTTTTTTTTAAGTTTTATTGTATACCCGTTAAGAGGTGCATAAAATACAACAAATAATTGACGGTTGATTGTTGCATTTACCAGTCCTGTCCATTCTCAGTGAAATCATCTTGTTTGTTGGATGAGCCGACTGGGGACCGACGACGGTCTTCCTTTTGCTTATCCTGATGATGACTGGACCCCTTGCTATGACCAGATGAGTCGAAATAGGACTCACTGTCCTCAGCAGAACTGTAGGAACTGCGCTCGGGGAAACGCCTCTCCGCTTGATAAGATTTTCTTGTGCCAAAGCTCATTAGGAACACAAGTTCTTAATTCAAATAAATGTGAATTTGGGTTGAATTCGTTTGGGTTGAAAGAGTTATGTTACTGGCCCTTTGCGGGGTGGGCGTTGGGTTTTATACCTCCCCATACTACCAAGGTGTTGCACCACCATATGAAATAACTCCACTGCGCATGGGCATCGTGCCGTGATCACTAAACTTAGTAACTTAATGTGTTTCAGATTGTATAATACATGTATAGCACTATCTAAAATTCATCTGTCTAGCTAAATTCTTAGGACTTCTCGACGCATTCCCCACGTGGCAAAAAAAAAAAAAAAAAATAATAATAATAATAATTAAAAAGGCTGGACTTCAAAACTTTTAAAAACTGGTTTCAAACTTTTAATTTGTCTGTTTATTTGTGTGTTTGGTTGATTGTGAGTTTATTTGTTTGTTTGTTTCTCTGTTGCTTTGCTTGCTTGTTTCTTTGTTTATTTTGGAAAGAAGAGAATGGGTTCGTAAGGAGAGGGAAAGAGGGGGTCCTGTGGAAACAAAGAAATAAAATTCAATTAGTCTCTGAATTGGCTCTTTTGTGTTTGATATTTAGTATGGAAATTGGCTTTACACGGTGTCGTTAATATTAAATCCTGTTGGGTAAAGAGTTTCAGTTATTGGTAAAAATATGTTTTTAATTCTTGTCTTCTCTATTCAACTTCAATCCCATCGCCATTTACATTTGTTTGTTTGCTGTTTGCTTTTTATTTGTTTTGTTGTTTGTGTATACTTTGTGTACGGTAGTTCTATATAACTAAGCTTATGCCCGTTCTTATATCCCCTCTCCTTGTCGTGTTAAAATATAATCACTTTTATTCATGTATCAAGCCGCTGTCTGTCTAGTTACCTATCCACCTGCTTGTCTACCTATCTGCTTACATGTTTACTTGCCTACCTACCTATAAACCTATCTATCTATCTATCTATCTACCTATCTATCTATCTGTTTATCCACCTACCAACCTACCTATTTATTACCTATCTACAATGTATCTACCTACCTACCTATCTATCTTATCTACCTGCCTGTCTATCTCTCTATTTGTCCTTCTCTCTCTCTCTGCCTCCTCCTTTCCTTTCACTCACTCTGTATCCATTTCTCCATCTCTCTCTCTCTCTCATTTTTTTCCCTCTTATCGCTATCTTTCTGTTCTTTCTTACATCGATCCAGCCTCCCATGTTCTTTACCGCTCTCCAGTGCTATAGTGACAACGAACATTCGGCCTTTTTTTTTTTTTTTTTATCCAAGATGAAATGCCGGTGGAATTATAGAAATATAAAAAAAAAAAAAAAAAAATCAGAATAAACAATAGAGAACAGACAATTATCTGAACGGTAACAAAAGAAACAAATCACATAAGGAACGAATCAAATTTTTTTTTCTTCTCATGATGGCTATGAAAAGCCGGTAAGATCGCCATCCAATCACATTACATTGGACAGTCACGTGAGGTGATTTCATCGCTAAATTTAGCCACTAGCACATGGCGGGCCATCGATCCGGAGAGATTACGAAATGCGCCCGCTGAGAGAAGAAGAACAACAGACTGCAGTATGGTAGGTTAATGTCCCCGCCGTTAGGAGGTTAAAGGTCATTGGGTAACCTGTGTCGCAGATTGTTCTGTTTGATGAATGACATTTTCGCTGTTATCCATGAGACAAGAGGAGAAGTTGGTTACAGAATTATTGTCATACAGTTCATGCAACTAAACTCCCCCCCCCCTCCCCCTCGACTTCTTATCCCCAGATCTCCTACCGCTCCCCGATACAGCGTGCTATGGCGTTTTCAGACTTTGGTTTACTGTCTTATAGGTAGACTTAAACATCATATAAATAAGGAAAAAAATGTGTTTCCAGACATTTGTTGTCATGCAAGACTAGAAAACAACACAGAAGAATTCGTCCAATCCTTTATTTCTCGAAGAAGAGCCATGGTCTGTCATGTGGACAACAGCAGCTGCAAACTATTTTCTTTCGTGCGTTTTTTTTTTTTTTTTTCATAGTCAGGAAGCCTCAAAGATTTGCTGGTACATGGTCCATTTTTAGATTTGTTGTGAAAGCATGGACAGGCCAACGATATGTGTAATAAAGGTGGAGTAAGTGCTGGACGAAGAACCTACAGGAACTATTGAAATTTTACTCCTCCTTTCGTAAGACGTTCTTGTAAGTCTGTACCATCTTCAGGCAGCGCTGAGGAAGCACATTCTTTGGGACACTGCAAGGCACAATCACAATGCATCCGTCCCTGATCGGCTTCTATCTCGGCATCTTCTCCACTGACGTTGCACAAGTCTTTCTCTCTCTCTCTCCTCTCTCTCTCTCTCTTCTTCTTCTTTTTCTTCTTCTTCTTCTTAAGCCTTTCAATCCGAAGAAAGTAGGCCTATCTCGACTTTAAGTGGCTGCTTGTTTACTTGATAAGAATATTCGTGGGCAGAAATTTTGGAAATTTTGTCCTGACAGCGGCATCACGCGTACTCTTCATCCCGGGTTTCCAAATTAAAAATATACAAGATATCGGTGAAAACATAACATATACGTCTCCGATCCGCTCCACTTGAGTTGTGAGATTGGTCAGTAAAACTGTTTTGTGAGATTAGACTCTGTCACAATCAAAACAAAGCGTAAATGTAGAGTGTTTGTTTGTTTGTGTGTCTGTCTGTTTGTTTGTTTACGTGTTTTATTTTGGGGACGGGGGTAACGTCACTGCATAATTAGATCGATCCAAACTAAGACAGAACAGAGGTGGATGCACTATGTTTATGCATGAAGACTGTTGATGGACAGGTACGGTATATTTCTCTCACTATCCTCCCTCCTGGCCTCCTTTTCTTTCTCTAACTCCCTTTTACAGTAACTTTCCGATTTCAACAAGGAGTAAGAGAAGGAAAAATAAGAGAGATGGGGGGGGGGGGGAGGGGAGGGATACATAAGAGCGAAAGGAACCCAGAAACCGGATAGTAAAAAAAACAGGCATTTAGACAGACAGACAGGCAGTTAGACTAATGGATAGACAGACGGATAAACAGACAGGCAGACAAAAGTGTAGATGAATACACATTAACAGACAAACAAAGACAGGGGAAGGAGCAGATTTATGGAAACAGGACTGAGAGGTAAACAAACAAATCAAACACAAAGGGAAGAGAAAGGCTACTATATTATGTGGCATGCAGGCAAAGCATCACGTGTGGCTGAGTAAACTGGGCCATTCCTTCACTCATTATGTTATAATGATACAATAAGTTATTGATGGTCAACTAATCCATGGCAAGACACCGCATTCCACAGACAGAAGGCGCCTAACTAATCTATACGATATACAGGACTAAATCTAGATTAGAATTTGTTGATTTAATACTTTTGGGGTGCACTCCACACATAGTCAGCCAGGTGTGATACTGACCTGCTAAGCTGCATTGTTTGGACGGTCCCAGCTACTAAGATGATATTGTCTTAGACGGTCACCTCACCTGGGAGAAATGAACATCTTTGAGGCGCTTACAGACTGAATCAGCCCTATTTCCCTTTGTTAGCGAGATGCGGTTCTCTTTTCGCCTTTCAGCCACCTGCGGACGGCGAACGCCCTCTTTGAGATAGAATGCAAGCATTGTAAAGAAGAAAAAACACACTTGCTCTTGTTATTTGTACCATGTAAAACAGAAACTTGTGAAAAAAAAACACACACCATCAGAAAATATAACACTTTTATGACATGATGATTTTTTTCTTCAGAATTTTCCACTTGTCATATTTCAAGTAATATCAGCAAAGGTGATTTTTTTTTCCTTTTATTTAATAGACAATCTATGTTTCAGAGGGAATAATTTGGCTGACGGTCAAAATGGCTCATTGACGGGTGCCATTCTTCCCTTCTGGCAAAATAATTTGACAAGTCCGTGGATCTTGATGTAATATGACTATTGTTATTATCTCATTTCTCTTCTTTCAATTCTGAACAACAAATTCTCCTTTGGTCCAAGGGCCTGTCTTTCTCTGGTCTAATCGCCCTAGCGGGTAATGCACCTTCGAACGGCATGCCAAGTACCTTGAAGAAGCATCTCGTCTCTGTCACCTGAATCTTTCTTTTAAATTCACTGTCACAAACAGACTAGAACTGGAATATCTGACGTGAGAAGGAAAAATGAATAATTCCCTGGGCTCTGGGTTAAGGTTACTTTTCCGAGTTCTCAAAGTGGCACAAACTGCCTGCCAGCCTTGTCCATCCTTATGCCCGGTCTTTACCAACATCTCTGATGCTTGGAAAAACTATATGAAGACTAACAACGGCTTTTTCCCAGTGTTCTTCGTGCTTTCGAGACCTGGCAGTTCACGATGTTTTACCAAACCGAATGCATCTTACAGAGAAAAGTATAGATTTACGTTATGGGTTGAGTGTCTGCGTGAGCCCGGAGAGCGATGGATGGGGATTTTACCGGTACTGCAAACCAATGTTGGATTTGATAAGCTACAGCGGAACCAACTGTGAAAACTTGCATATTTCCGTAAATAGTATGCATTTATATCTCCTTATGTAAATACATTTATCTATAATTCCCTTTTCCATTCAGTGTTTTGAAGCTTGTCTTATATGACGTATAATAATATAAAACCACGCCGAGCTGTAAAGAGCTACAAAAAAAAAAAAAGAAAAGGGAGCTTCACAGTGTTATCGACCGTAGCATTAGCGAGCATTCATACTGGTGACAAGTTTTTGATCTTTTAGAAACTAGTTCTTTTGTCTGATTAGTTCATTGTCTACTGTGTTTGCGTTCTCTGTTCTACGCCATGAGGGCTACAGGCGGGCTGGCTGACCAGTCCAGTATCAACAGGACTGCTAGTTGAACTTCATTGTCTTATCGATCTATATCCTGGGTATGTCAGAGCAACTACACGTTGTACTGGGAGAACCGAGTCCTTTTTTGCTCCAGTGATTGTTGTTGATGATGCTGTTATTGATGTTGATGATATTCTTGTTGCCATTGCTCCTGTTTTATTGTTATTTCTGATTATCCTAAACTTAACCCTAGAAGTGTGGTGTTGGTGGTTTAGTGTTTGGACCATCGGTTTCGAAATCAGAAGTTCTGGTTCCATTTTTAATAAGGATCGACATTATGGCCTTGGAAAAAGCAGTAGATATTTCTTGACCGGAGCCAGTTAAAATGGATATTCGACTATAGTTAGAATTAAACTGTTGCGTTTTCAAGCGCCTGCTAAGCAGCGGCTTGTGTGCTTCCCAGCACGTTGAGAGCATACAGTGTCTATTGAGTATCATGGGGTGATAATAGAGAGCACTGTTAGAGCACTGCGTACAGTCAAGTCGGTGAAATTGTTGGATGCTTTTCAATCCCACTTTTATTGGGGAAATCTCAGCTTTATTGCTGTCGTACGCACTAAATGCTCTCCACTCTCCACTATGAGAAAGTTGGACGGCGGCTTGATGGCTTGGTTTTATTGTCTCTCCTTCCAGTTCTCTATTATTATAATTGTTATTATTAAGTGACATGGGGCTGATCTGATCAAAGAGCCGCTTATCCTAATTTGCTTTGGAGCTGGTTTCAAAAGAAAAACAACAACAACAACAATAACAACAACAACAACAACAAAAACAAACAAACAAACACAACAACAAACAAACACGCAGTGTTACAACATTACACCCATGTTGTATCGTCTTACTCAAAACATAATGCGGCATTCTGTAAACACGACTATCTATGTCTCCAAAGAAAACTTTGTTACCCAAGCATTTTCAATTGACACTATCAGGCTTAAAGATGGAGCAGTTGATTATACATATATATGTATGAAGATACATCGTTCTGTTAATCTGCAGATCTTTCCAGTCCAGCGAGAAAAACGCTAAGATCAGAACGAGCTCTTTCATTATTTCTTTTTTTTTTTTTTTAGTTAACCATTCTCTTTTTGCACCTGTGACTCTAAGGATGATATTATAAGGACTATCCACACCGAGATAAGACAGCCGAGCTCCAAAGCTCTGTCGATCCTCTCGCATGTTAAACACCCTGTGGACAGATAGTTTGGAATTTTACACAACGGTAATGTTTAGTTGTCGTTATTATTGAATATTCCCTTTGACGACTGAAATTGTGAAACCAACCTCTGGACTTTTCAAACAGACAAAGCATGCGAGCTTCAAAGCCCCATCGACCCATTCGCATTACATAGACGTTGCGGACAAAACGCATGGACTTATAGAAAACAGTAATAGTTGGATGTTGTAGTTGTGGTAGTTATTGTTGAATATTCCCATTAAAGATTTGAGATAATTGAGTGACACAAAGGACAATCCAGCACGCGAACAAATTCAGTGCTGCGGACAGAAGGTTCCCATTTGTAAAAACAAAACAATCAAAGCTGATTGTATAGTTGTTGTTGTCGCTGTTGTTCAAACATTTTTTTTTAAAAACTTTAACCTAGTGGACGGCATAAAAATTGCTCAGTATTTTTGCTATAACCCCAAGCTTCAGGATTTCATTGATCCATCTGTACATGCATAAATGCTTTTTTAAAAATTTAAAGGTTAGACCTCAAAAGTAAATTTATTTTCCTGCTATTGTGTCTAACCGATGTTTGTGGTGGTATTTTTGTACACGCGGAGCATTTTAGTTCCGTAATTATACCGGCCTTAACCTTCCGACTCCTAAGTTGGTAACAACTGGAATTTTGAAATTCCATCTCAACCTTTTGCGTCTGGTTGCTCGGCAACAGAAGAGAAGATCTAAATTATTACAAGTCTGCCTGGCTATACGTGCCGTCAAAAAGAGCACTCTGCGAGAAGTTTATCACTGTTTATAAGATAACCAAGACATGGCTTAGAATCTTTAGGAAGAGCGGTGACATTTCAAGTTTTTAGATCTAACAGAAACGTTTGTGGCAAATTGAATGTTCGACTTTCATAATGCATGTACACACCACGTCTGTCAACGATAACGAAAAAAATGAGCATCAGAACAAGGCAGACTCAGAAACAATGTTGCAACTTGATAAGTGTCTCCTCGAATGGGGAGAAATTTTAACGAGTATTTGTCCGTCTTCGATTAGTTCTGAGCACCCATTTCTTCAGGAATACTTCATGTGATTATAAAGTGCTGCTTATGCTCAGCAATTCTATTATGAACCCAATGGAGGTTGTAGTTGGAGCTGAGAGGCTTTGGCACATTTGAATGAAATGACTGCCACAGATTGTCGTTTAACATTGTGGAAAACTGTATTTCAATAGATGGAAAACCGATAGATTTAAACTGCGATGAGAGAAGGCATTTTGTCAAAGCATGGCAATGTTTGTGAGTGTTGATCAACTCATTCCATGGACTGTCTTCTTGACTCATTGGTTAAGGCGACAGTCGTCATCTTATTCCTGATCATCGGTAAGTAGCCTGGCCTTCAACTCAAAGATATGATGGTCTCATAATGCACCACTATGAAGGCGATAATAAAGTACAGACCCTGTGCATTTTTTCCCTTCTTCCCTTTAAGGTGGGAGGGGGGGGGGAGGTGTTTACGTTATACTGGCACATTTGGACCCTTGAAAACCGCACTTTCTCTCAAGTTAATGAAAAGTGAAATAACGCAATGTCAGTAATGAGGATCAAGTTTGTTCTTATAGAGGAGTGTCTGAATTATTCCATTCATTTGCAGTTTCTTCAAGACAATGATCGTGGCGCTTAAAACAAACAGGCTTTCAGAGGTCGATTTACCCTAGATGTCTTAAGGCGCCAATTTGGCCGAAGAGTCGCTCTGTATACTTCGCGTTAGAATTTATCTCGTAATAATATACAACATAGTCAAAAAGTACACGATTTTTGTGGCCGTTAAACTCATGTGTGGAACAGAAATGGCATATCGTTCCCGAAATCGTACTAGAAACCATGATAAGCCAGCACAAGTTGTTTTTGTTCTCCTCTTCTTTCTCTTCTTCTTCATTCTTTTTCCTTTTGTTGTCAATT
>JBCEWB010000007.1:398722-416304 GCA_039654565.1 Peronia peronii | reverse complement strand
ACTTTATATCAAGGTGTAAATAACAAAACTAAAGAAGGAAGAGAACTGAACTGTGCAGGAAGAGAACTTGTGTAGATGTAATATTTATCATCCAGGTTCCACTGTACTAAAACCCCAACACCACATCAAAATACTCAGGGTGTTATCCATGGTGTTTTTTTTCCACAGTGTTAAAGCAAACAAACAAACAAACAATGGGCCTAATCTAAATCTTGTGAACAAGATATATTAGATCTAGTTAAGTCATACTTGTGTGAGCAATTTTGCCGTATCTTGATTATATTGTTCTCATCTTTCTCCAGTTCTGGTATCGTAAAGCTAACAAAACAATTCACTTCATAATGCTCAAACGGTGAAATGAAAAGCATATTAACTGAACTCAAACATGATTATAGTGAAAATGCGTTATATATAAAACTAACGATAATACAAATTCATTACGCTCATTTCACATTTTATGGCTGATGTCAGCTCATATTAAAGCAGATCTAGATCTAGATCTGCTGGTTTACAAAAAAAAAAAAAAAGTCTATCAACCGATCAAGAGTTTAGATCTCGCTACATCTTGATCTCTGTCTTGATCTAGTGTAGTATAGATGAATAATAATAAACAAAAAAAAATCGCCTAGATGCGTAAAATGCAAGGCTTATCAAATGAACGAATAAACATTTTATGTAATTTAGACCTAAGTCCCAGTCTGGATTTAATGCGCTAGGAGACAAAATATTAAGAGGGAGGAAGAGATGTCAGAGCCATAGATAGATTATAGATTTAGATCTATGTACGTGTGTATCTCCAAAATTAAATATTATACTGAGGCACTACTATATCATTAGGAATTCTTGCAAAAACATAATGTTCTTCACCCCGAAACTAACTCTTTGCCATTGAACACAAGCGGGCGCAGCTCGATATCAGCCCCCCTTCTAAAATTAGACGCACGCAATTTCCAGGAGACGGGCTTAATCGAGACTCTACTATTCTGAATGTTAAAATTAATGATCAAATTATCAATTATCACGTCTATTTCGAGGTCGGTCATATGTCCAGGGATTATCGCTTGTCCGCTGCTTTGTGTACATCTATGGTCTACGTATGGCCAGCAACTTCTGGCGAATGATGAACATTCAGACATGTCCACATCATAATAATAATGTAACAAGCCTAAGTGTTAGCGATGATCCTAGGCCATGTCGAATGATGTCTTATTTATACATGATCATGAATGGGAAGTAGGGGAGATGTGATGAAAGTTGGATTACGTTCTATATACATCTTTCAACCTCCTGGTGGAGGTTATCTCGATAGAAAGGGAGGCTGAGGAGGGGAGAGGATGTCATTACCATAGACCTTCATTTTTAGGTCTATAAATTCTGTGACTACCATACTGAGTCTAGACCATTTGTGACTAAGAGTAATTTCCCATTGGTAAATTTCTAACATGGCTGCGCCCTGTGAATTTGGAAACTGGCAGGTTGCAATAGACGATATACTGCAGGAAATTGAACACTCCAAAAAGTTTAGATTATTTAGTCAACTGACATCTAACGAAGAACGTGTAAGATTCATTTTTCAACAAAAACTCTTAAAGTAAGTAACCTGAGGCAACTGCAATGCATGAAAGTGTATTCTCACTTAGAATTACTTAGATCTACATTTTCTTTTGAGAGTGTAAACCATAATAATCCCCAATTTTGTTTTTTTGCATCGATTCTTTTAGATTTTTCTGAGAGCAATCTTACTTTTTAGAACTTTGCAATATCCCACAATTGGTGCACATTCAATTTAAACGTGGACCATTGATGAGTACACGGCAGTAGAGTATCGGCCCGGCAATAAATTACACGGCCGACAGGTGACCGGGCCCGCGGAGCATCGGGAATTCCCGTTGCGTGCGAAACTTTGATTTTGATCCACCTTGATGACCTGTTGTTAATAGTCCATTGTCTCATACGAACAGGTGAAAGTTTGCTATCAAATAAAAAGTCAACATCCCGCCTTTGATGCTTCATTCTCTGTTTCCCACTGTCTTTATGTGTTTTCTCATAGTGGCTTGTGAAAAGTGTGTGTATTTCGAACTTTGGGGTTAAAAAAAAATAATTTTAAAAAATCATAAAAATTTAATTTAACCATACACAGTTTTCGTTCATATCAAATATTGTTCATGATTCAAGTACGTCTTAGTCTGTGGAATATTTTTCTCATTATTACCCATTTGTGTCAATTACAAGTGAATATCATGAGTGCATGCAATTGTTGTGCATTTTTTCATTTTTTAAGACTGAAAATTTAATTTTGTAGGTGTTATTTTCTAATTTTATGAAATAGCTGAGCGATAATTAAACATTTTCTATTATGCTGATTAAAAACAGATCTGTTGAAGATAATATATGATACTCGAATGTGGAGCACTCCATTAGATAACCTCTGTTAGACATGGAAATCTCTCAAGTGGTTCCACCCTATCCATACACACACATCACAGTCAGGCATCACAATCTTTTAGAGGAAGCCACATATCAGTTTGACACAGATTGAGCACATGCTCCAGCAAAAACCAATTACCTTTCAAACATCAGTGCTTAGGACAAATTTGTTCACTGCCTAAAACACAAAAATAAATTTGAGGACAAAGTGATTTTTTTTTATGAGAGATGTTTAAGTTGTTCGCAGGACGAAGTCAATGAAGGTAGATTTCAGTCACAGATAAAGAAAATTCAAAATGAAATATATACAGTAGTAACATCACTGCACTGACACGGAGGGAAGGTCGGATCACTTCTGATTTGGAAACCATTTTAGAACTGCATGGTATTGTGCTCCAAGTGTATCACAGCCGCTCATTTATCGGCAATCACTATCACAAATACAGGCAAGCAATCGTTTACACCAGCCTCAGAAAATACATTATTCAATGCACAGTTGAGCTCACACAAGACAAGACAATGATAAATCAGGCACCATGATCAGGCAAAAGTTTGACACACTTGATAAAAAGTTATTCTAATATTCATACACTTATCTCACACACTCACAGAACAGATCCTACAGAACACACTATAATTAGTATACCTGTCAAAACCTACATGAAAACTATTTCCACACAAAGCAATACCCAAAATGCACATACTTTCACATCAGAAAGTGGGGTTCGGGCTTGGTTTACCAGGGGAACAAGATGGGGAACAGATCCATGCCTCCATCACCAAAATTGAAAGGAGAACGATAGACAGTAGTAACAAAGCTAAACAACAGCAGTCGAAACCTAATAAATTTACTAGAGACTGTCGGACTTATTTTATGATTTAAAAGCACTTGTGATAAATTTGTTGGTTCACTCACTTTTTTCTCTTCAGGCATGTTAAATGGCTGCCAATTTATTTTTCTGCCTGCAAGAAATGGCATGGTAAATCCTCAGAGGTCGCCAGAGTGTGGAAAAACAAGGGAAATAAATTCTTCCAACAGAGAAAATATGCTGAAGCAATTCATGCCTATACAGAGGTTTGTTCTTGATCTTCATTTTAGCTTTTGGTGTTAGCCTTAGTGGCGTTAAAGTTTCTGATTACTGTTGTTATGTGATTCTTTTTTGTTAAGTTCAAGTTTCATGTATCTGCCAGCCTCAAGATAACCTCCACCAGGAGGTTGAAAGATGAGGATCATATGCCAGCAGCGTATTTTCAAAAACTGTTCACAGTATATTTTTTTTTTTCATAATTCCTCAGAGCTGTCTTCATGCACCAGTGAAAGGAGAAGATTTGCCAATTGGCTATGGTAACCGCTCCGCTGCTCTCTACCACAGTGGGAATTATGAAGTGGGTACTATAACTAAATTGTCTTTTAACTAATCACCTTAAGACATAAACAGCACCATTACAAAAATAAAATTGTAAATTAATATATTCATTTTGTCATCATTTATATTTTGTGAAATACCCATTTCTCTCTTTAATCTTCAAAGAAAGCTACCAGTACAATTAAAAATTATTTTTATAATAATAGAATTATTATTTATATAATTTATACGTATAAATCATTTTACATCATGAATAAAATAATCTTTCAGGTCAGAGGCTCATCGATGTTAATGTTCCAAAATTTGCAGAAGAAACAAAATCGAGGAGTGCAATGAAACAATCATATGTGACTGTCCAAGAGTTCACTGAAATAATTTATCTCAATTTATTTCCAGAATTGCATTCTGGATATCAACCGAGCTGTGGAACATGATTTTCCAGGTAGTTCTTTCCACAAACTCCTGGCACGGAAGACATCAGCACTGATAAAACTGGGACAGAAACAGGACGCCACACAAAGTAAACTATCTTCAAATGTTGATAATAGTTATTGTTCACAAAGACAAGCTTAAGATCATTTTCATTTCATATGATATTTGATACAAAAAATTAGAGCATTTAGAATTTATTTTAGAAATTGAATGATCTATTTTATTATTCAACTGAAGAAATTTTGCGTGTCTAAATTCTTACTGTGATGGTACAAAGTTCAAAGAAAAGATTGATACTTTAAATAAAGCTGAGACTCATAGTAGGGCAAACCAGAATTATTATCATTTTTTTATTTCATTTCATTTTGTAGTTGTTGTTTATGTTATTTTGTTTCTTTTTTCATAGGTTTCAAAGTCTTAAAGGACTTCATAGACAGTGATGGTTTCAGTTTGCAAGAGAAGAGGAAAGGTTTGTCAGTGTTTCCATTTTTTTTTGTTTTCAATGTATTTTTTTTTTTTTCCAGTTTCATGTAACTCTTGTTAAATTCATATAAGAGTGACAAATTTACTTGTGCTGAGTTATTACATTTGAATGGGTTGGAACAAACATGTTCTCTTATATAATGTTCTTTTTTCATTTTCTCTTCTTTCAGCATTATTTCTCAGATATTTCAGTGACTCAAGTTTTATTGCATCAGAAATTTTAACTACATCAGAAATTTTAACTAAGATATTCCATGTAAAGTGTAAGGCTATACATATTGATGACAGAGATCTGAGTATTGTGCTGAAGATCTTTGAGAATGTAGAATTAAAGTGTTATAAAATAGGACTGATTGATCTAGATATTTAAGGATAGCTGGAGAAGACATAGTCACCTCTGCCACCTTTGTTTGCTGAACAGATTCTGTTTTGGTTTGTTGTTTCATTTGTTCCTCATCATTTGTGTTTCATTCTATTTCTTGGTTATATTATTGCCCATGTGTTCAAATTTTAATCTAGTTAAAAACTTTGCTTTGCCTTGTTTCATGTGAACAGATGACTTCCTAAAGGATGTGGCTGAAATGCAGAAACTTATAGAAAATATGTGAGTATACTGTAGATGACATATGTCATATTATAACTGTCGTGTCTACGAAGTAAAACTATGACTATCTAAGGCTGATGGTTATTATTTAGTGTGCTTTTGAAGAAACTGTTTCAGCTGATTTGTTAATAGATTTTTAATGCTTTTTTTTCAGCTTTGCATTGTTTGTTTTTTCTTCTTCTGTTTTTGACTAGCTAAATTGAGGATGTAGACATAGGAACAGTGAATTGCATTCAGGTGATGATGTTTGATTCATCACATAATTCAGAATTAAACTTAGACTCAGATGTAATAGAATTTGGGAGGCAGTAGAAAGTACAATCTTGAAACTATTTCACCTACCAGGACCGAGACAGCAAAGAGAGGGAAGAAAAAGAAAAATATTCCTGTTGTGTCTTATGGAACTAACACCGTGGTCAGCCAGGCTAGCGATGCCGTGTTGCTCACGTACACAGCTGAGAAAGGGAGGCATCTACTAGTAAGTTAACCACTTTTTGACCCGCGCGAGTTTTGTTTACATGGTTTTGGATAAACTTTTAACCGTAACCAGTTCCAAACCATTTTATCAGATATGATATAACTCCATGAAATCAAATACAGTTGAAATTCTGACTAATTTACATAGAGAAATGACTATGTCTGAGTACAGATTTTTAGTAAGGAGCAATATGGTTGATCTGAACAGTCTCACTATGTAATCACTGGTACAAGATTAGCGTTAAAATCACACTATCAAACTCTCACAGAAACTGCTGAGTAGGAGGATTTATCATGTTCACTACATCACCAGGTCAAGTTTTTGGTTCTGAGACGTGTCTGCAAAACTTACATTTTGCAAATTTCAGTGATTTAACTCATAAATGTAACGGATTCTAGTGATACAAATTTTTTTTTTTTTTTTTTTTTGTCCCATTATCTCTGCAAGGCTTCTCGGGACATTCCTAAAGGATCGACGGTGATAGTCGAGCGACCGTTTGCAGCAGTGCTGTTACCAGATCACTATGAGACTCACTGCCACCATTGTAAATCTTCTCTGCCATTGACAGCCATAGGGTAGGTGACAAAATTGGTGTTGATGACCTTCAAAATGATAATAATCTGAACTGGTTTTATCTCCATTCTTCAATTTGGATGATTGAAACAATTTGTTTTTATATATTAAATTGATTGTAGCAATTTCCCTGAAATTTACATGCGCTGTGTTCGTTATTCAGTGAACCTGATAAAATGTTGAAAAGTTTTAATTAAAAATGAAAATAAATACAATTCCAGTTTTTGATAATTTGTTTTCTCATGTTTACAAAATGCATGTACATGATATTTTTGTTTGGCATTTTTGTTTTATATCAGATTCATTTCATTTGAAATAATTCCATTTCTTTTTTAAAGATTTATTGAGCAGAAGAGGTCTTAATTCTGTAAAAATTACGTAATTAAAATTACAATAAATCTCACAAGTAAGCCCATGTGATCTGTGAAAGTTAACATTGTGATTAATCATACAACTCATGTTTCATTGTCATGTGATTTTTGAAGATGCCAGCAGTGTACAACTGTCAGATTTTGTGATGAGGTTTGCAAGGATGAGGCTTGGTCGGAGTACCATATGGTGGAATGTCCTTATATGGATCTTTTTCACTCGGTAAGTGGATAAAAGCAAATAAGCTTTCCTCTTACATGTCTCCATTTCAACTGAGTAGTAGATTATGTGTGTAACGTTTTTTATTGAGAATATGTACAGTAGACTAGCAAACCAAGATGACTTAATGGTATTACATTTGTTTGTCTTATTTTAAAAACTGTTAAACTGAGGCAGTTTTGTTCTCGTTTACCAATTATTTAACTGCAGAGTCAGAAGTTTCATCATGTCACATATTTGACCAACAGGGAATTTTTCATCATAATACACTTTAGCAAAAATGGGATGAGTATTATGTCCACACTCACCAAACACAGCCAAACCTTTCTGGCATCAGGGGATATATCTAAAAATAATGATACATATTCTTTAATTCTACTAGAAGAGAACCCACGGCGTCCATGGGAGATTTTTGTAAATATAGCCCTGTGACTTAAAGTGTATGGCAAGCATGTGCATCTCAATGCTGATATTTTGGTTGATTAAACTGAATGTTACAAAAAAAAAAAGGTGTTTTGAACGCGTCATACTATTGAACATACAATTCGGATCAAGCACCCTCACAAGTTTATTGTTCAGTTATTATTGCATTTTTAGAATAACTTCAAAGAAGATAATAAGCTTTTTGCGGGTTTATGTACATAGAAACACAGATCCATAGGCAACAATGTTGTGTGCCAAATTTCAGATGATCCATTCAGCAGTTTTCGAGTCCATAAACCTATTGTGGGTTTTTTTGCAATTTTATAACAAAGATTAGCTGTAAAATGATATTGCCCTTGTAAGTCTCTAAACGTGTAAGTCCTCAGGGGCGAATTTTACAGGAGAGACAAAAAACTTCATAACTTGAAGTGAAATCATGAATCACGCGTTTACATCACGTGACAAAAAGTGTAACTTTCATTGGTTCCATGGATTTGATATTTATAGTGGAGGTGGGGGAAATCCATTCTAGTTTTAAAAAGCCAAAAACATCATGACCCAATTTTCCAGGACAATGTGCCATATCTACATATATTATGGTGTTTAACTGCTATTTTCTGTTGTCTTCAGGTTGGCATTGCACATTTGAGCTTACGTATTGTCTTGTGTGCCCAACTGAAGTTTCTCACAGGTAATCAGCAGGTTTTCATTTTTGCTATGTGACAATGTTATTTTCATTATTCTAAGCTTCTGCCCTTCTGAAAGACTATTAGGAAAGCAGTGTCAGTTTTTGTTCTGAAGGGAAAACACATTTTTTTTTTTTTGAAACCATGATTGGAAACAAAGAATGGGCTTGGTAAGGTATGCTCTCTTTCAATTGATTTCAAGCAGTAAATAAAGATAACTTTTTAAAGTAAATATTTTCACATGGATTTGTATAGAGCATTGATAGCTGATACTCAGCTATATCCCAGTGAGCCATTTTGACCATCCACTTAAATTACATTCCTTTGTCAAGTACAAGAGCAGAATTATGAGAGAGATATAACATATGCATTGTAAATAAAAAAAAAAAAAATCACATTTTCTCTTATTGCTTGAAACACAGCAACAGAAAATTCTGAAAAATCCATCATGAAATGAAAATGTGTTTCTCTCACATAATTTTTTCATATTTTTTACCTTCACATTTCATTTAACAAGAAAAGCAATGATTTTCTCCTTCTTTGCAATGTTTGTAGTGTATTACATCTCTTGTACTTGGCAAAAAGAAGTAACTTAGCAGGCTCAAACAATAGCTCATTGCATCAACGGGGCAATTATATATCAGGCCCACAGTGGAAACAATGTTTTTTAGGCCTACCTGCTCTTCTAATTTGATAAGATTTGTCAAGAAAATACTGTGTTACTGCAGATTTCCTAGAAGATCAGTCCAAATACAGAAAATCTGGTACTCCAGCGGATCAGGGCATCAGTCAGACAGGGACATATGATCGAGGTTACCTAACCGTCTACGATTTGATGACTCATGAGGAAAACACCGAGCCTGCAGACATGTTACAATACTCACTGGTAATATGACTTGAAATGCCTCTGTGTATTCAGTAAGGTGGAGCTTAAGTACTAGCTGAGCCTGTGCTCATTTAGGAAGAACCATTTCGAGAACAGAACAAAAGTGCAATCATATACAGTTTCAGGTAAAAGGAAAAGCTTTGCAACTTTACCTCAACATGTAAAAGTAATAATTCAAGAACTACTACTACTAACGACTTTACATGGTATTAACTCGGAGTTGTGATGATGTAGCAATGTTCTAGAACAAAATTTACACCGTAATCTGCTGAATCTAAATCTGTCAACATCAGAATTTGATGAAATTCAAGCTTTCATGCTGAAATTATTTAAACAGTCACGCCTGTTCTGTAATTGTTTCCGACATTTGAATATGATCTGATAAGCTGCCACCAACTTTCTGTCCAAAAACAGTCATGGCAAGGACTTTGGGTCCTGTGAAAGTGATCAGAAAAGAAAAGACTAATATAAGTTTGCTCCACAAAGTGCAAGATTGTTGAGTTGAACTTATTGAAAATGTTGAATTTATTTGGTCAACAGACTGCCGCTCTGCTTCTCACCACCCTGATCAATGCTGGATTTTTCACTAGCGAGGACAAAACAGCGAGTTCAGAGGTCACAAACGAGTCCTTGGTTCTGATATCCTTGGGGGCTGAGCACACCAAAGGTAGGATAAAGTACTGAAATAATGAATATTTGTGAAGACAGCTTTCCCTCTAGTTTGGAAAGCTTCTTTTCTCTCTGGTACATCTGATGATGCATTTTGAAAAAATGAAATGAAATTTTAGGGGAAGATGATTATTTGTTTATATTTTGTTTGTTTTCATAAGCAGTGATAATTTCCAAACAAAATACAAATAAAAAATCATTAGATGCTAAAATGGAGGGTAATCTGAGATGTGAAAGATTCACAATGATTTTTGTTGGATTTTTTTCTCTGCTTTTGTTTTTTTTTTATTTGTTGTTGTTTTTTTTATCAGCAACCAATTAAAAAGTTTTTTTTTTTTTTTTACCAGAATTATCTCCTCCAAAGTTTACATAAAGTAGAATGAGTGAAGTTATATATGTATCTTCATTTTGAGAAAGCTCTTTTACTTACTGCTTATGAGAGCAGACATTTTGTGGAAGATGTTACTTGCAAAACTTCATGTATTTGTTACATTTTTACCTAGGGCTAACATTAGATATGTACAAATTAGGTGATTTCCTGTTGATAAGAGCAGATAGTTTGTGGAAGAGGAATTTTTAAAAGTTAATTGGCTACATATTTTTTTTTTTACCCAGGAGGGTGGAAGGATCTGACATCGAACATGTACAAAGTGGGCGGTCTCCTATTACGACATGTCCTACAGCTGGTGTGTAATGCTCACGCAATCACAAGTCTGCAAGCATCGACAGCGAGCACACAGAATGATCCAGATAACAACACACTTGACACAGAACAAGTCCGTGTCGCCACGGCCATCTACCCAACAGCCAGTCTGATGAACCATTCCTGTGATCCTACTATCATTTCCAGGTATCACAGTCACTGATTTGGGCACTTGAAATGAAACTGTCAGAATCTGAAACTTGGTACTTTTCAATGACAATTGAGAAGCACTAAATTCATGTATTTGTATAGTGTTATTAAGGTTTGAGGGTTTTTTTTTTGTGCTACATAGGTTTTGGATAATAAAGAATAGAATGCTGACTACTGTGTATTGTTCTAGAAAGTCATATATTAATTCAAGGAAAAGATGTAGAAAAATACAAAGACAAGAAAACAGTTCATAAATAAAATCAAAACAATGAAAACTGGTTGGAGTCTTGTCCTCTTTGAAACTTCTGCCAACACAGTTAAAAAAAAATTAAAAAAATGCAAATTTTCCTTTTTTCCGGGGGTTTGTCATGTCATTTAAACGATGGTTCTTTCTTTTCTACTATTTGGGCCAGAACAATAATTATCTCAGGTACTCATTGATTTGCCAGGATAAAACGTGGGTGGCACTTGAAATCAGTAAATATGACACAAATCTATCCTGGGGATTTTGTGTTTCAGTTTTGTTGGAGATGTTCTCGTGGTCAGGACTGTGAAAGACGTGGAGAAAGGGGAGGAAATCTACAACTGTTATGGTAAGATCATGCACCAACTTGGGCAAAACGACAGTCAGTAGCAGCATATGAGTAGATAATCGCAGATATTTAATGTAAGATAATTGTTATCATCATTCTGGAAATAGGGCAGTACAGATATTGCAGTGAATGTGATCTATTTTAAATATATTCTTATTATGCAAGTTCTTCTATCTATTTAGAATTTTGATTCATTGAGAAAACAGAAGTGCTGTTGATTCAGTGAATGTTGAAAGTTGTAAATACAGTGGGATATTCTTATGTCCATAGTGAAATTGTTTGTGATAGACAGAACTAGTCAGTGAAAAAAGACCAATATCAAACAGCTGCACTCTGTGCGATGTTCTAAATGAATGTCAGATGACAAGTAGCACACGTCATCAATGCCTGACAAATCAGCTTACGGTTTATGTCTGAGAAAGTAAACACACAATATAAACTAGCTATTCTTTTTGTTAAATTTTTTGTCTTTCTTTCCCATGCTGCAGGTCCCCATTACTGCCGCATGGATCGTCACGAAAGACAAGAGGTGCTGAGAACTCAGTACCACTTTGATTGTAGTTGTCCCCCCTGCAGCGGCGGAGACATCTCTCATGATCGCTTCAGTGTAAGGATAGGCCAGATTTTTTCTGTTGTTTCTGCCCCATCAGGTTGCTAAATAATTATATGTATATACAACATACAGTGGAACCTTGTTTGCTTAACACAATTTCCCGTCTAACACGCCCTCTTCGCAAAGTCCGGTTTCAACCTTTCTTTAAACATACTAATTTATTTTCGATAACATGCTCAGATTTGCTTGTTCAACTCGCATAGCATGATCGATTCATTGAGACAGTTGTCAGTACTCGCATGATACTGCTAGCCACTTGCTATGAAAACAATGAAAAGCCTGCGTTCTCACACCAAGCCAGCAGCCTCAGACATTGCACTGTTGCTGCCACTAAAAACAAAGCCTAGTGTTGGCCCACCCATCTCACCCTGTGGTCCCATGTTGTGCAAGAAAGCACAGGAATTTTCTACGGAAATGGGCCTTGAGCAGTTCACTGCTTCTTCAGGTGAGCAACATTTTAGCCCATTCCTATGTAGATCACACAGAATTGCCTCTAGTGATATAATAAGCTCTGTTATGAAAAAAGGCCTTAAAAAAAATTAATATGTTACTGAAATCAGGTAAGTTGAGACGTGGAAGCACCAGTGGTCTTGACGGATGGCACTGCATTAAAATCTTAGTTGATATTGTTATTACTACAATATTTGTTGTTGTTTTTTTTTTTTTGGTTATGTTTTCTTTCTGTTTGTGCTCTGCTCCATACTGAATATAAACCACTCAGTTCTGAATCAGGCAGAGATCTCCCATGTATGCAATTACCATTGGTAAGTGCCAAATATCTCACTTTTTCTTGTGTTCAATGTTCTCTTCACCAGACTGGTTGGAAAGATTTAAGCAGCGCAAAGGGATTGCACAGAAGCAGATATATGGTGAATCAGCCTCTGTGAGTCAGCAGCTTGTGACTGATTGGGTTTCATCTGTCCTGTCAAGCATCCCGGGAAAATACTCTGCTGAGGACATCTATTATGCGGATAAAACAGGGTTTTCCTGCTGATGTCTGTCTCACAAGATCCTGGCCTTTAAAGGCAAGATCTGCTCTGGAGGTAAACTACCAAAGGAAAGGCTGACAGTTCTTGTGGCAGCCAACATGTCAGGGACGGACGAACTGCCGCCCCTGGTCACTGGAAAGTGTCTACACCCATGATGCTTCAAAAATGTAAAAAAGGCTTCATGTGGAGTACAACGCCAACAAGAAAGCCTGGATGACATCTGTCATCTTTGAGCAGTAGATCAGGAACCTCGACAGGAAAATGAACAGCAGAGGCAGGCAGATTTCTCTGTTTGTGGATAATTGTCCTGCCCATCCACACATGGAGAATCTAAAGGCCACCGGACTGGTCTTTCTCCCACACAACATCACCTCTGTGCTTCAGCCTTTTGACCAAGACATTATACAAAATTTAAAGCACCAGTAGTGCATCCCCACACTGAAGCAGTATATCAGCCATTTGGGGCAGCCACAAACCAGGTCTTCTGACTCCAGACCTTCTTTTAGCATTTCAGTCTTGGATACCTTCTACACTCTGGGTAGTGCCTGGAATGATGTTTCGGAGTCCTGCGTCTCCAACTGTTTCAGGCACACAGGCTTCAAGGAACATCTCAGTTCTCCTCCAGAGGAACCCAGCCTTGAGCCAGAGCCACAGAGCAATGGAGAGTTCCAGTCCCTTTGGAACAGGTTCTCTGACCTGATCTCTGCTGGAGAGGAGATCAGCACCAGCTATGACAGTATAGATATCAACCTGCCTGTATCTGCTGAGGCTCTATCCACAGAAGACATTATTGACAGTGTCAAAAGAGTCAGCGAGGAGGAGGAGGAGGAAGACAACACTGCTAGGCCTAGTGCTGCAGAGGCCAGGAATGCACTGGCAGTTATTAGGAAATATCTTCAGGCATCAGAGGGAGCAGATGAGGACTTTGACACCCTCTGTGCCATGGGGAGAGTGGTAGACAAATGTTCAGAGGGAAGTCATAAACAGAAGACAATTTCTTTTAAAAGATATTAGACAGTAGAAATTTAATGGATCAGTAGTTGTTTAATTTTCATGTAAAAACAGTGGAACCCTTTGAATATATATGCACTTTAATCAGCAAAGTTAATAAAATGTATGCTCCATTTTATTTCCAATGTATTCATAAGCTTTTTTTGTGTTTTGGAAAATCAGATTGGGTTTGTACAAGAAAAATGATCGACTCCTGATAACACACTCACACTGACAAGACAACCTTTCGAATTTGGTCCTAAGGGTGGGCGTGTTCTCAGGGTTTCACTGTACTTTGTTACAGCAAACGTTGTGATGCCTGTGTTTTCATTTTCTGCTTGTGGTTACTACGATTCCAGGAAATGGGGACAATTGTTTCTATCTTTGTTACCTGGCATAGTTTATTCAGTTATGAAAGGAAATGCAACACAACATTGCAAAATTTCTGATGCAACTGTTACTTCAGAATAGTTTGAGTGTCCATGCGAAGTGAAAAAAAAATCACATTTATTTTACTCATCATGGGTTTGCTGGAATTTACTTTGAAGTGTTGTGGCTAAGTCATTTTTTTCCCCACCAAATTCAAGTAATTCCTATTCCTTCCCATTGATACCAATAACTTTATGCATGAAAAATTTGACATTCAATTCTTTCATACAGTTGTGTGACAAATGCCAGTTGAGAATTGTACCATGTCCAAGTTTGGGGCAAATGCCAATTGAACACTTTTACTGTGTCCAAATCTGAGACAAATACCAATTGAGAATTGTATTCTGCCCCAGTCTGAATCAAATGCCAATTGAGAATTGTACTGTGCCGCAGCCTGAAACAAATGCCATTTGAGAATTGACTGTGTCCAAGTCTGAGACAAATGCCAGTGGAGAATTTTACTGTGTCCAAGTCTGAGATAAATGCTATTTGAGAATTGTGCTGTGTCCAAATCTGAGATAGATAGCAATTGAGAATTGTACTGTGCCCCAGTCTGAGACAAATGCCAATTGAGAATTGTACTCTGTCCAAGTCTGAGACAAATGCCAACTGAGAATTTTACTATGTCCAAGTCTGAGACAAATGCCAATTGAGAATTGTACTGTGTCCAAGTCTGAGATAAATGCTATTTGAGAATTGAACTGTGCTCCAGTCTAAGATAAATACTATTTGAGAATTGTACTGTGTCCCAGTCTGAGACTGTTGGATCCGACTGTCCCTGTCTGTTGGCTCTTCAGGCTCTGCAATGTCCAGTCTGTGCCGGGATGTTGAGAGGTCACTCCTGTGTGGAGTGTGGCCAAGCTGTGGACGATAGATCTTTGGGCAGTCTGAGGTCGAAAGTAGAGCTAGCCATGAAGATTTTTAATGAAGCAATTCAGCTTATGAACTCACAAGATGTTGAAGGTAACAATAACATGATGTATCTTGTGAAAAGCAAACACCAAAATAAGCATAAGCGCCATATTCTAAAATAAATTTCATGTGACCACAATGTGATGATGCAACAATGTTTACAAGAGTCACACAGATTGTCTACCTTAAGAATGGAAAAACATGTTTGCTGTTAGTAGCAGTGATAATTAGAGTGTTTTGTACCTTTGAATACAAGTCGAATACAACTTGAATACAGGTTGGAATTTTGACGTTGATTATAATTTTTATAAGATCTAAGGTGATAGAAGCATATAGATCTCTGTGTTCCCTGGACGGTTCAGATAAAAGTAGATTATGGTGAGAATAAATCATATGCTATGTTGTCAAGTGTGCAATCAAGTATATGGATGTATTTTTTGTTTTTCTGTATGGTTTATTCAGGTGCCATAAACAGACTGCAGGACTGCCAGAGGAAGAGACAGAAAATTTTGTACAAGGACCACAGAGACCTGGCCTTGGGGGAAGATGCTATCGCTCGTTGTTATGCTACACTTGGTATGTCAGCTGTGCTTTTATAGCATAGATTTATCACCAAAAATTTCTTTTTTTTTCTTCTGTACCCACAAAGTCTACACTCACAGCCTATTTTCTCCTCTGTTTTTGTTGTTGTTTTTCAACAGCAGTTTTATATTTTATTGTCTGAGAGGCTTAAATCTTCTTGTCTTTAGTCATAGAGCCTGAATTTATTTTCAATAGACTGAATGTGCTAAGATGTTATAGTAAAAATATTGTGAAGAGGAAAATGTGAAGGAATTGATCAATTGTGAGATTCAGTCTCACCCCACGAGAATGGATATTTGTAACATAAAATTTGTTGTTGTTTTTTTTTCAGCTTTTGATATAAATGTGTTTGGTTCTGTGCTGCTTTCAGGCAAATACAGCGACTCAGCTGATTATCTGTTCCGAAGTGTCAAGTTTGCAGAGAGGATGTATGGTAGCAAGAGTGTGGAGTTTGCCCATGAACTGCAGAAACTGGCCGAGGTGTTGTTCAATGCTGGACGGATGACCGAATGTCTGAAGGTCACCAAGCAGTGCCTGGCTTTGTTCGAGAGTCTGTATGCTCCAGAGCACGAAGCTGTGAAACAGATTACAGAGCTAAGAGATGCCACACAGTTAGCATTGACACCCATGATGCAGGCAGGCTGATGCTGAGTTGTTTTACTATCAAACATGAATATGCTTTGATGTCGGTGTAGTGTTTTTTACACAACATCAGTGTTCTAATACAGTGGAAACTGGATAACAAGCCCACCTTTGGAACCAAACTCGAAAGGTTGTGTTATCAGAGTCAACCATTTTTCTCGTACAAACCCATGCTGATTTTTGGAAGCATGAAAAAAAAGCTTAGGAATACATTTGAAATAAAACAGCATACATTTATTACACATGTACTTATTGAAGGGGTCAGTGTACATGTATTAAGCCTTCTTATTAGGAGCATGTTTTTGTCTTTCCTTCCATTAGAATATAAAGTATGAAAAATTTTTAAAACTTGGTTAGCGAATCGTGGTGCACGGCGAGATAGGACAGTGATAATGCACGATGCGTGGTGATAAAAGTTGAAGTACTGGTCAGTTGTGTGTTGTAGTGTAGTGTGTAGACCTATGATGCTATGTGTCACAGTTGAGGTGGGCTCAAGCGAGGCCCACGTTAATGTAACATTATGAGATGACATTGACCAGACTGACATGCATGTTGGGGTAAGAAAAGGGGTGAAAAGGGTGGGCCAGCACTAGACTTAGTATTCGAACAACAATGCAGAGGCTGTCGGCTTGACATTTGGTGAGCAAGTGGGCTTCTCAATATTTTCACAGCACATGGTTAGCACAGACGACTGTTGGGTCACTGCAACTTCCAAATGAACAGAGCATGCTATGTGGGTTGAACACGCAAATCCGAGCGTGTTATTGAAAATACACTCTAGCACAGTTAGTAAGAAAACGCTTAAAAAGAAACTTGCGTTATTGAGAAAGAATCTTTGGGAACGGTGTTTTTGCTATGTAATTTCTTGGATTACAAAGAAATAAAACGATGGGCCGATATGAAAACTACGCTTATTACGAACTGTTTTCTTTCCCCAATTGCACTTTTCTTTCATATTAAGCATAACCAAGGCCAAACTCAGGTACCGAACCAGTTCTCTCCGACAAACAAATCATCTCTGAGTGCGTCAAATAGGCCTACTGTACACGCGCGGCTGTACTGGCCAGCAGCATGACACAACAGGCCCCAACAAAGAAATCGTCCGTGAGCGAGTCAAGTACCAGCGCCCGTAATGTGCTGTATTGTCCAGCGGTATGGAACTGAGGGTAAGGCCTGAGGCGCAAGTGTGTTAAAATAATGCACCATCCCTCGTTTCACACCTCACCCGTCGCTCAAGACCCAATCGAGTATGCTGTACCATGAGAGGGTGACACCTATTACGTGCGTGTGTGAGACTATTACGATTTCGTCGTTATTTATAGCCACACAACCACGGTATCAGAGGATTCAGCCGAGATAACCA
>JBCEWB010000007.1:382851-398622 GCA_039654565.1 Peronia peronii | reverse complement strand
AGTTCCAGTCCCTTTGGAACAGACTCTCTGACCTGATCTCTGTTGGAGAGGTGATCAGCTCCAACTATGACAGTATCGACAGCAGCCTGCCTGTATCTTCTGAAGCTCTGTCCACAGAAGACAATATTGACAGTGTCAAAAGAGTCAACGAGGAGGAGGAGGAAGGGGAGGAGGAAGATGACACTGCTAGGCCTAGTGCTGCTGAGGCCAGGAATGCACTGCTAGGCCTAGTGCTGCTGAGGCCAGGAATGCACTAACAGTGATAAGGAAATATCTTCAGGCATCAGAGGGAGCAGATGAGGACTTTGACACCCTCTGTGCCATGGAGAGAGTGATAGACAAATGTTCAGAGGGACGTCGCAAACAGAAGACAATGTTGGATTTTTTAAAAAGACATTAGACAGACAGTGGAAATTTAATGGAACAGCATGTGTTTTCATTTTCATGAAAAAAACAGTGGCACCCTATGTATGTAGTTTAATTAATATAGCTAATAAAATGTACGCTCTGTTTTATTTCATATGTATTCAGAAGCCTTGATTGTGTTTTGAAACATCAGCATGGGTTTTTACAAGAAATATGATCGACTCCTGATAACACAGTCACCCTGATAACACAATCTTTCGAGTTTGGTCCCAAGGGTGGACGTGTTATCAGGGTTCCATTGTATATCAAAGATGTCAGGAACAAACAGCCAGGTTTGGGTTCAGACATTTATACATTTGGAGCTGATAACATCTTGTCAGTTGTTGATAAAGCTTTAGCCACTAGAATGTAGTAAAAAAATATACGGAGGACTAAGCTGGAGAAGTTAATTGATCCTTTTATGTTATGGCACAGTGATGAAAATTAAGGTGGTTTTGAAATTGACCTGTGTGGATTTGATCACTTGGAGCAAACATCCTGAAATGTCTGTTTGTAATAGCACTTAGATGCTGTTAAAGTACTCAAGCAATCTAGTAAACAATACAGATGGCAGTTACACAGCATAGATCCCTTGCAATCTATTGTTACAATCACACAAGAGTATTTTTATGATGTACAAGACATTCCTGGCTTGAGAAATGACTGCTTATAATTTATGTGAACTTTATTTTCAGAACTTACATTTGAATTCAAATTCAATCCTTAGATTATTGCATGGGCCATGTGGAAGCGTCTTCAGCAGTTCTCAGCTGGAGGAGACAAGCTGGGCATCATTATCAATTCTGAGGTCAGGGGTCATCTCACAACTGTTGGGGACAGCTTGTTTCATGTGCTGGTCCATGGCAAAAGTAAGAGTTTGTTTGTTTTTCCTTATGTACACAAGATATAGTTTGCACACACCTGTCTTGCCTTAAACCCTTCACTGCTTCGCCCGGAACTCTTCCAGGCCTGCACATATCCTCATACTGCCATGTAAACGAAACTCTTCCAGGCCTATTACGATGGTATTTTTGACTAAGGTCACAGAGACATAATTTGCAAAATCTTGTGTCGGACGTTTTTTGGAGTACATTCCCTTGACTATAGAGGTCATGCTGGTTCATTTTGATTGATTGGGGGTGATTTTGTGATTTTTTTGAAAGAATTTTTTCTAAGTTTTCTTCAAACTCCATGACAAGTTCACGATGGCGAAGCGTAGTAACCACTATAGATCTGAGCATACAGCATTAGAGACGTTCGATGAGATGCTCATAACTCTGATGGCGACAATGATGAGAGCATGTCATTTGAGATTCTGAAGACTTTTTCAATAAATATGACAATGGGGGTGAACGAGAAATAGACCCTTTTGAACGTCAGATGAAAGATGCTGTCGAGCAGATGCAAAATGACAGTGACATTGATTATGAAAGTGAGCAGGATTATGCACCTGATTCTGAATCTGAGATGCAAAGAATAACTAGATCAAAGTCTAGATCTAGGATCTAGATCTAAATCAGAATCCAGTGAAAGAAATGAATGAGGCAGACTAAGAAAAAACCTGCTCTGTATGTTCCAGAATGCTGCACTGCATTTCACACAAAACTTATTTTCTGGAAGCAATAAAGACACAAGCTAGTTCATGTCATCAGTTTATTTTCAGTGTACAATTACTCATGAATATGCATTGTTTAATGGCATATTATTTGTAATATGTGCTATAAAGTTGACGTGTGTATTGTGACATATCTAAAAACCATAATTTTTTATACAAAAAGGTCATTTAAACAAATCCTTAAAAATTTTGTTTGCCAGAAATGTTATTTTTTGTTTATATTATATGAAAGATAATTTATTTTTGTACAATACTATGAAATGGCAAAGTAATGCCTTTCTAAGTAAGAGAGTTATAGGCTTTTAAGAGAAGACACCTAAGATCATCTGGTTTACCCCTCGTGGTTTTGGGTTATTTTGTCTGGCAGTCAAGGGCTTAAGATATGATTTCACACATCTTAATTTCATGGAAAGGAGTAGCAACACCCTCCATCATACCATTAGAGTCACTGCTTGCACAAATTGTACATAAACAGTTTTCATTAATTTCTTCTTTAAAATGCTAAATTGGGTGAATCCATTCAAATACTTTTCACATCAGTTAATAAGTGCTATTTCCTTTTCCCAAGATAATCTTTATCTCAGGCACAGCAAGGTTGATACTTGTCTACTATTTCATTATGATTGCAATGCTGTCCTTGTGTTGCTAAAAAAAACAAAAAACAGTTATGTAAAATTCAGAATAAATAATAATCAGAAGATATTATTATGTCATATATTTGTGAAAAATTCTAAACCTTTGCCAGCCTTAGCAAAACCCGTTCAGAAAGACTGAACTACAAATCTTGAAAAATAAGTGGAGAGACGAAAAAAAACACAACATTTTTCATCACCACGAGAGGTGTTTTCTTTTTGTTTGTTTGGTTTCGTTTTGTTTCTTTAAATCAGTGTGATATTTGGGATATGTTCTCACAGAAATATGAAGTTTTCCCAAGCAAATGTAGTATTCAAGAAACTGAATAGTATAGAGTGGACTGTTAAATGCAAGCCAATATAACTTTTTAAATGTTATCTCATTTTGTAAACTTGCAATAAAGAATTTGTGTGCTATAGTCACAGCAGATTTAGGTGATCTATATTACACTGCCACCTTTATAATCAGGTTTTCCAAATAAGTCATAGTATTGATTAATATGACAGGCCATACTCAGTGACTTCAGTTGCAATATGTCCTTTCATTTCAGATCCCAAAATCCCTCGATTTGCTGCTAAATTTATCAAGACCAACAAAGACTGGTTGAAAATGAGATTCCAAAGCATTGCTACCTATATTACTGATGAGTATGTCAAAAGAATTTTATTTATTCATATGCCTCACTAATTAATCTAACACTTCAAAAGTTTTGTCATGTGCTTTCTGTTGCAACTCAATTGATGACACATTTTATGTCCATGTGACTAGAATGAATTAAATATTTTACACCTAACATTGAGGAGAGAATTGTGAGACAAAAGTCATCAGGTAACAAAACTTAATGCTGTAGAAGTAAACTCTTTCGATGGATGATTGAAAATAAGCAGGAAAATAATTCTTGATTTTTCATAGGCAAGTGATTCCTAGAAATATTTTTTATAAAGGAAATTTTTTTAGTCAGAGATGTGTATAAACTATTGATAACTTATCAAGATATGAATTGATTGTTTTGGCTTTATTTCAGTTTTCACTCCATGACTAATGTCGATGTAACTGAGGGAGCTACCAATATCTTCACAGACCATATCTACTCTATGTTAGCCAACAGCATCATGGATTCTCCGAATGGTTTGTGATTACTAAAATACTCTGTTAATGTTTCACACAAAATAAAATGTTTCCAGCATGTTAGCTCATTACTTTAGAGCTTTCTGAATTTTGAGAATAATATCTGTTTTTTTTGGTGAAATAATACTGTCTCAGTTTAGTGAAATCAAACATTATATTTTAGTGTATACTTTTACTCATACTCAAGTATTTTCTTATGACAGAAACTTCATTATATCAAGGAGATGGAACAAATTATGCTTTAAACAAGTTCAAACACAATGAATTGATACTGTGAGATAAATTAGCTACATTTTAATTGTATTTATTTATTCATGGCAATACAGGAATTTCAGCTAAAGAGTGAAACCCTATGGACTAGCAACCAAAGACAAAGTTGTATCATGCAGCTCTGTTTCTTGCCTGCGAAATAATCTCTTATGGTATAAAGCACACACAAAATAGTTGCGGGAAATCATGTAGAAAATGTATAGCACATCCAGATGAATTAATTTGCATATTCAAGAGAGCTTTGTTGAGAAAATCAGATTTGAATGACCATGTATCACAAGAATAAAGTGTGAATGGGAATGTATTGGCACAGACGTCATGTCTGTAGAGTTTTCTCTTAAAAGTCAGGTCACTTATTTCAAAAATTTGACACCAGACCAATTTTCACTGGTCATGCACTATTTTTCTGTACCACCCATTATCATTTAAAATTATTGTTTTTGCAATGTCTTTCCCACCTTAGGCTACCATGAGCTGAAATGCCTGTACAACTTGGTATGTAACAACAAAAAGTGGCTTCTGAGGCAGATGGATGTCCAGCCACCTTTGTTTGTGAGTGGTGAAGATGTGATGGACAAGCGTGAGTTCAAACTGGACCTTAACACACCAGCCCAACCACCAGCCTTCAACCCCATCACTGAAATGAACAGAGTTGGTGACAGCACCTTCAGCCAGGTATGCCCACTCTCTGTGTGAGTCCTGATACAGCTGCTGACGTAACTGTTGTCCCTGCTCTACTATAAGGGCATAAGTCAGACTTATGCCAAAATGCAGCTGACATCTCCAGCTCGAGCATGAGAACATCAAATAGTGACATTGAAAATAAAACTGCACCTATGAAATTACATATTGATCTAACAGGATCATTGTATCATAACTCATCAGATGACTTGCGGTATAAATATTTTTTTTCTTCATTATCTCGAAAGTGCTGAAATGACTTTCATTTTCATTGGGCAGTGCAGTGTTCATTCCTAGCAGTCCTTTTCACTGCTGTTCTGTGACTGTGGAGGCTCCTTCTCAGGGGGTGTGCAAAGTATATTTATATTTGAATACTCAGTTCTTTGTGAAATGTCACAAAGGTAAAAACCTTAATTAAGACCTGGATGGAAATTGTTTCGCCTTTTTCTTCTCCTGGGCCCATTTAGAGTACTGTGTCGTTGAAGCAAGTCCAAGTTTTGCCATCTGGCAATATTTCAGTGGAACTGTGCACAAGGATTATGATAAAGCTTATGTCAGTATGAGGAGAGTTGTTTTTAACACCATAGTTTCTTAAACAACCCTAAATGCTTTTGTTGCATGGTTGAATTGACCATACAGTTATGTTGATTTAATTCTATCATCACAAGTTGTTATCTTCCTTATATCTGTACAGAAAGCCATCATGGAGTTTACCTATGACTGGATAGCCCTGCTCAGCAGTGACTTGGGTCTTAGCAAATCAGCTTTCCGCAATCAGTTAATGAACCGCAGTGAGATGCAGGAGGGAGCCACACTTGAAGAGGCCGAGAAGAAACCAGTTGATGTTCTCAGAGCTGTGTATGAGTATTGATCCTACCCAATTTTCCACAGCTGTCTGATGGCAAAGACCTGAAAACTGTAATCTGCCTTAGTAGAGATGTCATGACTTGCCTACTCATGGCAAAGTATATATACAATAAAAACAAATGACAATGTTTTACCTGTGATTTTTACAGAATGCATGTGTTATCATATTTTGACAGATTCAGAAAATGGCTGCTGGGTTAGACTTCAAGCCAGTCAATCTGTAGGTTATTCTACATTTGATTACAGGTTTGTAGACAAAGCTGTTTTCACTGACCCTTACAGCAGCTGGGCAACCAGATATGAAAAAAGTCTCATTCCGTTATCTGATACTTTAATAGTCAAGATGCAAAGTGTTAATTAACAACAGTGATATCAACATTTTTAGATCTATTGTGACAAGCAGCCGGTAATTTTACATACTTAATGTTCTAGTCCCACTGTGATAATAGCTGAATACTAATGTTTGTGACTGTTGCACCAGATTAAGACTATATAGTAGCAAATTGTCATTGCTAAATTGTTTGAAAACTAATAGATCAAATGTGTATTTTCATGCTACTTTGTCCAGTCCGCAGTGCCAAAATATGCTTATATTATATAAACTGGAGATTGATGTTGTACCAGACATAAATAGTATAATTCATTTTGCAGCACAATTCAATATCTTGTGTGAAAATAATGAAATTGATTATGATAGCTGCTTGACTGTTTGTTAAAAAAAAAAAATTATTGCATGGGCTGAAATATTGTTCATAATGTTGGCTCGCAGCTAAAACCTTGTAACTGCACCTTTTTAAATGCTACAAATTTGCAGGTTCTTATCCCAGACTGCCAAAATATTCACTTGGAAAGGAATGTGACCAGAGGAAAATCAGTGGACTTCGATAGTTGGTAAACAGATCCAACAGTATTATATTGTCATCATCTTTTTCTGATAGCAAAATTTGCTGTACAGTGTTGTGTGAATGCCGAAATGCTTATTTCATTAGAGGTACCATACAGGTTACTAAAAACAGCCACATAAAAAAAAACCAAACTCCTTTTATTCTGTTACAATACACTAATTTGCCAGTGATATATGTCTATAGATTGAATGATGAAGAAAGGAGATATAACAATTTCTAAGCAATGCTGATCACTGATTGCTCTCATAATTCAGGCGAAGTCATATTCTTCCTCAGGCGTTATGAAGCTGGTGTAGCAGTTTACAGAGAATTCAACCGTGGATAATCTGAGTTTGTTTGAAGTTTTAAAGTCAGACAGATAAAGATCTTTTAGGAAGCTGCTGTATGATGATGGATTGGTCCAGAAATGAAGAGAAAATTGCAGATATAGTAGTGTGAAATATTGAAACTTTGCACTGTTATTGACCTTAGATATAAAGTATGATTGACCTTGACATATTTTCTCTATGATTGGTGATTGTGGATATATATAATGTCTGGATTTATCCGTATTCAGAATTGAATGTGGTGTTGTTTATGTTTTTGATTGGCAATTTATGTAACAGAATTTGTATAATATGTGACAAAACTTGATGTGATAGATCAAATATATCCGATATCTCACAGTGAGTATTGAATGCTGCTGTTGTGAAATCTTAAATTTGATGTGAAACTGTTTTATCAGTTTATATCATTCATTTAATACCTTTGGAAAATATAGGAAACGTTGATGTTAACTACACTGTTAGTTTTTTGTAGGTGCATATTCATTTATACCCAGTAAATATGGTCATACTTATTGTGATTTATTGTGATTTTTCATGTATGTGGTACATATCATTTTTGTGACAAATCGGGCTGAAATGCGGTATGATATATTGCGTTATTGAAAAAAAAAGATTTATGACGAATCTGAAATTTTAAAGTGTTTTGGTGACAGATCTTGATTATTGTTAGACATGTTTGATGGCTTATGCGATGATAAATGTCCATTTAATGGTGTTTTTTTTTCTTTTTTGGTGCAATTCAAGAGATCCAGCAGATGTGCTCTGTAACTTGGTTTCATTTGAATCTCGTTGTTTTGATAATAATCCAAACAATTTTTATTTACCTCATTTTGAACATACAGTTGAGAGGTTGCCTGATAAAGTAATTTCTAACATTACTTGTAATTACATATATCCATTTTTTTATTTTTCAAGTCGCTCCAATCATTGCACTGGGTTGTTTCAATAAAAAAAAGCTTTTAAGGCAACACTGTCAGATATATGGTGCCTGTTGCCCAAATCATTGGACTGTAGACAGATCAAAAAGTTCCAGATTCGACATCTTTTTCTCAGAAAAGATTATTTACGCACATTTCCTGACGACCTAGTTAAAATGGCTACCCACATATAATCAGTAAATGTTTCTGTTAGAGTGGCAAGGATTTGAGCGCCTAACAGGCACCCACCTTGTATGTTTCCCAGGAAGCTGTGTGTTCATGGAGTCTTGCGGGTAAAGTGCACAGAGCATGTACTGTGTGAGGAGAAGAGCAACATAAATGCCCTCTCTTGTTGTTATTATTATTATGTTGTTCTTATTATTATTGAATATCTGACTTGAAAGGTCAGTCAATTCTTTAAACAGAAGTTGTGTTAGTGTTCATGCTAAAACTTTTTTTTTTTAAAGTAAGCTAGAAATTATTTCCACCAGCTGAATCCCTTTACTTTACCTTTCCTGTCTATTGTGATTTTGTTTGTTCGTTGTTTTTTTGCATGTTCCTCGTTTTATTTTGCTATTTTGACATATTTACAAAGAGTTTGGTTGATGTAAAAAACCCTTTGCTGATGAGAATGATCTTATATAGCAGCAAATTTTAAATAACCTAAATCCCAGTGATGTATGAGACTCAGAAGTATAAAATAATTACTTGATGTTACTGTTTTCACCAAATTTTTAAATAGAGATTGTTTTGTACCCAGCTCTGTTACTGCCCTTTGCCAGATACAAGGGATGTTGAGCAAGCACAATAAAGAGGGAAAAAGTTTGCTTTTGCACTTCTTGCTGGAAAAGTGTGTCATTAAATTTCCCAAAAATTCATGGTAGAAAGAAAAATGTTTTTTCTTATCATAATCATTTTTGCCACTTTTTTTTGTTGTGATGTCTCTTTCAAATGACAATTAAGCAGAAAAGTGATTTTTGTTGCTTCTCTTGTTCAACAAACCCCATTGCTTTAGACCCTGCTAATGGCTTTAATTAGCAATGATTGATATTGTTTCAGTTGCTAAAAAAAG
This sequence comes from Peronia peronii, assembly GCA_039654565.1. NCBI lineage: Eukaryota > Metazoa > Mollusca > Gastropoda > Systellommatophora > Onchidiidae > Peronia > Peronia peronii. The sequence continues at coordinate 389,803 of JBCEWB010000007.1, read as the reverse complement.
TATCCACCTAACCTGATTTTACCATTTTGTATTCGAGGAACGAAATTGTAAAAAGCAACAGAATTCCATCGTCTTGAGTGGAATTATGAGGATGAACTATTGCTACCAAGTGGTCAAAATATTTCCAGTGTTCCACTGCTACCATATGACTGTAATATTGTAACTAAATATTGTTACTTGAATAAACCATGCATCTCAGACTAGCTCTTACCCTAACCCAAATCATAATACTAAACCTAAGTCTAACTCTAACCCAAAATCTAAGTTTAATCATAATCCTCCTGAAGCCACTTGGTCTGGTGTGAACTTCTCCCTTCTGGAGTCTATAATCAAGATGTATAATCTATAGGTCTAATCTAATGCTCCAAATTAAATCACATGATGCAGTTTGATTGGTTGCAAAGGAAAACCTGATTGCAGTAGATCTCTGAACCTATTTTGACCACTAGGATGCAGTAGTGAGTGCGAATGAATAAATCTGTGCAGTGGCTAATGAATAATTTTTGCTGTATTACCTAATTTGAACTCAAGTCCCTGTGATAATCTGATATTATTTTACGTTTTCACGTAATTTATTTTTGTTTTAAGTCTGCATCATGATCTAGTGCTAGTAATGTTCCGTCCTCGATACCATCTAGTGATCAGAGATTATTTTGTACAACAAACACTTTTGTCTGTTGTAAATCATCATTTGTGACCGCACTTAAGCATATTATTTGTTTTCTTTCTTTAAAGCTGTTTTACCGTAAAATCTCACACGTACTTCTGTATTGCAACATGGCCCTAATATTAATAAACATTGTGAATAAAAAAACAGCAGCTGGTGTTGCGTTTTCCTTTTTTAATTAAAAAATATTACATATAACATAATCGTTGTTTCACATATGACAATATTGTTACATCATTCTCTGCCATAATAATGAACATATATATTGGATATTAGAAATGAAATACAGATACTTCTCAGAGTCATATCACAATTAAAAAAGATTAGACAAGTTCATGGCAAAGACTTACATGTAAAGTCAAAGCATTTTATATTTTCTTATATTTCATTCAGTTTTGTAAAGGAAAGCTGAATTTGTCAGTCAATGTAGAAAATCAGAAAAGTCTTCTAGCACCACCACAATTATGCAAGAACATGAGTAAAACATACTTTTCTTCATTTTAGGTGAATTTGGATAAGATCAGTGAGAAAAAATTCACATATTATTTGCTTTATATGAAAATTTAATGTTCAATTTAAAAGACAGTTTAAAAGAAATATTACTGAAGGAAATGTAGTAGATAAATAGATGATAATTGCTATATTTACATGGATTGGCAACTTTAGAAATTACTGGGCAGTGGAACCAAACATATGAAGGTGAAACAAACACATAGGATGACCAAAGTATGTCAAAGATTAACCCTCATGTTATAATGAATACTAATAACAACAAATTTAATTATGTTAATTAATGGCTGAAGAGTTAAACTTATGAGCTCCTATTGCATTGCTTTGGTTTCCTTTGATTGAAACATCTGTTTCAAATTTAAACATGTGAGGGGACATGAAGCAGGTAAATGTTTAATAAAACGAAAAATTAAAGGCAAGACAATGCTCAGAATGCTACAATTCATTGTGCATTAACTCCCAAGTTCAGTGAAATATTTCCCCACTGGTGGCAGTGTTTATTAGGGCCAGAGAGAAATGTGTAAAGCAAATTTTCATCTTGGCCAGAGGAGATATTTAAAAGAAATTTGCCTCTAATTCATACTATAATTGGTGAATTCTTAAGAAAAATTTAATTACCTTTGATGATATCAGACATTGTAAAATATCAAGATTTCATAGATTTCTCATTTATATATCCTGCATAATCAAAGCTCAGTAAAGGTCTGCCACACCCATTAATAGTAACACGATTGGCAGAGTGATGGGCAAGGAGGAGGAGGAGTATAGATGCGAAAATAACCTTACAATCATTTTCACTAGTAAGGGCTGTAATAAAAATAACAGAATAAAAATTCCATCCTGTATCAGACTGTTGTCTTTTTACTCTCTTATGCTTAATTACACACTTCATGAGGACAAACTAGCTATTTTTTAAAATTACTATTATGTACTACGGTTTTACTACACCTTTCAATCTTCAGTGAGGTGGTTATCTTGGTAACTAGTTTTATGTATATAGCCTTTCAATCATAATAAAGTACATGTAGGATTAGGTTGGCTTTATGTGTCTGCCCAGGTTAGTGGGAAGAATTTTTTATGGGTAAAAGTTTGGAATTTGCAAATTCTGCCCAGACAGCAGCACCTCTGCCTGGATATCAATTGCCAAGGGTTCTTTAGCTTGCCTAATGTACACACAAGACCTCCAAAATGTATTCCATCTTATCCGAGAAAATTAGATTTTGGGCTTTTCCACCCTAGAAGCCTGGGGGTCATTGAGTCACTGAAAAAAAATGCAGGTTCTAATCTTCGAATCATCCCTATCTGCCAGTAGGATTCAAACTTCGAACCTGCAATGTAAGTTTTTCGCCAAGGAACAGAGTCCTATCCCCACGGTCACTGCAACTCCCTAAGATACGCTACCCTATATACATAAACACTTAATGTGTGCCCAGTGGTACATATTGTTGGTATGAGTAAGTAACTACACAAACATTCATTCATTACAAAATATATGTGCAGTATAATTTCACACTCTAACCTGCTGAAATACATGTATGCGTGGAATTAATGACTGCACCTGCTTGCTGGAAAAAAAAAAGACCTCCAATTAAAAACCTCAATACGATTCCCCCTCCCTTTTTTTTTTTTTTCAAAACCTGAACGTCACTGGGCTGGTTTAGAAACAGAGGAGAGTGGATCATGCATGAAACTAACACACCTGCATAAATTTGAATTGAAATAGAGGTATATGTTTCATTAATGGATACCAAACGCTGTTTCTCTCCCTCATATTATTTTTAAAACACTTTCAACTGGGAAAGAGGAATGGCTGGCTAGCAAAAATTAATAAAGCAAAGGTGCCTTAAAAATTTAAAAACCAGCAAACAGACAAAAATAAAACTTCAGTTTTACATCGATAATGCAGTGTTACATTTTTCTGGGCAGTTAAACAGAACCAGTGTAAGCTCTAAATCCAGCCATAAATACAAACCCAGCCAGGAGAAAGATGTGTCTGACTATTTCTTGTGAGAAAGGCGTTGGTTCGTGTCGTTCAATTGTCTCAGTGAAACATACGTACAGGAAGGTTCCCACGGCAAAAGACTGGAGACATCCTGGTAAAAGTTTGCCCAGAGTGTCCTCTCCTAAATGGATAGATAGCGCACCTGTGAAAACACCTAGAGGAGCCATGGAAGCAAATGCTAAAATGTAGTAAAACATAAGTCTAGAACTGGTTTTGTTGCCAATCAAAGTCAATGAAAGCCCAATAGTGACAAAGCTTTTGTGAAGAGCCAGCGCAAACATCACGGCCTTGAGAGCAGAAAGTGACGTCTGGAGACCTATCATCATGCCATCGAAAAACCCATGGATACACAGAGCTGTAACAAGCGCTGCTGATCGCAAGTGATTCAACTTCAATGCCTGTTTCTTTTCTCCGATTTCATGGAACTCCTGTGATGACTGCACCAGCACTGAATCATCCACTTCGGCAGATAAAGGATCGTCTTGTTGTGCATCGCTGTTGTGTTCCAGAACCTCAGTATCGGAAAAGCCTGGATTGTGCTGGATATGAGCTATGCCTGACAACAGTGTTTCCGATGGCTCATCAAACTTTTCATGAAAGTTTGTTGATGATAGTTCTTGGCATGATTCGGATTGTAGCATGTTTGCACTTTCATAAGTGCTTGCCTTCGCTGAGGAAGTTGCCGCGACAGTTCTCCATTTCACTCTCACACTACTGTCATCACGATGCCTATGAGGCTCATACAGAACAATCTCCTGGTTGTCATCAGTGATATCGTGTTCTGATGTATCTTTTTTAGACTTGTAGTTTCGAAAAGACTTGATCATGCTGTCTACCATGTAAACACTTAAGAATCCTAAGGCCACCAAAATTTCTGCCACAGGATAAAGGTCTATTACTTCACCACTGTCTTTGTCCTCATCTTTGGTAGTGCTGGTGTTGTCGTCAAAGAAATTTACATCATATACAGTGCGATTTTCTTCATCGAAAGAGGCAGAAGTCATATTTATATTTTCAGTACTGTTAATAACATTGTCCCTATTAAGAACATGATGTGGGTTTTCCTTTTCATATATGGTGTCCAATACAAAGCGAACTGTTTGCACACTTTCAGGAAGAAGGTGAAGGAAGCATGTGGCCACCAGGACTCCGGAGGCCAGGGCATGCATATACTGTATGACAGGTAAGGTAGTCTGGCTGTTTCTATTGGTTCCAGGTCTGCCCTTGTTCTTGAGGAGTTGTGTACAACACCAGGAGGGCATCCAGCCAAAGATCATCACCAGACCGAAGAACAAGAAAGCTGCAAGAACTTTGGCACCGGTTGCATCCATTTCAGTGACACCAACAAGCCTCTTAGTTGTGAGTTAACTCTCTTCTGCAAAGAAAAAAGACGATTTATATACGATAATGTATTCACAATTAATGATGAGCTCAAACAATCTGTCGGCTTCTTCAAATTTCTTTGTGGCATGGAAAGGTATTTTTGCGTCCACAAATATGCAGCTATGCTCCAGTCTCTTTCCTCTACAAATATATAACCTATGTGACTAAAGCAAATAATAATCTTTTATAAAATTGTTAACAATGTATTTTAATATTATCAAAACTTTTTATACCAAAGATATTCAGTATGCAATGTATAGTTTTAATTAAAATAGCTATCTGTTTGCTTGCCTGCCCGTCCACTGGCCTGTCTGCCTGTCACATTAGCAAAATTGTCACTAATGTTGAATAGGCAGTAGTTTTTGTTTCTCCTTGACATCACAAACAATTATTGACACAATGTAACAACAAAAATTATTATTTTTTTTTTAACAAATCAACTCACTACCAGTGAACGTGCTTGGACAACATGACTACTGCTAACACAAACATCACCGCCACCGAACAAAGCCAAGCAAGATTAGATACATGTAACTGAAGGATGAGATCACAAGTTCAGTGTTGTCTTATGCGCCATGTGCACAGTGTTGGGATGTCACAATAAGAGATATTGTCTCTGTTCAATTGTTTCAACACATGTTAATAATTTCATCGCTAGTTCAACAGCTGCGTTGGTCCCAACAGATCGGTCGCAACAGATATAGCAACAGGTGTTGCTCAACAGCATCTGCCCAGGTATAGATAGCACCGGTGGAGCACAGTTAAAAGTAGTGCAGAAATCTAAAAGCTATAACAATGTTATTGTCTCATTTGAGTGCTTTGTTGCTACTGAGCATTTAAATGTATCAGATCATTTAGGCCTGAAAACACGAACAATCAGTAGGCCTGTCATGACGAACACAACTATGTAATACGATTTACAATTTCATCCCCAGTAAGACTCTCGTGTTCATTTGCTAGAACTTTAGAAGTTAGAAGGCTAGGGAAGCAGTTGTGATATTGTCTCAAATTGGATGGTGTCTACGCTTATTTTAGTAAGATGTGTCTGAACATTCTTTTTGCTCTTTGGCATTTTCTCCTATTATTACTTAAATATCAAAAGTTCACCAGACATTCTAACTCCTTGTCTGCTTTTTAACTCTTTTTAATCCCTTAAGCTGTTCTGTACATGTATTGTTTATGGTTTCACTATGCGGCCTTCATCTGCCTTGTTTACGGGGGCATCCGAAATATTGTACATTTTCTGGCTGAATCTAAAAACAAAACAATTTTTCAAATTTCTACCCAACAGGATGCTATGTCAAACACTTTGATATGATTTTCTTCAAGTATGAAAAATATTTCATATGTAAAAAATTAAATGCCTTGCACGTTTCCACGCTTCTGAGATGATGCCATGTCATTTTATTACTCTTCTGCCAAGGATGCAAAGTTTTAATGTTATGACTTCAGCGATACACATAATATATAAAATACCTACTGAGATACCGTTTCTCTCCTACATATCTGTCCATGCAGATAAGTTTTGTAACTCCCGTATGTCCCCGTCCTCCTCATTCGCTTTCGCGTAACTCATAATCATTTCCGCTAACGCAAACTGAGCATCAATTATTGATCGTTTGTTTGTTTGCCGTTTTTTTTTTCTGCCGGCACAATAATTAATTATAAACTGGCACCCACAAGTTTATTCACTTTATGTATGCACATATCCATCCATCCATCCATCCATCCATCCATCCATCCATCCATCCATCCATCCATCCATCCATCCATCCTCTATCCTTTCCTCCATCCATCCATCCATCCATCCATCCATCCATCCATCCATCCATCCATCTGTTCTACTGTTTGTGCGTTCGTCCATATGACTATCCATCCATCCGTCCGTCAATCCATCCATCCATCCATCCATAAATCTATCCATCTACCCACCCATCTATCCATCCATCTGTATGCTTGCCTGCCTACCTGCCTGCCTGTCTGTTCGTTTGTCTGTCTGTTGTCTCTCTGTCTGTCTCTCTGTCAGTCTTTCGGTCTGTTCGACAATTGACAAATCAAACAAATGCAGCCATAATAATAAAAATGTGTATTTTTAACCACAACTCTTTCATTCTCATTTCCATGGCCACATTTGCTCAATACCAGTGAAAGCACGAAGTTAACAATACTGCCTCATCCTCAGCATCAAGCAAAGAGCACCAGTAAAGACTGGTAGCTTTTATAAAGATAGAAATGATAATTCAGCACGATATAGGTCTACGTAATAGATCTATAGCTATTTTTCTTTATCCCAACGACCTGCTTTCATATTCATCATCGACGTGGTAAAATATACTACACTGCTGTTACTACGAAACAATAGAGCAAAGCTTGCACATAACAATGAGAGG
>JBCEWB010000007.1:368834-382751 GCA_039654565.1 Peronia peronii | reverse complement strand
ACCGGTGGAATTGAATTCTGGCACTTGGTATTCTCGACCTAGACATAATCAACTATGCAAATTCATTGAAATCCCAACATCGATAATTTAACCCTTTATTGGTGAAAACCTCACCCGAGCGCCCCCTTAAAGGAAATCCCAAGATGTAGCTTCAAAAATGCTTAGTGAATTCTGTGAATGGAACTGTTCAGTTTGGCTGAATTATCTCTGTTGAAATCTTTTTCTTGTCACCAATGAATCCGTGACCTGCCCCTGATGTTCGCAGTTGAAAATGTGCTAACTTAGCACTTTACAAGTATGCCATTTGGGGATATGTTGTTCTTGACCCTATTCCATTTTCTTGGTCATCTTCAGCATTCATTATAAAACATTGACCATTCAAGTGATTCAGTTTTGTAGTAACTGTGACATCAGCAGTAGGCACCTCATTCTCCTAAGACATCCAATGATGAAAACTTCTTGTTGATTGCCCATGATATATTTACTCACTCTAATTTTTTCTCTGAGGATGTCATTTCTAGACACAGTAGTCATGTATCAGGTCTATTATGTACATAGTTAGTAGCATTTTTTAACTATTTCAGAATGCAGAACTTGGTCAGGAGAGGAGCAAACCAGTATCCAGGTGCCAAGTACATTGTCAGAGACAATGGTGAACGTATCGACCTGCGATACCATCCCAAAGCTAGTGACATTCACCTACAGATCGGCTACAAGGTAGCATTTTGTGGATATGGAAATTCCTTATATGCTAATATCTTGATATTGGCACTGACTTAACCCATTCACATTCTAATTATCAAAGGAAAGTTACTCTAATTCACAAATGATACATTCACATTTAAATTTTTTTTTTTCTCAAAATACTGTTAAGTGAAAATAAAAATAGATTGCACCAATAAATCAGGGAATGATTTCTTGTTAATCAGATACCAAATACATACATGTATAGACATATTTTTATGTATAAAAAAAAATTATGAAAGTTGATGAAAGTGAAAAAAAGGCATTTTCACCAACGGTCATCTGTTCACTGTTTGAATCATCATCATGAGTCATTCTAATCGCCATTATCATGCCTCATTTCAATGTCAGATATATCAGAATAGTTATTTTCACTCTCAAACTGGGCTAAATCTTGTTAATTTCACAAAGCCCTCAAAAAATCCAAAGCGAATATGATGATTTTGATTGGAAATATAAGCACAAATGAGTAGTATTTTCAAAAAATCACAGCACCTGGACTTCTCGTCGGATTCACATGCGGTAGAAAGCTACTTTCACTTTCAGTCTCGTAGATTCTCGGGATATACGGTAACTTAACATACCTAACTTGTTTCCGGCCAAAAATGAGTTCCAAAACAACCACGTCATTTCCACATGTAGCGGGCGCATTAGAAAGACTGTCTCGTGTGTCAGTGGGTGCATTAACTAGTAATGGGTTAATTTTGTTGATTTATAATTAAAAAGTGTATTTTCTTTCATTTTAACCCCCACCCCACCCCCGGAAAAATGCAATGGAAAATATGATGTAGATTATATATTCATTGTCAGTACTTGTCTCTTAAAAGATTCAGGTATATAGTAAATAATTATGAATCAGTGCACTCATATTGACTTTTTTATGAGTTGACCTACATGTTGTGAAGACTTCAATGCAACTGTATAATTTTCTGTGTACGATAGAATGCTCATTCTCATTCAACCTTTCCATGCTGAACAGTAAAGAACTAGCTTGTGAGGGTTATTACCAGAATACCTAGGTGGTTTGCCTATAATATTCCTCTATATGTGTGTATGTGCAGGTGGAGCGACACATGGTAGACAACGACGTGGTGGTGTTCAACCGACAGCCCACACTCCACAAGATGAGTATGATGTGTCACAGGGTCAAAGTCCTCCCCTGGTCCACTTTCAGGCTTAATCTCAGGTCAGTTGACTGTTTGCAGCTACAGGGAAAAATATTTCTTGGTCAGGTTCCTTTACCTCTCTATTCAAGGTAGTCAAATATGTTAAAATATTTAAATCAAAAGCCGTTTCGGATTTTAGTAAGTATACAAATAAAACATAGATCGTGAGCTTTTTTTTTTTTTTTTTAAATTCTGTTCAGGAATGTTGACTGACTTCAGCATAGTTTACTCGATTATTACTAAGACAAAACAGAACATGCTTGGGCTTTTACATTAATTGGTATGTTTTTTTTGTGTCTTTTTTTTTTTTTTCATTCCTCCAGTGTAACCACACCATACAATGCTGACTTTGATGGTGATGAGATGAACCTTCATCTCCCCCAGTCCTTGGAAACCAGGGCTGAAATCTACAACCTTGCCGCTGTTCCACGTATGATCATCACCCCTCAGGCGAACAGGCCCGTCATGGGTATTGTGCAGGACACATTGTGTGCGGTCAGGAAAATGACCAAAAGAGATGTGTTTTTGGACAGGGTAAGCACCAAAATGACTGTTTATGCGATTCCTGGTATAACTCAAGATGAACCCACTCTTTAATATGTTGAACACTATGCTCCCCCGAATAGTTTTTGTTCCTTATAAAATTCAATCCATATATGTTGAAATTTGGTCATACAATTAGACTGGCATTGCTGCTGTTTTTAGTTTACTTGACTTGGATATTAGTACTTTTCGATCTTTCCTGATTGTGGACGCTTTGCTTCTCAGGCCCAGATGATGAACCTGCTCATGTTTTTGCCTACCTGGGATGGCCGCATGCCCCAGCCTGCCATTCTGAAACCCCAGCCATTGTGGACAGGCAAACAGCTGTTTTCCCTCATCATTCCAGGCAGGGTCAACTGTATCCGTACTCATTCCACACATCCAGATTCAGAGGACAATGGTCCATACAAGTGGATATCACCAGGAGATACCAGGGTAAGGCTTTCAGCTCAGTGTTCTGACACAGTATGTGTGATTCCATAGCTTTGAAGGCCATTTGAGAAAGAGTATCTCTCTTTCAAGTTTTGATGAACAATCCCTAAAATGCTTTGTTTTGACCTGTGATACAAGGTAAATCATCCTTGTCCTATTTTAAAGCTTGGCATGCATTTTCAGTTACAAGAATTTTTCTTCACTAGAATTGCTGTCGCTCAAAATCGCTATTTCAAGAAATTATCCATCACTCCTTAACTATTCTCATGAGGTACTTGTATCTTTGTCTATGAAACCATCAGTTTTGGTCTGAAGTGAATTGGTATCGTGCTGGGCTCTCCAGATAAAAAAGCTTTACCATATGTGACCGCCAAGCAGTTTTGTGCTGGCTTGCACATGCAAGGGCATGACCTTGGAAGCATCCTTCTGCAGAGCCCCCTGGCATGATTATATGGATACAATATGGGGTTTTTTTTTATGTGCTGATACAAATAATGTTCATCTGCAGCACAGTACCTGCCACCAGCCTTTTTGGTCGGTCATATACGATCTGTCAGTGCTGAGAACCATTTAATCCCGACGTTATGTGGCATTCATTTTGGCATTCATTTTCAATAACAAGTACTTTTGCTCATTTCAGGTATTGATTGAGGATGCTGAGTTGATCAGCGGTATCATCTGTAAGAAAACCCTCGGAGCTTCTCCCGGCTCCTTGGTCCACATTGTCTTTCTTGAGATGGGTCATGACATTGCCGGAGAGTTCTATGGTAACATCCAGACTGTCGTCAACAACTGGCTTCTGCTGGAGGGTCACAGCATTGGTATTGGTGACACCATTGCCGATCAACAGACCTACCAGGATATTCAGGAGACCATCAAGAATGCCAAAGTAAGAAATCTCACTGCAAGGACATCTTGGCCATTCATATGTCAGCAGAGGCTCATGAAAAGTCAGGATTTCTGTATGAATATTTTGTCATGTTCAAGACAGGACATTTTAGACCTGATAACAATACAAATTAAGTACTTGCCAACCATATTATGTTTATCTTATTGTGAAAATAACTTACAGGCAAATTATAATGATGAAATCCTTGTGATACTTCTGGGTTGATGCCGATTTTTTTTTCCCATCTTACTAAGTGATCAGGAATATGGCACTGCAATTACAGTTAAATCCCACCATTCTAAACAGAACATTTCGTATTGCCCAACTTCTGGTCATGTTTCTTTGTTTTTATTGATTTTCAAAATTTGTTTTTGGACAGAATGACGTGATAGAGGTGATTGAGAAAGCTCACAATGATGAGTTGGAACCCACGCCTGGTAACAGTTTGAGACAGACTTTTGAAAATCAGGTGAGAACTGACAGAATAATCTAGTGTGTCATAAATTGTATGTAGCGTTGAATTAAATTTCTTTGGCGGAAAGAAAATTTATCTTTATTTCCTGCACATAGTAATCCTGGGGTCATTTTGCATAGCTTATGACTTAACAATTCCTTACTTCAGAAACAGGGGCATATCACTTCCATGCAGTTAAAAAAAAAAAAAGTAACTTTTTATATAATTATTGTGATTGACTAGATCTAGTTTCCATAGCTTCTGGCAGTGTTATTTTAATATTGCAGTAATGATTTCTGTTACGTTGTTGGTTTCAGAGCAAAATTCTGTGGTAGGATGGTGCCCTACAGCAAAACATAGCAATAGATATTGTCTTGTTATTTTGTAGGTCAACAGAATTCTGAACGCTGCTCGAGACAGGACTGGTAGCAAAGCCCAGCAGTCTCTCTCCGAGTTCAACAACTTCAAGGCTATGGTCGTCTCTGGCTCAAAAGGATCCAAAATCAACATTTCTCAGGTAATCTTCCATTTTACAAAATAAAAATTCAATGATATTCTGTAAAGTGTAGACTCCTTGGGTATCTTATGATTGCTGTTAAATTTTACATGACTTTTTTTTTTTTTTAATTATGTGCCTTTTTTTTTTTTTGGTGGTTGTTGTTTGTTTTGGTGGTTTTTTTTTTGTAAATAAAGCAAGGCTAGTCGTGAATATTGCAATATTTTCAACAATATGAAAAAATATTTTCAGCATATAATGTTAATTGTGACGCTTCTGACAAGTTCCTCCTCCTCCACCCAGGTTATTGCCTGTGTAGGGCAGCAGAACGTTGAGGGTAAACGAATTCCCTTTGGCTTCAAGTACAGAACGCTGCCTCACTTCATCAAGGATGATTATGGACCCGAGTCCAGAGGTTTTGTGGAGAATTCCTACCTTGCTGGACTGACGCCATCTGAATTCTACTTTCATGCCATGGGAGGTCGTGAGGGTCTCATTGATACTGCTGTAAAAACTGCTGAAACAGGTAGGTTCTTGTCTTGTTTGTATGTTCTTTTTTTTTTTTTCTTTTGAATTTGCTTTTTGTAATGAGATTTGCATTGAACTTTATAAGTTTATGTTTAATATTATTTAATGACAGAGAATGATGGCCAATGAACACAGCAAAATGCATTTGTTGGACTTGCTAGTTTGGAGTGGATGAGAAATGAGCAGACAAATAAAGATCGTTTCAAAGATAATGTCCAATGATGAATGTAAATTATTTGATTTGTGCAAGATGATGATCAATATCAGTCACTCTAATTTTTTTCGCTGAGGACATTTTTTGTGGGAAAGAAAAATATGGAATGGGATAGTTTCTTGTGTTTTGTAATAGAGCAACTTGTCTTGAATTTGGCAGTGGGGTACAGGAAAAGATCTGAACTTGTTTTAGTGTAGAGTAATGCATTTTCCTCAGTAAATATTTCTTTTGACTTCCTTACTTCAGGCTACATTCAGCGTCGTTTGATCAAAGCTATGGAGAGTGTGATGGTCAAATATGATGGTACTGTCAGGAACCAGGTGGAACAGCTTGTTCAACTGCGTTATGGAGAAGATGGTCTTGATGCTTGCTGGGTGGAGTTCCAGTCTTTACCCACTCTGAAACCATCCAACAAGGCTTTTGAACGGCGGTTCCGCTTTGACGCCACAAATGAGAGGTAAACTTAAGACAGCATATCTTGAGCCATTCCGGAAACATTGCAAAGTGTAATATAGACATTTTTATCAACTTTTACTTTCTTTCACAATTTGAAAATGAAATTGTCATTTGACAAATGCTTGTGATGCCACATGCATTTCTTATTCAGAGGTGAAAAAAAAATGAAATGTCTTGAAACTGAAAATTGTTCCGTGAAATGTAATTTGTAATTTACGTTTTCTTTTGTGCTCAAAGAAAATGAAAATAAGACTTACAGGTTGTAATTTTCTGTGTAATTTATAATTTTCAACCCCTCAAAAGTATTGTGATGGAGGGAAAATGAATGTCCCATGCGAACATTTCAGGACTATGAGGAAGCATCTGTCAGAAGAAGTGATCAAAGACTTGATGGGAGATGCCAGCATGATGGCCGAGCTGGAGAGAGAGTGGGAGCAGTTGCAGGAGGACAGGGCCAGCATCAGACAGGTGTTCTCCACAGGTGACGCTCGTATTGTCCTGCCCTGCAACATGGACAGAATCATGTGGAACGCCCAGAAGATCTTCCGCATTGATAAGCGCAAACCATCGGACTTACATCCACTAAAAGTCATTGAAGGTGAGCTTAATTTTTGTGTTAAGTTCAAGTATATTTATCTATTTTAAAACTTTTTTTTAAAAACCTGAAAGTGTCACCAAAAAAACGGTTGAAGTTCCACGTGCCATTTTGAGCCTAAAAGGCAATATAAGATAAATATCTGGCTTTTGTATTGAATGTTATTTGGACTGTAATATAAGCATTGAGCCTTTCAACATAATTGCCTGGTGGCATGTCTGGTTGAAATTGGTTTTAGGAGATCAAAATGAGTAGATAGAACAAAATTTGAACAACATGTATATATATTCAGTGAAAAAACAAAAGTATGGTGCAAATGCAAAATTTTGAGTGCCTAATTTGGATTTTCTTGTCTTTCACAGGCGTGAAGGAACTGTGTCGCAAATTGATCATTGTGGTTGGTGACGATCCGATTTCCTATCAAGCTAATGAAAATGCCACTCTCCTGATGAAAGCTCTGATCCGCTCCACACTCAACACCAAGCGTGTGGCAGAGGAGCATTGCTTAAGCCCAGAAGCTTTTGAATGGGTTCTAGGAGAAATTGAAACCAAATTCCAGCAAGCTATGGTAAGTTTGACTGCATGTAGTAAACAGTGAAGATCTTTGCACTATGGAATTACTTGCCTTATCAGCTGGAAGGTCAGACATGGATAGGTTGGTAGAAAGATTGAAAATGCCAGGCTTGCAGTGTGTTTGAATAGGAGAAATTGAATTTAATCATAAAATATTGTTCGGAGAGGGGGGGGGGGTGTAGCCATGTGGTTTAGCATCTGTTCCGTGGTGAAAATGCACGTTGTGGGTTATGGGTTCAAGTTGCAGATCCTGCCTTCTTGGGATGGAGAAAATAGGAAGATTGAAACATGCATTTTTTCATTGATTCAAAGGTCATCTGGCATCCTGGGTAGGAAAGCTCTAGCCCTCTTGGATAAAGGGCAAATATACTTCGAAGATCCCATTGGATAAAGGGCAAATATACTTCGAAGGTCCCATATGTATGTCACACACATTAAAGAAACTTTGACAGTTAAAAATCTATGGAGATTTGGTGAAAAGGCTTGATTGAAAAAAAAAAGAAAAAAATGAAATATTAGATGTGTCAGTGTTGTCTTAGAACTTTTTAGCGCAGTGCTTTTAGTAAATTTAGAACATTTAATCACCTCAAACATTAAACTTTTTCATTGTTTTGTCTGAATCTTTCTGACAGGCTCACCCAGGAGAAATGGTGGGTGCTTTGGCCGCCCAGTCTCTTGGTGAACCAGCCACTCAGATGACACTGAACACCTTTCACTACGCCGGTGTGTCTGCCAAAAACGTCACACTGGGTGTGCCTCGTCTGAAAGAGATCATCAACATCTCCAAGAAACCTAAGACTCCATCTCTGACTGTGTACCTGCTGGGTCAGGCTGCCCGTGATGCCGAGAGATGCAAGGACGTCTTGTGTCGCCTGGAGCACACCACCTTGCGCCGTGTGACCGCCAACACAGCCATCTACTATGATCCAGACCCCATGAACACAGTTATTGCAGAGGACCAGGAATGGGTAAGTTGAGATCAGAGTCACTAGAAAATCCAGCTTTGCCCAGTGCTGTCAGCTTCAGCCGACTTTCTCATTGATACTGTCATAAACACTGTTAGAAGGATTGTTTTGTCCACCCAGCATTAGGTGTAAATAAAAACTTTCTTCATTTGTTATTAAACTGGAACAAAGTCTTCACAGTGATTTCACAATGGCCCAGTCAGTTTCAGCTTTTTTGAGGAAATGGACAAAAGCTGTTTTGTGCAACGGAGGCATGGAATAATGTAATATTTTCTGGCAGACAACATTGATTGAAAGTCATTGCGACAAACTGTGTAATCTTAAACCTATAGAAAAAAAAAAAGATGTAAGGGATTGTGTAATGGCTTGTCAAAGTGTCGTTTAATAATAGTTTTATGTTAAGAGTATTTTTCCCATTCATTATACAGGTCAGTATCTACTATGAGATGCCAGATTTTGATGCCTCTCGTATCTCTCCCTGGCTGCTGCGCATTGAGCTTGACCGCAAACGTATGACAGACAAGAAGCTGACCATGGAACAGATTTCTGAGAAAATCCAGGCTGGCTTTGGAGACGATCTCAATTGCATCTTCAATGATGACAATGCAGAAAAACTAGTGCTGAGAATTCGCATCATGAACTCTGATGACAACAAATACCAAGATGTAAGTCAGATTAAAGGGAGAAAGGATAAAATAAGACATAAAAATGTCCGTAGCAGAAAGTGTCCTGTGATGAAAAAATCATATTTGATTGCAAAATATGATATTCATTTTCAAACACTCTAATTTTTTTCTGAGGACAAACCACCAGGTTTAAGAGTGGTACAGCAGGAATGTCAAAATTTCCCAGAAGGAAACTTGACAGTCCGAAACTTCTTTGCTTGTTCTTAGATTGAAGTTTTCTTTCTTTTTTTTTTTTCTTTTATGTGCCAATGTATTTTACTTTAC
Source organism: Peronia peronii (assembly GCA_039654565.1). NCBI lineage: Eukaryota > Metazoa > Mollusca > Gastropoda > Systellommatophora > Onchidiidae > Peronia > Peronia peronii. The sequence goes on along the minus strand of JBCEWB010000007.1, from coordinate 373,746 downwards.
ATACTATTGCATTGTGTGAAAACCAAGACAGGGAAACACTTTTTACCTCTTCATGAAAACAATTTGACTTCTGTTATGTTGTTTGATACAAAGAATCCTGAAACAGAGAGAGCCTTTTGTTCACCATAGAATGATGCAAGAGCCGGCTATGCTGTGTATTTCTCATCATTAGTAGAAAATGTTCTCCTGCCTAGAGGGAATGGAGATAAGTGTTGGGATCTCTTTTCTATTACATTTATATTCATTTGAACGGCAGACATGAACATTTGCTATGACTGGGTGTTTGCAGGAGGAAGAGGTGGTGGACAAGATGGAGGATGATGTGTTCCTGCGCTGTATTGAAGCCAACCTGCTCTCAGACATGTCCCTACAAGGCATTGAGGCCATCGCGAAGGTAGGATTGTATACTTACTGTGTGTGTAATTGGGATCTGAAATTGTATTTCTCTCATACATGATGTGTTTGTAGTGTGATATTTACCAACAAGCAAGATGGAAATTGAGATTTTTGCATTGTGTAAAATTTGACCTCTAACATTTACATCTGCTTAGTTTTTTTGTGTTTGTGCGTATTCATGTGTGGATTGTAGTGGTAAAGCAATATGGGAATAATTACCACTGCAGCAGCCCACGGTTTTAAGAGAAAAGAGTTTTAAGTTAAATCCCTTTTTATTGGCTTTTGAACTGATGAAATGCTGTGCTCATGTTAGTTCAGTGTCTGGTTTGTGACTAAGGCCATAGCAGTGGTAATCAGATTTGCATATGTGGTGTCAGTTGTGGCTTATTGTTGACAACTTGGCTGGAAAGAGTTCAAGAGGAAGTGGTTAGGAAAGTCGAATGGTCTGCCATCAGCGATACAGCATACACCAGGTTGTGTGCTGTTTTGAGTCTGCGTTGTTCTGGCGCTATTCATGCTAGTTACATCTATGTGTATGTGAATCAGAATATATGTGGCATGTGAATATGAGTGTATACTGTATGTGTACTGTGTCTCAGCCCCGAGAGGAATTTCCTTTTGAGGACAGCTAGAGTTTTTATCATGTTTTTTCTTATTGTGTCAGGTGTACATGCACTTGCCGACCACCGATGACAAGAGAAGAATCCACATCACAGAGGATGGCGAGTTCAAAGCCGTCAGTGAGTGGATCCTTGAGACTGACGGCTCCAGTCTCACCAAAGTCCTGAGTGAAAGAGATGTGGACCCAGTCAGAACTTATACCAATGACATCATTGAAGTCTTTGATGTAAGTAGGAAGTTAAGTAGTGCATCTCTCGCACCAGTGGGTATGACTCTAATGTTCTATGTATTTTCAACAGACTGGAGATAAATATGGTTGGGTTGGAACTTCATACTATTTTTGGTTGATAGAGTCTGAATTTTTTTTTTTATTGTTTCAAATTGATTTCAAAAATGTTCTCTACCTCAGAGAATGTCAGATTGGAATTTCCTTACGTTTGAATTATTAATTGTATTAAAACTTTTAAAAAAACTGCCAGATTTATTTTTCTTGGCAACTGCTTATTTGTAGTTTGATTTTCAGAATCTGTTAAATAATGTATTTAAATAATTTATGTTGCGGAATCTCATCATAGCTTGTAGGCTGAGACGTATCTTTTGGAAAGTCTACATGTACGAATGTTGTTCCAAAAACTGGTTGCATTGGTAGATGAGTCTATGGAAATTTGATAAGAAGATGCATTTTATGGTATGGATATTATCTCACAGCCCTGCTAGAGCACTTTGATTAATGCATCTTTGTATTGTGATATCCCTTTTCTGTTCTATAGACCTTGGGTATCGAAGCTGTACGTAAAGCCATTGAGAGGGAGATGAACCATGTGATCTCCTTTGATGGTTCCTATGTGAACTACCGTCACTTGGCCCTACTTTGTGACATCATGACCTCCAAAGGTCACTTGATGGCCATCACTCGTCACGGTATCAACAGACAGGAAACAGGTGCTCTGGCCAGGTGTTCCTTTGAGGAAACAGTAAGTTTATTGCCTTAGGATATTTTTTACTTGTACATGTCACTTGTATTGTTATAGAATCAGCTGAACTCAAGTCCGAAGTCAGTGGGAGAACATTGGAATAAGGAGACCCACTGCCCTTCCCAATGACATCACCAATTCTACACATGCAAAATCTGAAATCAAGTCAATTTCACTGGTTGCCTGACATTTGTACTTCTTTCACTGAATAGAGTTTCATGTGCTTGTGCCTAATACAGATTTACCTAGCCATGTTCTCTTTACCATTCGACAACATCATTTCCTCACTATCTTTCTGCAATGGGCCAGGTTGGTTTCAGCAGTTTTGGGAAAATGGACTAAAGCTGTTTTGCAGAAAGGAGGTTTACCAGACATAAAGTCCAGTATGCATTAAAGAACTTGTCCTGTGATGAAGAAATTATGTTTGATTGTAAAATATGATATTCATTTTCAAACACTCTAATTTTTTTCTGAGGACATGAAACTGACTGTGCAAATGTTGCTTTCGATTCATGCATGTGATCTCTTGTAACAAATTAGCGTCTTGCCAGCGACTATATTTAGGCTGCTGTTCTGTTTTGGCAGATGAGTCAGGCCTTTGTTATGTTCTTGATAATTCTAATAATTTTTGCATATAAACTGTGTACACAAATAAGAGATAAGAGGCAATATTACTTTTAAAAAATACAGACTTGCAGTCATAAAATGGTGGTGAAAATTTGGAATAATAACAGTCAGGCTGAAGCAGTGAAATCATTTTGAAACTGAACCCTCAAACTTGTGTCCATGACAGGTGGATATTTTGATGGAGGCCGCCTCCCATGCCGAAATAGATCCCATGAAAGGTGTGTCTGAGAACATCATGCTGGGACAGTTGGCCAAGATTGGCACTGGCTGCTTTGATCTCCTCCTGGATGCTGAGAAGTGCAAATATGGCATGGAATACACAACCAGCATTGGACCCGGCATGGCTGGAGGTGAGGACTTTTCTCTGCGTGTGGAAGAAATTTAAGGGAAATGAACAAGAAGTTTTATGAGTGTTTACTTTAAGAAGGCTCCAGTAGGGGACCAAAAAAAAGCTAAGAAAAATGCACACTTTCAGTTTTGTTTTTGCAAAGAGGTTAAAAGTTCCATGGTTTATGTGGGCAAAGGTGTTGTCTTCATGATTTTAGATATGAAATATTTATTCCATTTATTGTAGTGGCACTTTGGATTCAATCAACATAGAACTTCAAAAGAATTATAAATCAGAAAAACCTATTGCAGAGAAGATTTTCATCAGGTTGTTATGTTACTGAATCTGATTTATTATAAACGTCATGTTCAAATTTTTTTCAGAACTCTTGCACCTTATATATTATATATGTACTTTTCGCATATGTATTTAGTGAGGACATTTTCATTATATATCTTGATTTTTCCCATTTGTTGATTAAATTTGACACCTGACACGTTGAAATGAAGTACTCATCAGACTGAGGCGACCGGAGAAATCATGTGTTTTTCAACAGTGAATGAATTTTACCGCCATTTTTTCTTCACAGAACCCTTCTGTATCAATCTAAAAATCCATTTCAGAGTTAAATTTGCTGAAATAGATTGAGTAAAAGCCCAAAAAATGTAATTTAGTGGCCTAACGAGGATTAATAAAGATTAATAAAAGTGATTGGCCATTTTCTCACAAAATTCAGCTGCAGCAACAGGTCACCCCATCATCTTTAATTGCCAATATATCAATGCCTATTTAAGATAGAACAAAAAATTTTTCACGCACAGAAAGGGAAAGGAATAATCTTCACATTATACCAGAAACTCCATATGCTTAAAATTTGATGAGAACCTGATTTCATTGTGTCACATCTCATATCTTGATTATTTCAAATATGTTTGATCTTCTGCCCCATGCGCCATGTTTCTCACATTTCATCCTCCATTGCAGGTGTTGGTACTGGCATGTTCTTCGGGGCTGGAGGATCCCCAACCAGTTCAATGTCACCAGTCATGACTCCATGGGCCCAGCCAGGCACTCCAGGATACGCCAGTGCCTGGTCACCAGGTGTCGGCAGTGGTATGACACCAGGGGGCGCTGGTTTCTCACCGTCTGGTGCCAGCGAGGCAGGATATTCACCAGGCTACTCTCCTGGCTGGTCACCTCAGCCTGGCTCCCCAGGATCTCCTAGCTCACCATACATCCCGTCGCCACGCGGTGCCCAGTCACCCAGCTACTCGCCAGCCTCGCCGTTCTACATGCCCAGCTCACCGGCCATCGCCACTCCACAGAGTCCGAGCTATTCGCCAACATCACCATCCTACTCTCCATCCAGTCCTGGCTATTCACCAACCAGCCCCAAGTATTCACCGACATCACCGTCGTATTCGCCAACCAGCCCTTCCTACTCTCCGACCTCACCATCCTATTCCCCCACATCTCCATCATACTCTCCAACCTCTCCCTCGTACTCCCCCACCTCCCCCAGCTACAGCCCAACAAGCCCATCCTACTCTCCAACCTCCCCATCTTACTCTCCCACAAGTCCCTCCTACAGCCCCACAAGTCCCTCGTATTCACCCACGTCGCCATCATACTCACCGACGTCACCCTCCTACTCTCCAACTTCCCCGTCTTACTCTCCAACCTCTCCCTCCTACTCTCCGACATCCCCATCCTATTCTCCCACCTCCCCCTCTTACTCCCCGACAAGCCCAGGTTACAGCCCCACCAGTCCATCCTATTCACCGTCCTCTCCAAACTATTCCCCAACTTCCCCCTCCTACTCCCCCACCTCGCCATCTTACTCCCCGACATCTCCCTCATACTCTCCCTCATCTCCTTCTTACTCCCCATCCTCCCCCTCTTATTCTCCTTCCTCTCCCAACTATTCCCCATCCTCTCCCTCCTACTCCCCATCCTCCCCCAAGTA
>JBCEWB010000007.1:331869-354250 GCA_039654565.1 Peronia peronii | reverse complement strand
TATCTATCTATCTATCTATCTATCTATCTATCTATCTATCTATCTATCCATCCATCCATCCATCCATCCATCCATCCGTCCATCCATATTTGCTCCAAACAAGATGAAGAGGAAGGGAAAAGAGAGAAAAAGAACTGTACTCATGCACTGAATATAATAGAGAGGTGCAATGGGTACAATAATAATAAGGTGCTGTTTGAATTTTTGTGAGATGATGAAACGAAAACTTGTTTGAACTTAATTTTCGGACGTCAGTGCTACATTTGATGAGTTGTTGGGCAAGCTGCATGATACATGTAGTTTGCTCTTCCAGAATACACATCTCAGAGCAAAATGGCACACCAGACAAAATACCACGCGCTAGGACCAAAAAATGCTCACCGCATCCTTGCTTTTGGGCTAGTGTATCATGACCATGGAGTGAGTGTAGAATACCACACACGGCTCCCGTTTCCGTTTTGATTCGTCTTTCAACCTCCGATAGGTGGTTATCTCCACTGCGCTCGGCTCCCACTGAGAAGGCTGCACGTGATTATCAGCCGCACGGATATTGCATTAATGCACAACCAGTATGACAGTATCACCCCGCCCCCCCCTTCCCCCCCCCCCTTTCCCCGCCCCCCTCTAAAGGGGTCGCCATGGCCATGTGGCTTGGCGCCTGCTCCGTGGTGAAAAAATTAATTCACCTCGTGGATCCCAAGTTCGACTCGCGGATCCTGCTATCGGGGATGAGAAGGATACGAAGACTGGAATCCACATTTTTTCAGTGACTCAAAGGTCCCCTGACTTCATGGGTAAGAAAGCCCGACGTCTAGCTTTCACGGATAGCGGCGAACACATTTTTTTTAGTAGGTTCTGTGTGTACGTTACGCACGTTGAAGAAACTTGGCAGTTCAAAATCGGATGAAGAATAGATGGAGACACCGCTGTCTGGGCAAAATTTCCAAATTTCTGCCCACAAAAATTCTTAGAGCCGAAAACAGGGCATCCACTTCAACCCAAAATAATTCCACTTTCTTAGGATGAGGGAAGAAAAAAAAAGCAAACAAAAACAATACCCATGGGTACTGAATCGGACAGCCGTGCAAATGCGAGTTTGTACAAGTATTACACGGGACTAAGCAGTAGGATGTTGACGACTATCTGTGGAAGTTACTTTTTATATATACGTTGGTCTTTACAAACAGGTGTGTGGGATATGCACTTCAGGTAACTTACTGAAGATAACTATTATTCAGCACAGTAATAGTGAAACTATGCTACAAGTTTCAACAATAAGTAAATGAATACCACAAAAAAATGAACGGCATATGAATGAACACCACTTGAATGCACACATACACACACATCAATGCACACACATACATACACACACACTCACACAATAGCTTAAAGAGAAAATGGAATCAAAACACAGAATTTCTTTTTTCCTCTTTTAATGTGGGCATTCAGACACTGTGCACATCTTCAGTTCCTATAATATAAATATAAACGGGGGTAGAAAAACAAAAAACAAAAAAAATGAACAGAACAAAAACAATGCTCAATGAAAACAAAATCAAATATTTTAAGAAATGCATACAGAATTCTGCAAGCGTTATGGGATTCATGGATGTAGTTTAGCATGTTCATGTACAGATGGCTGACAGGCGGGCAGAAAAAAAGGTGAGCTGAACATCTGGCAAAGAGATTTTGCTGTAGGATGTGCATAATTTCTAGGCAAGCGTTTCATCATGAATACCATACATAATATATATATATATATATATAATCAAACTCACCGTACTTCTCAAACGCAGGCACTCACTGTATCATTCAACTGATGATGTATAGTTTTTCTTCCAAATTTCACAGCTCTGTCACTTGTTCACTCGGGCTCTAGATCGCTCACTCATTCACAGTCACTTGAGCTATGTACTCTCATCAACTCAAAACATTTGTAAATTGCAATATACAGACTGCCTCTTTAAGCATTTTCATTAAATTTAGTCCCATAACATTCTAATTCACACTTTACAGGATGCAACCAACAGTAATATTTTAATGAACTTTGTTAAAGGATAGAGTTTATGTCAACATAGCAAAGCCAACATACTCATTAGGTTGTAGCTGGTGGCTTGAACTTTGGATGTAAAAAGAAAGTAGTAGAACAGGGAAGAGTGAATATGACAGGTTCATATGAGATAAACAAAGTAAAAGGCCTAGACAGCTCACTGAGTAGAACTACCGAGTGTGGATTTGGTCTTTCTTCATGCAAAAATGATTACTTAATGTAGTGAAATGCCTTTGAAAAGTGGTCGATAAATTTCAAGAAAAAGCGAGTTAAACATTTCAACCTTTGATAATGCTCTCTTGGTTTTTTTCTGTTGGATGATATTACTGAAACAAAGAACTGAAAGAAAACTTACTGTATGTGAAAATATACGAAAACCAGGAATTTCAGAAAAAAATGTGACCATGAGATGAACAGAGAGGGAGGGAGAAAAGGAGAGAGAGAGAGAGGACAGAGGAGAGAGAGAGAGGAGCAGGCATCAAATATCTGGTCTGTAAGGAAATTCAAATATTTTCTGAACATGAGACACATGTGAGTGGATAATTTGTCTACGAGCATTAAGATTTTCTCACTCTGTCAAGTGGGACACATAGACATAAAAGGTTACAAACTGAAATAAGTGCAATTGTTGAAGGATATCATGCTGCATAGGTACCACATGACCCACACATCTACTGTGTGTGCTCAGTGGTGATAAATGTCATATGGCAAGTGCACACACAACCAATCGTTCACACATCACAAACGATGTACACAGGTGAAATGTCACAAACTGCTCCACAGCCCCTCATGCAGGAAGCTGGGGCCAGAGGCAAGTCAAATTATGGCAAACAGCTGAAAATGAAAACCAACACCACAAAGCAGCATGCCCTCATTGCATATGTAATCAAACATTACATGTATATACTTTCTCCCTTGACCTCTTTTCACTTGGTTCCTCAGTAACTTTTCCCTCTCACAACCCAGAAATCTCATCTGAGGCTTCAGATTCAATAGGCCATCTCACAAACTGTTGCAGAAACATATTAGATTGGCTTATGTCCTATTGCAGAAGGTAACTATTTACAGGTCCGTAAGCATACATCCAAAACCATGCTGACATGGAGATATACTTCAAACTCTAAAAGTGTCAGTAGGAACTGCTCATGTACTAGGTATATGTCTCATGACCAGTCAGAATGAGTCATAAGTTGCTACATTCAGAGAAATTGAGGTTGACTGTGTCTGACAGCGATGTTTTTACACTAGGGGTGGGCGAGCCGTACGGTACATTTTTTTTTTACCGAGAGAGAAGCTCGGGAAGTCACCTTACTTCTCCCTGGGACCGGTATCGAGAAGAGAAATCCTATGCTCGGCTCGTGACTTTGAGACAGACAGCTGAGCGAGACTGAGAAGGACTGGCCACAAGGCCTAGTGATTCCCATTAATAGAGCGGGGGGGGGCCTCGTATGATGTTGAGGTCTAGGTAGGCTATAAAACAAAACAAAGCCCCGCATAACCCCCCTCCTCCCCCAACTTGAACAGATCTAGCCGACGCCAGCTACGGCAGACCGCCTGCCCGGTGCCTGGGTCTGACAGCATGCAAGCAGAAGCTTCTCGCTCGTCATGTCTCTGCTTCGCATTGGCGATTGTCTGTTTCTCGTGTGATTTCTCTTCTCTTGCCACTTCTCTTCTCACTGTCGAGCAGTTGATCATTTCCCGAGAAGCCAAGATCAAGGCTTTGCTCGCGAGAAACGAGCATTCGGCTCGTCTCGTGCCCACTCCTATTTTACACTACAAAAATTCACCTCAGAATAAGAAAATATTGGTCTTATGGCCAAATCATAAGTTGATCAGGATTTTGTGGGATGCATATATAGATTTTTCTCTTGATTTTGGCTGGTACTTAGGGAGTTGAACACCTCTTTAATTTGTAATATTTCTGGCTACAATCAACCTTAGTTCAAACAGTATGAAAGTTTTTACATGACAACAACAACTCATTCTGACTGGCTGCAACTTGAAGGCATCTATAGGCCTTGTCAGCATACATTCAAAATCATGGTTAGCCAATGCCACTGAGAATATAGAGAATTTCCACCCTAAAAGTATCAGCAGAAACTGCTCATCGACTGGCACTCTGACATCGATTCATATCCTACACTCACAGCAGTTTAGATATTCAGATAAGACAAAGCTGTTCCTTACTATAACTGCCAACTCCAATGAACTGTTGACTAGATTGGTCCTTTAACACCTAACCTGACCAGGTGCAAAAGTTAGGTGTTCTTTCCAAACTTACTAATCTTCTGAATTATTGATTATTTTACTTCTTTTTTATTTCTGCCCTTCTTTCATTCCACCAATAGTCTGAGTGCAAGCTGGTGATGGTATAAACATTTAAAATACATTTGACAACTACAAGTACTGTACCACAATACTCAGCTTTCCTATACCTATCAATCCGAACCATCTTGAATTGCATAATAACTTAGCTTCTCTCAGGCCCTTTACATGGATATCATACATATATTAAGATGGCATCTAAGTGGGTTGCTCACTAATTCAGCTCAATGAGCTGTGTATAGTTCATTAATCATTAATAGTTGAACTTACAATAAAATTTTTAAATGCATATGCAAAATGATAGTGACAACTAAAATCACAAGACCATGCATGAGCATTTGGCTAACACAGCACAAGGTAACATGATTTATATGCATATTTTTTTTGTTCAGTTTGTACTGACAAATCAATCCATTTGTTTGCATCTTCAGAATAAATATGTACAAAAAATAATGAATCGAATAAAAATTAACAAAACCAACAAATGCTTGCAAGAAAGGAGCACAAACATAGTCATTTTAAAGTGAAATTTAACAGGGATGAAAACATCATCTGTTGAAAATTTGATGCATGCAAATATTGTTTTCATGAAATGGAAATTAAACCCAAAAACAAAACATAACAAACTCTATATATATCATATAGAATAACTGTCTTGCCAATCTCACATTGATATCTATGAATGCTTTGGATGACATCACCACTATACAAATACAGCTTGAAAATTATGGGAAACAATTTTTCTAGACAGTCTCCAAATACCCCTTGATTATGATGTATCTATCCCTTTACAGAGAATCTTTGGTCAGTTGTGCTCCTTAATATATATCAGTGTGACTAAATTACTCTCAAAATCCATTCCCAACTGAGAAGATTTCTTGATTAGAATTTAGCAGAATATATTTAAAGCATACAATGTTCTTTTTTTTTTTCTGTAACTTCTTAGACCAAGAACACATTTAAGTATTTACAAATTGTCTCCTTAACATTTAATGGCAGTGATTGTCAATCATTGAAAGAGAACAGCTAATGCTACCATAACACAAATAACTTGTTACAATAATGAATGCAACCAGCTCATAAATATACATGCAAAAGTACATCTGTCCAGTATGAATGAAATTGTTTAAAAAAAAAACATTGATGCTACGAATTAAGGAAGGGTTCTGTAACCCCAAATGTAAATTTTGTGCCTTGCACCATGAGCAATATGTTGATCTGATAAATATCTGTGTTATAATAAAATAGGTGATACTCGAAAACTCATATAAAGGATGACCTAGTGTAAGAGTAAGATCACTACAAAACACATAAATATGGCAGGCATATGAAAACAGCAGGTGACAGATTTTAAAAATAAAATCTTGCCATTCTTTCAGTCAATCAAAATGACATTCTGTGGGTACTGAAATCTATATTGTTTGTTTTAATGATAACATAGATCTTATCTGATCTTGTCTTACAACTAATCATACGAGATAATGATTTACTGTAATGATTTTTTACAATTTTAACAGAAACACTACAGCATTTGACAGTAGCAAATGCCAGCTCCAACAAACTGTAGAGGTATCAAGAGGCCATTCTAACTGAACAATGACTCCTTATATATTATATTTCCAGCTTTTTTTTTTTTTTCAAAGTAAAATATATTATTTGGTAAAAAATTATTATGGTTGCACAACTGATTTTTCTATCCCAATGATTAAGCTTTCAGAAACTACCCAAAAAATTAAAAATCGATATTTTGACATGAAGCTGGCCAATCCAAGTACCACCTACCCTCCTCCCTCTCCCTCCCCCCTCCCCTTGGAAGTAAAGAAAGTGCTCAAACAGGTTGGAGGATTTACCATATGTAGGCTATTACATACATGAACATTAGTCAAATTTGGCATAGTAAGCCTATATATTGTAAACCACTCTCCACCTCCCTTGTAATCTACATACAAAGTCAGCCTTGAAGAAAACAGAAGACATCTCACACATCTGATAATATTCTCTTACTATGAGGAAGTTATTTTCAAATGTTTGGTACAACCAGAGGATTTGGCACAGTACTATTGGTTTGGCAAACAAACAGTTATCTGAATAAATCAGATGAAAAAACATTGTACTCAGATTGTTTGGGTGACAAAATATATCAGAATATTTCTGTTATCAGCATTCACATATATCAATATTAGTTAACCAAAAAAAAAAAACTGTCAAAAAAAACTCGTTCAAAGATCCAAAACAAAACTTTCTACAATATGCAACCTTGACTGAAAGTTTTACAATAGACCGACAACAATTATCACTCAGACCTGGAAAACTTGAAATAAAAAAATGAGTCCTATCAATACTGGCAGCACATTAGACAAATTATGAAATTTTTTTTACTGAAGCTATCGTGGTCATATCACTTGTTAAATGAAATCATTTGTATAAATAACTCATCCAAATAACACGAAAGATAAGATCAAAGTTCCCCGTGTCTATGCTTGGTTTGAGAATGGAAAAATTTGCATAGCCTACATATAGTGATCTCTAATCCTTGATGCTCAAAATATACTACATCTCATAAAATCACTGCAAATTTAGAAAACCCACTGTTTTACTAAAACAAGCTAAAAGCAGATGCTATTAGAATGACACACTTTTGAAATCTCCATCTCTACATGTCAGACTGTATTTCATAGAATGTAGGCCTTACAATGAAAGCAAAACAAACAAAGAAAAACGATCTTTTCCTTATCTGATTTAACAAACACAAAAAGAAGGATGAAGCACCGTGATGTATTTCAATAAATATGTACATATCATAGAAAAGAAAAACATTGATATATATATAGATAGATATATACAGTGCATCCTACGAATCATAGGAGATAAACAGCTTGTGGGATGGGGCAAACAAAACTATAAAAACGTCTTATTTTGTACTTGTTTCGTTTGGCTCAAGTATAGCAGGCAAGACTAACAATATTAAATTTCTTTCAGACACTTGCATTTTCCACATTCTCTCATCTGATCTCTTCAAACCGCTTTCTTTTTCAACCCTCACATCCTACAACATCAAATTTTGTTGCTAACTGTATATCAAGACTGACTGTCCCAAAACAATGGGGGACTCTGAGAATGTGTGTGTGTGGTGTAGAACTATCTGCATTTTTGAACTGGTTGTCACCAGAAAGTGACAAGACCTGAGTGCCTGTCCATATGAAATCAGATTGTCCCATTATCTATCTGGATTTGAATGTGCTTGTGATCTGACTAAGAGTTATTGTTTTAGCTAACATACTACTGTACTACTTTACTGCTGTAATCTTTAGATTGTGCTTCTTGAACAATCCAATGATCAATAAAGTTCACTACAGTTTCAGTGACCTTTTTCTTCGATCATGACACTGTATTGTGATATTGGTAGCACAGTCAGTCAGTTCAGGTATATAAAGCACCACAAATCAATGATGAAGGCCCACTATCACTTTACAGCACCAATGGTGTTGTAGGCATTCTTTGCTATGGCAGCACCTAAAATACATAAGAGTGAATATGTATTATTGCTGCAGGACAAGTATTTCTGTAAAAGTCCCCACACAGGCTCAGGCCACACCAACAGTAAGAAAACCAAAGATGTGTGAGGGTCGAAGGCCAAAATCATCTCAGTGACAGTCAGTTTATAATTGGCACAGTTTAGCTGCTGAGCAGAGGTACTTAGAGTGAAAAACAACATGGATTGTGATGCTCAATGCATGTCTTTCACAAATCTGTATGAATCACAACTGGACATGTTCTCATGTAGTGCAAAATTCATATTAAGTACAAGTTTATGATTCTCAGAAGTTCAATTCAATGGGCAAAAAACAAAACAAAACAAAAAAATGGATGGGCCATTGGTTTGTCAGTTTGTTACCAAGCAAAGACTGTTTATGTGACATGAGTGTGTGTGAGGGCCTTAATGATATTTAATTCTGTGCAAGAATAACTTGAAATGCAACATAAGCACCATGTTTATCATCTTCATCACATATCATTTGGAGAGTAACCTAAGAGCACAAACAGTATATATAATGAATGAGTCTGTGCAGGTATACGTTGACTCCTTAACATTTCTAGGTTTAAAAATGTGGGGTCAGACAAAATTAGTTAAAAATAGACTTAGTTTATCCTGTCCACTCACACTCTAGATTTTCAATTACAGTTACAGCAACAGTATTCTGTTTGCACATATTTCTCCATCACATCACAGATTTGACAAACGCAGCACCCCTCATCTGACAGTACTAGTTCTCATATCTCCATTCTGATTTTCTCTTCATATTGGCATCCATCATTCACATAATAAGGAAGCATTGACGAACAGTATAAAGGGAACAAACCAAAAAAAAAAAAAAAAAGGTAATGCAGAATGCCTTCAAATTCAAGGCGTTAGAACAGCAAAACTTTGTGTACAGTAATATCTTGACACGATTCAGGCAAAATGTCAGATTTTCTCAAGACCACCAAATGTGACCACTAAATAACAGTCTCAGTATTTCCACAATACCAAGATACAATCAAGCAAAGAAAGTAAAATGTCTTTTACATCCCATTTTTTATCAGGAGATACCCTGATATTAGGTAGGCCTACTTCAAGCTGCCCATTTCACTGGCTGTGATTTTTGTGTTGTGCAGTACAGTCTGTCCCCTTTCCCTCATACTTTCCATGCTCGGTAGATGAGTATGCTTCACTAATTCAAAGGAGACGTATTCAGCTTTCATTTTTTTTTTTTTTTTGAAATGTACAGGACCATATTATCTTGAAGAATAGCAAATATAAATTTTACTATACAATTTCTGGTGGAAACGAGAATTTTTTCAGCTTTTATATTGAAAGGATGCCCTTTTTCTTTAACTGTGAAAATAGCAAATTTTCTTAGAAATTCGTGCTCACTATCAATCAGCAAAAGTCACATTCATGGCATGTTGTTCATGACTTTGTTCTTTAATCTGTATGACTAAACTTTTGATCATTCCTTAACAGAAGACAGCAATTCTGAGCTATATATCTCAAGAGAATTCAACAATATGTGAGCATTCACTACGGTTATTTATGTGGTAAAAATGCTTATACCAATGTTTTCACATTATACTGATCGGTTTGAATTTCTCTTCAAAACTATTCATATAAACCCATCCATCAAATTTTTACAAATTTTCAAAATCTGTCAAATCACTGTTTCACTATATGGGGTAAATCAAGACCTTAAATAAAAATTTCTTAAAGGTTTATTCACTAAAGGTCTTCATTGTCCTGGCAGCTTCAAACTGATACCTCATTACACTGTGCATTTTTTGCTTAACTTCTGTTATGGATTTTAAAATTTTGCTAAATTTTAGCATTTTTACTTCCACTGCACAAATGAATGATATGAGCCCTGAAGTCCTATTTGATGGAATATTTTATTACCAGGAAACAGTTGTCTCTCTGATTTGAAAAAAAATTAGCCTAATACTGTTGAATCTTTGTGCAATACATCTGAGAACTCTGACTGGCACACTTGTTAAAAATGGTACAAGTTGAACATTTCAGAAATTCACAAATTAATTAAAAACAAACTTGAAGCATTAAATTTGGTATCAATATGCTCGGAATGAAAGGCTCTGTTGGATTTGGTCAAAACGAAAAGACCATTTGAATATCTCAGATAATATTATACTGCTCTCTTCTCAAATGCTATTCCCAGTCTGCTGCCATTATGTCAGATGTCTGAGCAATTATCCTGAGCTGAGCAAGATATAAATCTCTGGAATTCTCTGATTCATTATAGAGGTAGATTTAGATGTTTGATGATATCTTTTTCATTGTGGAGGTAGACTTAGTTAGATGTTCTATGAAATCTATTTTATTATAGAGGTAGCCTGGGATGTTTTGTGATATCTTGATGCTCAATTAAAGTTTGTAGTATAAATTTCAAAGCTGATGTTTACAGGAATACTAAGTGTCCTGAACTACACAAACCTGCAGCGCACATGAGAACTATACTATGAATGTCTCTGATATAAGCTACTGTGAGTTCGAACATACTGAGTCCTTTTCTGGTCTGCCTATCTCTTCATAGTCTATTGCTGTAATTTAAATTATTTCACCAGTAATTCTGAACAAGTGAAACAAATCCAAGGAATCTTTCCCTCCCTTCTTTAGAGATTTTATGATGATAATTTATGATATCTCCATGCTGAGGTAAAACCTGGTCATATTATCAATTCACACGAGGTAACATTGGTACCATTTTGATCGATAACATTTATCTTGAAGCAAAATAATATCATACCTAACCAAAATCTTTAAATGTGCTGCAAACGAGGACAATTGCCCGAAATAGATTTTCACTTTCAAAGCTCCCAAATCTCATTCAGCACAATCTGAAATAAAAACTTCAGGTCAATAAAACTTATTTCATGTGCCATAATCTGAGGGGACCTCAGTGATGAATTTTACAAATTCTGCAGTCTCCATAAATCATATGGCGAAAAGTTAACCAAATTTGAAACTGACAATTTGAATCCACTGTTTGTCAAACAAACAACTGTGTATGTCATTATTCACACACAAGCACACACACAAAATATCTATAAACTGCTCCATGTCCATTTGGCATTCCATTTGTCCACAATAAATGACTATGATCTCCAAAAGATCTATGCTGCTAGAAGATGATGTTAAATGTATCTCCCTAGAGCCATGTAGAAGTTCTGTAGGTATGACAGGAGCTGTGCAAACTTGGGTCTCTCATCTGGTGTCAGGGCCCAGCAACAGGCCATCAAGGAGAACCTGGTAAGGAAAAAATTTGTCAGCTGAGACAAAGGAATAATAGTAGGCCTATTGGAGGGAAGGAACAAATGTAATCAATAACATATCTGTCTCACAAGCCTCTCTGCTTATGTACATCCACCATCCATTCAACTATCTCCCCATATACATCCACTAATCATCTATCCATCCCAAAGACTTCCATCTTCTCTGTCCTTTTCATTGATAGAATGATATAGTGTATTCTAAATATTTTTTATTCTTTATTTTTTACACAATCATCATGCTAACTTGTACACTTAATCAAGTTTGTGGGAATCTGACTTACAATTCATCAGGACAGTTGTGTGGTTTGGCTATCCTGTAGCCCTCCTGCAAATAGGCTGTCATTTCAAAGGGATCCACCTCAGCATAAGGCTGCTGTCCCAGGGTCATCATCTCCCACAGTGTGACACCATAGGCCCACTGCAAACGAACACCACAGTGAATACATTACAATATCCTAAAAAGTGTCGGTAGAAACTGGTCACGTATGTTTATTCATGAACCTGAAGTGAGTCTGTTTACATGCAATATAAACTCTTATTTTTTTTTTCCTTTTTTTTTTTTCAAAAAAAGGGGATTCGCAATCCCCACCTATCATTGGCAAATCCATAGGCATAGAGAATTTGGATACATGGGCACCACAATTTGCCAATCTAACATGGCCAAATGCATAGGCACAATACATTATTTCAAAATATATGGGTAATGCCTCTCAATCTGTAATTTATAGTGATATTTCTTGATGAACCAGAACCAGATGTGAGTTCAGGTTTACAGGCTGAGTACTTTCTTACAATATTGTATGTTACTTGAAGAGGAAGGCAAGATATAGTGAGTCTTGAACGAAGCTGGACCAGATCAGGCCCTTCACACTTCTGGGTTAAAAAAAAAATATTCCTAGTCCCATGCAGGCAGACAGAACCTAAATCAACATAACAGTAATGTGCCAGAATAGTGAAAGAACATTAATATTTATACTATTTCAATACAGATACTCTATGATCCCTTACAAGCAGGTATGGCATCCCTGCTAAATTAGTGAATGAAAATTGGAAGGCAAGAATTGACATATCATGTCATAAATCTACAACAAAACCCATAAAAGGCTTATGGACTCGAAAATTGCTGAATGGGTCTCCATCTGAAATTTAGCACACAAAATTTGTTACATGAAAAATTGTTACATCTGTGTTTCCATAAACATACATCCGCAAAAAGCTTTTTATGTTTGACAATATCAAAAGAAAGCAATAACTGAACAGTAAATATTGCGAAGGCATTATATCCAAATTGTACATTCGACTGAATTACATCTTAAGATATTGTTCTTCTGCTTTCCTTTGCACACCACCAAAAACAACAAACGTGTTTTCTTTATGCAGCGTTATCCAAATCACCAACATCGAGTGTGCATGCCTGCCATACACATTTAAGTCGCAGGGCAGTATAGGTCAGACCTATATTTATAATTTTCCCACAAAGGCCATGGGTCCTCTGCTAGTTAAGCTATACTGTTGCAATATATATAGCTAAATAATGACATTCTTGGAACACTACTTTAACAAGCACAGATGAACATTTTACTACACTGGCTACACTAGCTAATCACTGCAGACAACGTTTGCAAAGGCCGAGAAAAAAATTAAGATAAAAAAGATGGTGCACTGAGATGGTCTTTTTCACTTAAAGAAGTAATAAATATTGTGTGGTTACTGAGATCCCTCCAATGAAAACATTGACCGCAATATTGGAGAACAAAAACAAGGGACACAAACATTTCAGATCTGTATAGTATGAGATTCTTATAAAAACTACAGAAAATAAGAAACTATATTTGAAAATAAAAATATGTCAGAAAGTCACAACTCTCAAAATCTTGCCTGACAACAACAGGGACAGTGAATGACACGTGAAGCAAGTCAGAGCTAGATAAAAAAGATAACATCCAAAAGAGAAGTCAGGCCTTGGATCTTGTAAAGTCATGAAGGGCAGTGGGCTACCACAACAAATCGCAGGGTCTCAATTGTGAATATCACCAGTGCATGCCACGACATGGTCACCAGTAGGAAGGAAATTTTTATAAAATGGCTGTGCTTCTTTTTCAGTGAGACCACCACAACACTAACTCAGGCATCAACAAATGGGTTGAACAAAAGGGTGTATATTGGTGCCACAGAGAAACAGAAGAGCTGATGAAAGCCCAAAATGCAGTTCTAAGAGAGATCTTCTTACCACATCGCTGGCCGGAGAGAATCGCTTGTGCATGAGCGCCTCAATGGCCATCCATTTCACCGGTCTGTTCTCATTGTCTCCCAAACAGTTGTAGTCTCCAGGGAAGAGGTCTCTGGCCAAGGAGTTATCTGTTACCTTCACCACCAGCTCTGCACCCACACTGGGGAAATTCCAAGCACATTCAACCTTGACAAATCACGTGAAGGAGAAGGAAGATTACCATTGTCTAGGGTCCGTCAGGGGACATGACTCAAGGTGAGCATCTCTCATAATTTTTTTTTTACCATAAATTGTATTTTATCGTTTTCACTTGATTAGGTCAAATGGTCCATAAATTGTAAGTTAGTGTATATTTTCAGCTACTCAAACATAACAAATCATTAAAAACCACAATTGATGATGAAGATGTAGTTTTGCTGATGGTCTAATAAAAAAATCAGTCAACCTGTCAATCAGTCAACACACAGGTCAAGTGCTGAATATGCTTCCATAATACATTTTTGCATCTCCTTGATGACACTTGCCATTAGGACAAATACTTTCAGCATTTTCCTTTTTTCACTCATTCTGAACTATTCCACGGTGATAAAATGCGAATGTTCATTAATGACCTTGCAAACCCTTGAGACAGTAATCATTAAAAAAAGAGCACTGATTAATATGTTTTACGCACTCTGGGTGAGAACAGAAATTGAGGGCCAAAACTGCGTCAGCCACCTTGATATATGTGTCTCATTTCAAGCACAACGCCAACATATTTCCATGAAAATAGTATAAGTCTGTAATGCATTTCCATGAAAATAGTGTAAGTCTGTGAAAAGGGGTTGATTAAAATGACAAAATGATTCCTATATTTTGCATTTGGGGCTATCTAATTATGTGAATTTCTCACTATCAGATATGTGTCAATCTGGCTCCATGCTCAATTTTTCTAAACCTGTCATAAAAAAGTTTCAGCAATGACAAGATATGGGATGTCATAAGGATAATTTATTTTGTTTCTCATTAATGTTCTGCATGAATCCATCCATATCATTTCATCTCCCTCATTCACAGCAGGTTTCCCACTTTCAGATATCAATATCATACTGGCTTCATGCTTACTGAATAATTTTCCTAGAAATGTTTTTCCTAGTTTGTATTACAAATTACAAAAAAAAAAAAAAAGAAAAGAAAAGAAAAGCTGGCTTCCGGCATGTCAATACATGTATTCATGTGCCGCAGGTGATGCATCTGATCTGTCAAAGTGTCAAGCTGGACACATTAATATGTCATCTCTCACACACATCAATTCCCTTGGCTTCTCCAGTGCACATTGATCAATAACTCTTTCCACATGTCAGTTTTGAACTGTTCACACACACACTTTGCCCAGTCAACCCCTTTCCCACATAATATATGTACCCAAACATCCACTCTGCCCAAACAGCAAATAAATCTATATTGAAATCAAGAACTCTGTCCTGCATCACCTATTGATCAGAGGAATGACCAGGGGGGTGGGGGGTGGGTGGTATGTTTCGGATGAACAGTTTATTCAGCAGGGAAAAAAAACAACAAAAAACTATACACAAGACCAAAAAGTTCCATATTAGCTGTTTGAACCATTTAGAAATTTAGATTAAAATATATGAAGATTTTCTCTCTCAATTTCAAATGCCTCCTCCACTAAGAGTTGCTTGTATGTCAATGTAATAAACAGCAAAGTGTTGTAAGTTATCTCAACACTGATTAATTGTAAAGACATAATGCTTGTATGTGTAAAACCTGTATATTATGAATGCCTGGCAATTAAATGAAATGAAAAAGGACAATATTGTGGTAAAGAATGAATTGCTCAACAGATTTACTTGCCGGGCTATGTCATGTGCATGATGATATCGGACATGAGAGGAGGGTCCAACAGGATTATGCGCAGCCATGTAGCTCTGCATCATGTTCAGGGAGTGAACTTGAGTCTGGGGTTTTTTATTAATCGTTTTCCTGCCATACATTAGATGATTTACTGCCTTACAGTTAACAAAGTGAGAAACTCATCACCATGAATACCATATGGTGGGTCATCACATCAAAATGAAGGGAAAAGACACAAAGTCCTGAGAGACTCACATGCAGTTCCTGGTGGCAATGTCCTTATGAATGAGCTTTTTCCTGTGTAAAAACTGCACTCCCCTGATGATCTGAATGGCCATGTAGACCAGCTGTTGAGTGTTGAGGGCCTGTGATAGACCAGAGAGCAAAGCAATATTTTCGCAGTGCATATATGTATATACACACACATGCTACTAGAGTCTCAAACTGGGGAGGATATTTATAAAAATAATAACAATAGATGACAGCATTTTATATAGCATCAATTCCCATTTGGCATACGCTCGAAGTCCTTTATAGTCTACTATTACTCTGACAGATCTACAGGAGACACAGACTTTCTCAGCTTCCTGGGGCGCAGACAAAGAAGCTGCTTGTTTTCAGGGCTCAAATCCTTATTAATCTTATAATAACAATCACTGCCCCTTTTAACATGGATCAAGTCAGGAAAGTATATGTTGTCTTTTCCTACGACAAAATGTCAGGACTAGTCATGGCTGTAACCTGGGAATTTTGATCCAGAATCCGATGACCCAAACACTAGGTCACAACACCACACTTTTTCAAGTTGGCCTGATGAATTTGATCCATTTCATGAAGTGAAATTCAACCATTTATATTCATCACAATCAATGATCTTTGTCTGTCCAAATTTCTATCACTATTATTTTAGTAATACGTCATGTAACTATGCTAAATAATATCTTCATGGAAAATAAAATCTATTTCATTCCTAGAAACTACTGAAGATTGTTGTCATAATAAGCTTGTGAGTTGGAATGACCTCAGCAAATTCACAAATAAACATTCAGATCCTAACGATTTTATGACAAAGACAGTGAATTACTACTGTAAGTTGATAAGGATTTCTATCAGGGTTGGGTATTGCAATCATACTTAATAATGCTTGGTAGCTCAGAACTATTCTACTGAGAGAATGCTTAAATTCTGGACCCCTCTGCATTTGAAATCTTGGTGGTCAGTCCCAGCATAGAAAAAATTTGCTGAAATTTGTGATAATTGCACCTTTTTTTAACAAAGTATGCTGCAGAGTGTTTGAATTATGAGCACTTACATATCTAGATCCACACTCGGACATGCGACACTTGAGCAGGAATTTTTTCATGTTGCCTTCTTGCATGCTGGGATAGACCACCAAGGGCTGCTCTGGTGTATCCATACAGGCTCCCATCAGACTGTGCAGGTTGGGGTGAACGATGCCCTTCAGGAGCACAGACTCTGTCAGGAACACCTGCACTTGGTCTGCTCTGGCTTGATCTGAACAAAATAGGTGACAAAATCAGTAATTCATGACATGATATGGGCTATAGCTCTACAAAAATACTGACAAAACCAAGATACTTACGTTCTATGTACGTCTTTCAACCTCCTGCTGGAGGTTATCTCGTATCGAGATACTAAACAGACATAAATGGGAAGATTTGCAACAATGTAAGTCCACAGGATGATAAATTTATCCTGTCAAAATGAGACTTAAGGGAAGACATGAATCATTAGTCTTCTAGATGACTGATGTATTGAGTCGGGTTAGGCTGGTGAAAAGCAAAACTGGAGATGGCTCAGGCTGCAAACATTTAGACAATTTGAAAGCTCATCTCCAACCTCTGTCTTATTTACTGACCTGTGACTGTTTTGATGATGACTTCTTGCTCCGTAGATGCCTCATTCTCATCTTCCCCAAGCAGAGTGCCTGAATATATCCTACCAAACGTACCTGAAACACAAGTGATAAACAGAAAATTGTCACTTGGAATGCGAAATTAGTAGATCCAGGTGACAAACAATTTTTAACCAAATGAACAGAAAAAAGGAAAAAAGAGAAGAGAACAAGGAATGAACAAGATGACAGAGTAAAAAATGAAAAAGACAACAAAAGATGAGAGTGAGAGAGATTAGATAGACTGGGGAAGAAGACAGCATGAACAGCTGTTTATATTTAAGTTTGTGACCAACTTGTAGTCTCTTTGTCTTGATTATCTAAATATTTCTATGAAATGCTCATATCGTGACAAAGGTTTCTTTGTTGCCCAAGAGTGTTGAGAGTTGATCAATCTTAATTATGTTAATTCTGCACATTTCTTATTTCTTAATTTTCATGTCATGAGTTGCTGGACGAATTTATCATTTATAAAAATGATAAGGACAATGGTTTTGATGATGGTGCCTTTTCATTGTCCATCATTATCTATCTGTAAGGCAGCTTACCTTCATGCAGTAAATCGCCTAATGATATCCGCTTCCTCTCTATCAAGACCTCACTGAGAATGGTGTTGATGTCTGTGGGTTTGAGATCTATGGAGGGAGAGACACCACGTCGGAAAGTGGATGAGGTCCCTGTAGGAAAGACAGAGATAAAATCTATTTATTAGACAGGTGATCATAAGGGAATTTTGAAAATCAGACATATGACAGCAAAGCCCACTGACATGGCATTGAAACTATACAATTAATAACATGACTGGATGGATACAGATGAAAAAACACAAGCATAGATCTAAAGTGATACTAACAGTATTGACAATTTACAGAGCTTGCTAATAATACTTTCACTGATGACAACTTTAATACTTATCATTGACAGCATTTTGACCAACAACATGATCAATGACAATGGCTTCTGATGACATTTTTTTCCAACACTGTCAGCAAGGATCCATCTGAACCAATAGTACTCCTGATTATATCCATAAGAGCATTATTAATGACAATATCACTTTTGACATTACTTATTGACATACTATTTTGTTCAAGACTCAAAAATAATTCTTTCCAAAGAAGAACATACACCTAACCTAGAAGTTATCAAAGAGCAAAGCACATTTAAAACAGCAGGATTCATTATTGCCACTCTTTGAAAAGGATAAAGTTCAATGAAGTGATAATTTCAAAATTCTCTCTCTCTCTCTCTCTCTTGCATCTCCATTCTTCTCTTTTGCAATGCAAAATTACCTGAACCACTGGCATTGTTGGGAGTGTCAGGTCTCAAGAAGGTCTGGCTCTGCCCTGTCAATGCTTGAGAACTGCTGCTGTCACTGTGAAAAAGTACAGACAGCAACTGAAATGATTCAGAGAGCACTCAACTCCTTGATCTTCTCAGAGAGAACTGATTCAGAATGTCATCCAGTATCGATGGATGGATGGATGGATGGGTGGGTGGATGGATGGATGGGTGGATGGGTGGGTGGGTGGGTGGATGGGTGGATGGATGGATGGATGGGTAGCTGATGGGATGGATAGGCAACGGTTGGATTTATGGATGGGCATGGACTGACGGACAGAAAGACAGCTGGAAATAAGACAGGCATATTCTTAGCTGTAGTATTATCTTTCTATGAGGTGGTACTCACTAGCAGTTGATTTTCTTGCTATAGCGGTCCGAGCCTCGCTGGGAGCTGAGGTAGTAAGTGGCCACACCCACGGCAATCAGAATGATCACCGCACATGTACATGCTACTGCTGCATAGAAGATGTGAGTGGAAGTCGTCACGTCGTCCTTCTCTGGGGACTCTGTGATGGACAGAAAAGACAGGGTTAGAGGTAAGCAAATAATAAAAAACCAAACCAAAAAAAAAACCAACAAATGGTGACAACCAAACTTGTTCATAGTATTCCACATATCAATCCAACTATCCATCCATCCACACTTACTAACTCAACAATCATCCATAAAAACCAACTGTTCCCTATTCTCCCACTCACATGAATAAAATCTCAAACATAAGAACGATGATCACGAGACTGAAATATTTACTAGAGATTATATACCAATCAATCTGTTGCAGCTATGTGGCTAATATCTGTTATCAGGGTTTGGGTCACTTTACTTGTGTTCAAATATGACTAAGTTTCCATGTTACTTCCTTTGCACTTTTCACACTTCAAAACTATACGTTGCTATATGTATGAGCATACAGGCTCACTCACACCCCCATACTATGTCCATTGAGATAACATGCATGACCTTTTAACTCAAAAATATCAAACTGGCCAAGACTCATCATACTTACCACCTGAATTCCCTTCCAGAACGTATATATAACGCACAAATATAATGTTCATACTAATATTATGTTCATGTCATATCTAGTATAGTCCTTAGGGCATAATCTGTCATTTCCAATGACAAGATATAATATATTTACATATATCATGGAGGCCTAACAATCTAGCACTTTCTGAAGCCACTTGCATGATTAACATACTGAGATCTCTTCCTTTAAGGTGATTTGGGGGGTGGGGGGGGGGGCATTTTGTTTGGCTTTTGTTTTTGCTCTGTCTTCAATTTGTGAACCAGCTCAGACAGGAGAAAATGGATGATGATCTACAAACACAAAACAGACATGTGGGATTATTAAGAAAATGTTTGTAAAAAATTAATGAAAGTGGAATACAACAAGATGAATGAAATGAAAGAGGTAATGAAAGTCTGCAAATAAACACAATGGAAAAGACTGCAACTTTGATCAGGGACTCGGAGAAACTGAGCAACGATAGTCTGGACAGATTAATCTGAGGCCAAACATAGTACATGAATTCTACTATCTTTTGCAAGAACTCTGATGTCCCTGCTCATACTCTACCATCCCTCACTCTGGGACCCTCAGAAAATTAGACTGATACTAAAATAAGAGAGAAAGAGATGGAGCGAATGATAAAACCACCTGGCTTTCAAACTCAATGAATGTTGCTGAAGATACATTACACTGAGCTTCGTTTCAGGCTTTGAGAGTCTTAGTTCCTCTTTTCTTTCTGTAGTCAAACAGAGGACGTCAGCACTTAATTTACGTTAACTTCGTTTCTTACTTCATCAAGTGCAAATTTTCAGCTCTGAAGCGTTGTCAGGAAAACTACATAATATACATGGCGGTATGTTTGTGGATGAAATCTTTGTGCATTCTTCAGCCCAGACACGAGGAAGACTTTACCATCTGGCGGATTCCACAGAACAGTGTGTCGTGGCAAAACCAATATCTTCTCACAGTGTCTATTTGTATGCTGTTACCTTACTTTTTCCTTTTAGCCATGTCATTAAAGAACCTAGAAAACACAAACATTTGTATTTCTTTTTTTTTTTTTTTTAATAAATTTTATGCAGTCGATGGTAGAAATTCCGGTTACGCCATTTACTCTATAAAACTGATGAAACAAAAATTAGTAAAAAGCCTAATAAAGAGCCACTTAAGCATCCAAAGGTGTTTGTTTTCTGAGGTAAAGGTCTTAGAAATGAATTTTGTGGACCTTAGAGGTTTCTTTGGTGTTTACTGGCGAAAAATGGCTTCTTTTAAAAGGTCTATTTTTAGACATGCGTAAGCAGGAAAAATGCCCGATGTTCAATGATGTAACGACTTATGACCCTCTGAATTACAATATTAGGAATAACATCACATGCCCACGTGTAAAAAAAATTAAAAGGAAAAAAAAGTTTTTAGCTTTGGTCGAACCACGCGACCGATGCGTGCCCGGTCAAAATGGCACATCGAGCCTGTTGAAAAACATTGCTTTCCCTAGGATCAGCTTCAAGTGAACTGAAGGTAAGTGTGTTGTTTTTAAAGTAAAAATGGTCCTTTTAATAAAAATTAGATCTGTTTTCATTTCATTTGCATTTTTCTTGTAACCAAATAAAAAATAAAAACACGCGTGCCAGGAACACATCGAGCCCGAACATCGAGCCACACAGGCGGTAGGCGCGGGCGCAGTGGCTCTGTGGTTTGGCATCTGCTTCAGGGTGACAACAACTCATGTCCATGAGGCTGCGGGTTCTGGCCGACTCGCCGGTCCTCTCATTGGGCGATGGAGGGACACGAAGATTGAAAGACCTGCATTTTTTTCAGTGACTCAACGGTCCCCCAGCTTCTTCTGGATAGAGAAGCCCGACGTCTAGCCTTCTCGGATAAGGGCGAATATATTTCGGGGGTCCCGTGGGCACGTTATGGACGTTAAAGAATCTTCGGCAGTCCAAAATCGATGGAAGAGTAGGCTGCATGCCGCTGTCCGGGCAAAATTTCCAAATTTCTACCCACAAAAAGTTCTCAGCAAAAACACGGAACTTTCTGAAAAAGCCGAGATAATCCTATTTTCTTAGGATTGAAAGGCTTAAAAAAAAAAGGAGGGGGGGGGGGCTGTAGGCATAGTCGAAAAATGTCGATTGCTGCCCGGCTGTATTGTTTTCAGCCGACGAAACTCAATCTCGTACTCGCATATATGTTAATCTATCATGGAGTTTCGAACAAATATTGGTTTTAGGGGTCACCGATATAATTTGAAGTCAACATGATCGATTTTACCCAGGTAAAGATCCTATGTGTGTTAAATCGTGGCATGGCAGTGTATAGTGGCGTTAGTGGGGATGACCCATCTGCTTGTTGATGAAAACACAAGGATTTTCCCTTTTTGAATAACCTCAGGAGTAAAACTGATTATTGTAGGTCTGCAGGGACCTTGGATTCTAATATTAGATCTAGACTAGATCTGGAGAGAAATATTTAGGAAAAATAAATCCCTGAGTATTTTATCTTCTTGCCTGAGTCAATCTTTAATTTTCGTTTTAAAAAATAGTCAAAATTAGCCTACGTCATGTTTATGTACAGGCCTATATATATATATATCTGTGTGTGTATATATAATGATACATTATATATAGAGATCTATCTATGTATAATATCATGAAATGCAAGTGGAGTCTACCTTCACAAAGTATGTATCTGTATCAAATGATTAGCAAGTTTAGAAATATTTACAGTTTTTATTCAGATGCACTATTAGGAATTTACTGAGTCACGTGACTTTACTTTGTAAATGCATTGCTATTATTTATTCCATTCAAACTGTCAAGTCCCCTG
>JBCEWB010000007.1:303131-331769 GCA_039654565.1 Peronia peronii | reverse complement strand
TCTGTCTGTCTGTCTGTCTATCTATCTATCTATCTATCTATCTATCTATCTATCTGTCTGTCTGTCTGTCTATCTATATATCTGTCTATCTGTCTATGTCTTTCTGTCTGTCCGTTTGTCTATCTCTCTGTCTATGTATCTATGTATCTATCTGTCTATCTGTCTGATATCTCTGGGGTCCGTTTTGTCACAAACAGTTGAGAAACACATATTGGGACTCGCTATGCTTTGAAAATTAGGAAAGTATGTTTTTGCCCCCTTTGCTATAAAAAATGAAGCTATGTACATAATGGGCTCGCTGTATCTTGAAACTTAGAACGTATTGATGTTTATGGGCCCCATAATGGGCTCGCTGTATCTTGAAACTTAGAACGTATTGATGTTTATGGGCCCTGTTGGTTGTCAGAAGTGAAGAAATATATATTTGAATATTTTTCTCATGGAATGTGATAAATATATTTGTGCACTCTATGTCACGATAAATGCCGAAATTATGCGTGGTTTTCCAGTTCCTTGAAAGGTGGTTAGGAATTGACTGAGGTTTACAAGTTCGGCAATTCATTTGACAGAAATTTTTAGGGAGCCCATCTATTTTCCAATGTTTAACGAATAGACACATACAATTCTGAGGATTTGTCGAATGACTTAGTATGCTGTAAAGGTAACATAGATTAAAAGAACAAAAGAAAATGTAGATATATAATATAAGAGAGCCAGGGAGAGAGACACAGAGAGAGAAAGAGAGAATTAGAGAGATACAATCAGTGTGGGTGCTTGATCAGTTTATGTTTTTCGAGCGAAGAGATCTTTACAGGTCCTAAAAGCTGTGTCTGAACATAGAACTCCCTCTCTGGACAATTTTATCAAGTTCAGCATTATGTAAGGGTACACTCATGAAGCCTGCACATTATTTGAACAGCATTGTAGAACTTCCTTATGCAATATGATTTCTCACCGCCTTGCCAGATGGTATTGTACATGTACTTTAACTGAGCGCCCAATACTTCCTTAGGAGGTCATTTACATTACCAAAGAGAGAAAAATGCCTATGCGTTACGAGTATAAATCATGACGCACGGTATTTGGAAAAGCGTAGTATAATAGTATTTTATGACATCTTTACCTAATAATGTTGAACATGTTTTCTTCATTACGTTCATTTAGCAGTCATTACTTTTTTGTGTACATGAAAACAAAACAAAAGATAGCGAAACGATCACAGAGCATAAAGATGTAATATTGTAATATGTTTACAAAGTTGATTGATCTTGTAACAAGCAGTAATGTGTTCAGACTTTGAAAATTCTCATTCTTATATTATATCATTAGGCCAGTGACAGTCCCTTTTGCAAGACAGGATGAGTGCGCTTCCTTGAGCAGAAAAACTCACACCAGCTCGTCATCGCTCGAGTCACACCTGTAGTGGCTCTGTCTGCAGTGCATGAGAGATTTGACCGTAGTCGTGTTGAAAGAAGTATCCTGAGTGTCACTGATTCTGTAATGATATTTATTCATGTTTGAGAGATGACATCTCAAACCTGCAGACGGATATGAAATCAGTACATTGCTGATTTATAGATTATATTGTGCGCTTTTTTAAAAAGGAGTTCAAATGCATTCACTAAGGGTAAATCTCTGACCAGATCGGTTCTTTAACAAGCTGAGATTAAAGTATGGCCTTGATCTTTTTGTGGAGGATACAGCCAGCAGGAAGCTCATAACAATAGGTATACAAGTCTGCCTTATTCTAGGGTGCAAGAATAAAGGCATTCACACTCCATTTTCTGAATCATTACCAAGTTTTAAATGTTTACATCAAAGAGAGATGGAAACTCAGCAAAATCTGGAAAGATGATTTATTTAGAAGGTGTGATAGACACCACATCTGGCAACTGCCTCAGACTGTAATTTAGAAAGAAGAGGAGGAGGGAAAAGGAACAGATTCTAAGAAATCTTTTCTTGTCCAAAACATGCCGATCTGTATTATGGAGACAGATTATGGACGCCTGTCATAGCTTGAATGACTCTGAACTCGAATCCTGCATAGAGAGCTAACCAATTCTCTACGTCATAGTATTTAGGGTTCATGCCAGGCGTTGAGAAATTGTATTAAAGCAATCACGAATGCTGAGCAAACTGGGACTGCCACTTTTAAAGTTCAGTAAACGAAAAGCTTGTTTTCATCTGTACCTGACATTAGAATCACATATTTAAGGCGCAGCAAGATAAGATATGCCTTTGATAAGACATACGAATTGGCTGTTACACATCCTGTTACTGAGTACGTTTGAAATTGGACCGACGGTGTATTTTGGAACCATCTCAGAAGGAGCTCGACAGATGTTGTGGTAAATGATATGTTGACTGTTATTTCAACTCGTAAACTAAACGTGTGCTTAGCAAATCCTTAGACTTCCACCGAGTTGGCTCTAAGGCTCAGCATATTATTGACACTGGATGAGCGAGGTGTGCATGCGGGTGTGTGCATGCAGACAGCTCAATGTTAATTTTGCACACACGTGAATCAAAATACCTGCTAGATGCATGTTCGACTTTATATATTTCGAGGCTAGAGAAATCATCGCCAGAGATGAGCACCGCATCAGCCCCGTGAGTCATGCAGCTGACATTTCAGTTTAGCTTCACTCCTGGCCTATCAACTCGCAGCCTACTTCGACAAAACATTTTCCCCTGAAAACACTGTTGCGAGAGAATTGCTATTCCGTTTTGCTGCCTCTCTCTCTTTCCCTTTCATGTCACATAGTGAGCAAAATAGAGAATTAAGTCATGCTTTAGGTTGTTTTCCAAAATTGTGATAAGTAGTTTTTCAATAGAGAGAAAAATAATTAAACTGTGAAGCTCTGATGGAAAAGGTGTGTTATCAAAATGTTACGAGAATTGTTTAGTGGTAGGGATAAGAAGAACGGGCCGAGAGAAGGGGCGATTTGGTTTCCCTGACTAGTATAATTATTGTCCAGTAATTAGATTTTAGTAATTTTATATTCAAGAGGGTAGGTTAAAACCTAGATCATAGGGTTTTTTGATGTTTGTAAGTCTAGACTGAAAAGATTTAAGACCGACTCTTACACATGGAGAAAGAATAACACATACACACAGTGGAAGATAGAACTGCCTGGCACAGCTCCATCTCCAGAAATCTGTCCAAATTTTAAGGAAGAGCTGAAGAAATGACAAGGAAGCACAGAGCTTACACAGAAAGCAAAGTTAAAAAATCAGACCAACACAGTTACCCAGTCCATGCTCGTCAACATTAATAGAATCAGTCACATGAGGCATTGCAGAAGCAAGAGAGGACAACCAACCTCAGGACTGGCCAGGACAGCATATATTTCGGATACAGAAAATACAAACAGCTTCAACGAGCTGTATAGAAAGAAAAAAAAACAGCATAATATTAGTGTAATAGTAGATGTCATTTATTTGGGTGTCGGGGACTTATATTTTTGATAACATAATGTGTACTTCCTTTTGCCAGTATTTTAAGCGCTAATGCACAATACATCATGACCCGTTCAATCTGATTCAAATGGGTTTTCTACACTACTTGTATAGCATTTCGATTGTTAGTATAGAGGCATAGCCAGACATATTGTTCATTTGAGACAATAAACAAAGTGCTATGGTGGCCCTGCTCGTTACCCTGGTTTGTATGCTTGTGGAGGAGATAAACTATTATCTATGGGCATAACTGAGCCAAAGACACAAATGGAGCCTCTCTTTTTCTAATTTTCAGGTCAATAAAACCTGCTCGTTCTGGAAACAGCATGTATTTATTTATTGTTGAGAATCTACCAAACAGGTGATATGGGCGAAAGAAAAGGTACACCCTAAATTTGAGATTCAGGAATTCTTATCTCCTTCCCCGCTCTTTCCCTTTCCTTATTCCCATTTACCTTACATCTTCACAACTCAAAGGGAGATGGGACAGGGGAGAAAAGAAATGAATTGGGGATAAAAGGGACCAATCGCCACTTTTCTTTACCTGCAAATTCCCCAATCTTCCTGGGTTAATAATTATTCTTCTTTTACGGAGTCCCATTTTGTTCCATCCTTTCTACTTTTAATCATTATATCGCAAGGGGGGCTGGAAAAAAAAGGGGGGGGGGGAGGGGCAAGGGGAACGGCAGAAAAGAAAAAATAAATATTAAGGTAATAATTTTTCACCCCGTTTCTTATCTGCAAATCTTTACTTGCATGGGTTAGTATGTAGTCTTCTATTACAAAATTCCACTCTGCTCAGAGAAAACGGCGTTGATGGCACAACAAAATACACACTAAGATACTGGAGAAACTATCATGCCGACCAATTTGCTCACCTCACAGGGATCTAATAAAACTCGTTCTTTTAGCGTGATCTTCCCAACCTCACATTTCCGCATTTAGCAACACCAACAACATGCAGGGCGAAAAGAGAACAGGCACGCAAAAAGAAAGAAAACGTTTGCTAGTGTTATATCCCTTCCCACGTATAAAACAGCTACATTTCTCTCCTCGAGTTTTCTGTTACGTTTATTCACCGTTCATAAACATGCATTGAACTGCCTTCCTTAATTATCCTTTCCGCATCACCTGCTTCCCTGCTGGTGCTGTGTGTTCAAGCCGTATAAAAACCCAACATATACACACAAAAATCTATTCGAAAGGAGAGTTCTAAATCTTGTTAAGGAAACCTGTTACAACTATGCAGCCATTCTTTGATGAGGATTTATTAAGAAGCTTTCTTCTCTTAGCTAGACGCTCAGTGTATTTTGCATTTCAATGATTTTTCATATAACATTGTCACAGTCATGGCCCAGCTCAGAGATAGGCAATTGGGCGAATGAGGTATTTTCGGACTCCGTTTAACCTAGTACCACACCACTCAAATTTCAAAACCAAAGAGATTCATATAGTTCTTGGCCTAAAAAATAACGCCAAGACAATCGGCTTCACAATTTCCACACAAATTGCTAGTCACAATCATACGATCCATTTGAACCATTTTTTTATTCTCTGTCTTGAGGAACATACTGAAATGAGATCAGAAATCTGCTATGATGATATAAAACAATAGCTTGTATCCGTATTACTCGTATATTGAGACTTATGTCTAAAAGTGCACTGTCTTCATAATGAATATAGATGATTTTAGAAATAAATGACACACCGGCAGTTGTATCGGACATGTTTAGGGTTAAAGTATCTCTTCTCTTAAAACAATGTCCCATTTATAAAAAGAGAACTGTGCGATAGGCTGTGACAGACATTGAAAAAATCTTACAGAACCAACGCCTTATTTCTATCCCTTAGAGCGCTGTTTATTGTGTTGTAAACAAGAAACGCCTTTCAAAACCCTGAACCTCAGAAACGCTCTTTAATAGAGCTAAAAGCTTCAAATTTCGGACATAAATTAAAGAATTGTGCACATATTGAAAATGTGAACCGTTCAATTTCGTCCGTCTTCAGCAGTTAAATTCTCTTTTGTATACGGTAGATAAAATCATGATGCCTTAAGCGGTCTAATCTGGCACCCGACTGGATTTATTTTCCGTATCTAATGTTTGTGAATAAAGGATGGAGCATTGGGATTTAAATGCCATAGCGAGGGAAATTGGCAGAATAAACGTGACGCTTGTTAGCTGATGGCCTTCATCAGTGGACTGATTTTTCTCAAATGCGCGTCAAATTTGCGGTTTAAGCTCAGTGTGCCGAGGTCAATAAACGCCCCCTCTATACTAAAGCAAAAACAATCAAAAACAATACTTTTTATTTTTGTTTTCTTTGAAAAACTTCCCTGTGAAAAACTTCAGTGTCAAAATTTCCAGGGCCGTTCTCTGGAAATCCACAAGGACTTTCTAATATAAAAAAGCTTTTCTCATTTCTAGTGCCTTCTAGACTCGTAATAATAGGCAAAAGAAAGCGAGTTTTGTGAAAGGTTTATCCGCTACCATAATCCTTAAAAACATTTAAGTAAGATGCAGTGAGGTAAAGTGGATACGTCGCATGGGTCCGTTAGTGACTACAATTTCTAGAAGTTGATATTTAAACAACATGGCACCATTTTGAGCACAACATGGTTCCTGAAACAGTTGATCTCGCAAGCAGGCATAATTTGTACTGATCGTATGTTACATGTAGATGTTAGTATTGATTAAAAAAAAAAATAAGAAAGAAAAGCGATGAGAAATATCTTTTGTCTCGGTACTTCATGCGATTTCCATTGAAATAATTAACTTTTATTATGAAAGTGAAACTGTCAGTTTTCAGTGCCATTTTATTCTAAAGCTATTTGTGAATTAAATCGTTTTGACGGTCGAAGTAAAACTACCCGGACAGTGGTTTGACACGAGGGCTAGTTTAAGATACTTCGTATTCACAGTGGAATGGCCGACAGTGATTGACTGATAACTTTTTTTCTTCTTATTTCAGTCAGTCTGTGGAAAATGGTTTTTTTTTTCATTCTTTCTGTAGATCTTGGATATCTATTTTTCATGAAATTGAAATTAAATGTCCTGGAAAATAAAAACCTTCCTTGCTCGTCACTAACTGAAATCAAAGGTATGTTTTTAGTTGTATGTAATTGCTTTGCACTAGGGCATTCTCATTCTTTGTAATAGAGAGTAATCAAAAGAGTAATCTATAGAAAGATTCTAGTTTTAGTTCTGTTTGATAATGTGGAGAAGTTAGCTGCAATTTCAATGGCGATTATGTCGGAAGAGTGAAAAAATGAGTTATTGTTAGAAGATCTTTGATTTGTCCTCATGAAGTTTGGTTTTAATTTAATGGCACGACAGTACGATGCACCAACTCTGGTATCAGTTACATTCAGAATTAGAAATTATGTTTAAGATACATAAGCTAGCAATGATAGTCAGAGTATGTAGAAGGCAATCAATATCTATCAAAATCATAATATAGGTGTGAACATGCGGCTTGCTGTGCGGCGTGAAGCAGGTTCATAATCACGGTCACGGCGGGATGGAGACCGAGATTTCTAGACAGAGGCCTATGTGACATAAACATGATAAGATGATTTCTGTAAATATATCCTGTCAAGGATGAATAAATGATTGAAGGATGTTTTTCTTCCATCAGGTTATAATCCCAGATTAATTTGTCAGACAACGGCTGTATTATGGGTGGATGCGAATAGCCTTCACGCAGTGTTCTTCTGTTCGATAAAGCGTGCATTTTCTAAAGCTATTTTAAGTCATTATTTAATCTGATGCAGACCGATGAGCAAACAGATATCTTGGCAGCATTTGAAAATTGCAGAGTACGAACTGCTGTCGAGGATTAGAGTTGTGCGGAGAAAGAGAGCCGACATAACATTGTAATGCAGTTTGATGTCTATGCCTGAATGTTTGGGTCAGATTCTGTAGGCTTCAGCACTGGTGGCAGTGCTCTGTCACTAATACCTGTGGAATCCGTATAGATGATATAGACATAATAGTTAATGTTGCATTATTGCCCTGCATAGCTAACAGTTTAGGTATCGCATTATTCGGTTTGGACTACCTCATACTATCTAGGCAGCAGAATTTAAGAATAGGCTTTATGTCTACTAAATTCACATTTATTAATTTAGCGCAAATATTTCAGATATCTCCTGAACATCAAAGCTAGGCTTCCATTTTTTTCGTTATTGAACTTATTCTATTGTTGTTGTTCTGTCACACTTGGTAAAACATTACTTTCATTTAAAGACTTCTTAACATCACGTCATTAGTGCTCTCCCCCCTCCCCCCCCCCCCCCCTTCTTCGCTCTTCTTTTTTTCTCGACCTTTCCCAGAACTCTCTCTCTCTCTTTCTTTCTCGCTCGCTCGTTCGTTTTTTTTTTCTCTCTTTCTCTTCCGATCTCTCTGGCTATCTCCTGATTCTTTGCAGTTTCTTGCATCATAGTTCACCACTCTTTCTCTGCTTGCGTCCTCGACTTATATTGTAACGCCCGGCTTCCACTTCATTAGAAACATCCCTGCAATCTGAAAACTGCCTGAAAGCAATGGGGAAAAAAAGGAGTTTTATGCCTCTGGCTTATTTTACACCTTATTTTCTCAACCCAACTGATGGAACATAATACATTTTCTGTCCTGCTTGTTCCTACGTTTCTGACTCATGTGCTTTTTTTTTTGTTGTTTTGTTTTGCCTTAAGCTTCCTGGTTTTACTTTTATATCCGCTCTGTCTGTTTTACGGGGATATGTTACCACAGTTGTTTTAAACGGGTATGTCAATGAGAGATTTCATAAAAGTAGTTAAGAAACGAGCTGTCTGGTAATATTAGGTATCTTCTTGCCAACATCTGGTTTTCATTTTTGTACGTTTCTTCAGACACAAATACATCTTTACATAATTATGTTGTTTTTGTACATCTTCTTTATTAGTATTATTATTATTGTTGGAGGCAGAAGGATAGGCCCGAACAGTAAGCAGTGGATCTGCGAAATACAATTTTGGATGTTTGTTGTTGTTTTTGTTTTTATCACTCCCTTTTCTTTTCTTTTTTGAGAGGCGAAAATCGTGAAGAGTGACCATAACGGAACAAACTGTTCTCTTGGAGATGAGAAGATGTAGTCGTCAACACATGGTCACATTATACACCCCAGATAACCACCCGCAGGAGGTTGAAAGACTTAAATAGGCCGTAACCGTAATATTATACACTCAGAACCGTTTAAATAAGTAAACAGCTAATATTGTAAGATGAAATTGAAATAAGATACAATGAAATAAGATACGATAACATCAGAACAGGATAAGATAAGACAAGGTGAGATGAGATAGACATAACTGTATTGCCTGTAAGACCACATTGTCTTTATATCACATCAACCTTACAACAGTGAGCATATCAATCGGTAATCCTAAGCTTTCACTGTTCGAAGTAGAACATGTCATCACATCAAAATGCTTGTATAGAGTGAGAACCAATAAAATGGACGTTCACGAATGAGTGTCTTCGGTTTAAAACAGTTTGTGAAGCACTTAAGAGTCTGCACTGTGCTGGAGCAGGCGCTATATAAATGCCATCTATTATCTGTCTCATATGAATATATGTGGTTGGTCCAGAAATGGCTCTTGTATCATTCGTTTTGTGATTTTTTGTTTTGTTTTTGTTTGTTTTACTTTGTTTTGCTTTGTTTTTTGTTGTCAAGTTGTTATTATGTACATGTATATTATTATTATTGTATTCCTGCTGTTTTTTGATGTAAATAATGTATTCTCTTGGATTTAAGCGTTAACTTTCGACGTATCCGTGCTTTGAAGCGTTATGATGAATTAGAAACACAATGGACAAACAGCTCTGACCTTCTTTGTCAAGAACCTTACAACAGAGAGAGGGAGAGTTATGCGAAGGGAAAGAGGAGTAACAGCGGGTGGTGGAAGGAAGAGGAGGGGGGGGGGGCAATCAAAATACTTTATGAATGCTTAGAAAAGGGAAAATTGGGGTATAATTGTTCTTCTGACCTGTGCCCATTGCCGGCTTAGCAGGCCCAGCTTGATACTGTAATTTTTTGTCAATATACTTCAAAGCTGCGCATTATGATCGTGTGGTATATTAAAATGCGGTAAAGATTTGAATCGCGATATTGATATACGAACTGAGTGAAACTTTTAATCCATCTGCAACAGATGCAATCTTTTAACCCTTTATAACCTTATGATACAAATGTGATACAGCTCGATAAGACTGAACATAAATGAAATGTTGAGTAATTTATGTAAGGAATTAGCAATTAAGTACAACTTTTACTAGTTACCACTTTTCAGCACATCTATTAGATTTACTGTATTATGATCGTTGATATTCATCACTGGCTAAGATTCAGTCTATATCAATTTTTAAAAAACTGTTTCTGATCTTTTAAGGTTAACGAAATATCTCTTGGCAGTACATTCTTAATCAATATCTGACTCAAAGTAAATAAAAATATATGCAAGAATTACTAATATAATTCCTGTGTTTAAAGACCAGCAAGAGAAAATTGAATTTATTAAATGTAGTTTAGAATATGAATGATGCACGACACACAAGCTGGTTTGGATAAAATTGTATGTGCAAACTACTCTTAAAACCGCTGTTAAATTCTAGATCTTATGTAATTGAGGGTGTCGCCTGTTATCCTAGTGTGTTTCTTTTAACAAGCTGAAATGACAAATTGATATTTTATTGGGCAAAATAACTGGCCATTTCTTCCTAATGAAACGTTAGTGAGAACATTTTTTCTTCAAGCCGCCAGTCAGTGTGTCCATGTATCGGAGAACAATGACTCGTGGTTTTACAATTTCTTATAGAGATTACAGGATTGGTAGGTTTGGGGTTTTTGTTGTTGTTGTTGTTGTTTTTGCCAAATGTAGCGTATATATTGGACACTGTTCAGTACGACTGAGCATTTTAAGATTTTCTGTTTCTGATCAATACTAATCGAAACGTAAAGGTGGAATTTTGCTCCCGCTACGATAAAGAAGAAAAAAAAATAATATTATGATGGCTTATGTATTTTTTTCCATATTTTGAAAAAAAAATCTTTTTCTACATAGTACATTTTTTTCCAGAGTGAAGAAAAAAGAAAAAAAGCATTTTACTTTCGATTGTGTTAACTCATTACCT
Source organism: Peronia peronii (assembly GCA_039654565.1). Taxonomy (NCBI): domain Eukaryota; kingdom Metazoa; phylum Mollusca; class Gastropoda; order Systellommatophora; family Onchidiidae; genus Peronia; species Peronia peronii. Next base: position 321,159 of record JBCEWB010000007.1, on the reverse strand, counting down.
TTCTCCATGTGATAACTGAAGCTGCAGATTTGAGGGCACACTCATTCCCATTTTCTGATTAAAAAAAAAGGGCATCAGGAAGCGCAGTTTTATCCAGTTTATCTGCCATCTGTGTAAATGTCGGTGAGGATAAGTGAAAAGGTCATCCCATCGATTGGCATTGAAAGAATAACTGGATCATGAGCCCTAATGTGTTTTTGACAAAACCGTTGTTCCTTGAAAACTTCAGTTTGGAGAAAATCGAGACTTAGATTTGTGATAACTTACCTTAATATTGAGTGAACAAAAAGCAGTTTGTTTTCAAAGAATGAAATGATCCAGTAGGTTGTCTTTTAATATTAGGAAAGTTATATTTGGATATATAGTTAAATAATTGAATTCTGATTTTGAAAAATAAATAGACCTTTCTTCAAGGTACATCGAGCTGTGAATTCACAGACAGGTCATCAGTAGACAGAAACAAAGGCTCATCCCTACAACCGGCAACAAAATAGCATCAAATTACATCATTTTCGTTTTATTTAATTGGTTCTAAGCCCTGCACTAACAAAGAATACTTTGAAAACGCGACCTTTGCACCGGAGACCACCTGCTTTCTCCGGCTGGGATAGACAGTTTCCACTTTGAGACGCTGAGTTGGACACAACAGTACTGCCAATGGAGATGATTGCTTTTGACCAGCCCTGTTATTTCCCTTTCCCAGACTACAAGGGATATTAAATAAACTTGATAAAGAGGAGAAAACAATCACATTTGTGCTCTTTACTAGAAATAAACACCGTAAAAAATTCCGAAGAATTAATGCCTTAAGGAAACTGTTTTCTTCTTATCGCAATAATTTTATCTTATTTTTTTTCTTGTTGTTGTTCTTCTTGTGATCAGTGTTTCAAATGACGACATTTTTTTTTCTTTACACTGTTTGTTCTTTTGTATCTGGCAAAGGGAAGTGAATAGAGGTGGTCAAAAACAATCCCAGTTGTTGTATCTTTCTGCTTGTTTGCAGATGGCGTGTTGTGGTAGGGAGGAGACGAGGGAACGGACAGAATCTGCCTGCTGACAAAGACATAGTCATTGTGTCCGAGATCTTTTTCTTTGTTTTTTTCTTAAACCTTTTTGTTTAAAGTTCCTTTCTTTTCGTATTTTTTTAACCTCTTGTCAGATGATGGAATTAAAGAAAGAAGGTTTCTGAATCCCACTCCGGAAGTGACTGTTCTTTTATTTGCTTTCAGCGAAATGCATTAGGTTATCCATGATTTGTAGTGTTTTTATTGTTTTTTTTTCACGATAAGTTAACAGTTAACTGAACCATGTCCTAAACGCTAAGAAAGCTGTTAGTTAGGAATGATAGGGCAGGCATAGATAACCATGCTGACTCAAAAGCTAAATACATGATCAAGATAGAGGCGAAATTCATTTTATTTGGGGGAAGTGATTTCATTCAGATGTTTGTTTCCAGTTGAATCTCCTAAAAGATCGGCAGATTGCTATTCGCAAAAACCTTGTTGTTGTTGCTCGCCGATCAGAGGATGCAAAGATCAGCTCTGCAATGTTTTGGACTTTTTGTTCCTATCTCTTTTTTTAATATAAATACAAGCTTTGTCACATTCACATTCTACGTACTAACACAATTTGTGTCGGAAGTTTGCCTGACTCACAACTGCAATTTGCAGTAAGATGAATGGCAAGATGAATTTAGCAAGCAGTGTATGAGTCTACTGGATTCATTTCTGGCTCACAGCAGGAAATAAGTGTTTATATCCTTACAAATGCAGAGTGTGATATTTTTGCTCAAAAATGTATCGCCAGTTTTCTCAACACTTCAGTTACAGAAGCCATCTTGATTGGACTGTTATTTCACATGAACGTTTACACAATTTCTAAGATCTCATCTGCCAGGCTGGACAACAAACTGTTGAAAAGGTAAAACCCCAGTTCATTGGGGAAAAAAGTGGCATCTCTTTTGTTTGACCCTATCTGATGAACCTGAAGGTATTTGTAGATATCATCATTGTTGTTCATTTTTTTTTTTGCAAAGAGAGTGATATGTTTGTTGTATCGAGGACACGGCAAACCGTAGATGCATAGAATCAGGCGCAATGGCGTCATATTTGTACAATCTATGCTACTTACAACCTCTTGGCATTAAGTTAAGAGTGCTGTGACGCAAACAGGCTGGTGTCTTGGTTCGTGTTGTACGTGTGATGAAATCGTCTCCAGACTGGACTGCTCAGATCATGTAGCTACCTAAAGCGGGTGCTTCGCTAAGGTAAACTAACTCACAGACCTGTGATGCCACTTTGCAGATGAGGGATTCGTAAAGCTCTGATCACTTGAGGAATAGCTGGTAGTCGTTGAGATGCTCATGGTTTTCTAATCTTCGGGGAAACAAAACAAAATCTTGTGCTATGTTTGCGCCATAGATAGCGTGTCATCATCATTTCTGTAGCTATTATACAGGACTGAATTGTGTTTCCAGGCAGGAGAGACAGAAGGAATAACATAAGTTGCCGAGGGGTTGTACAGTATGTTGGGACTTACGAAACCAACGCTGCATTATAACGTGTCAATGAGCAGATTCACATATGCAACTTAACATCAACGACATTCTTTACGGCTAATCTGAGCGATAATGGCAATGCAGAACTGTTGGAGACAATTCAGATCCCATTCTCAAACACGTTTTTCGATTAAAACTGCGCAAGAAGCTCATAACAGAATCAGCTAAGTTGACTTTTCCAACAATAAAACAACGTTTGCACTTTCTGCACTTATACGCATCCATGAGATCGCATCTGAAGCGAGCTGTATATCTCTTGACTTAAATGTTCTATTTCGGGATATACTTTGTGAATAATTTTCCAGTCTTTACTATGGTATGGCTTTGGTTCATTTGAAATTTGACATTACGGTTTGTTATCACCTACGGCTCTTTGTTTAAAGACAAGAAATGACGCCTTTTGCTTGAAAACTCTTGTCTCGAGAGTTCTCTCGAACTCTTTTAAAATTCACCTTAAAGCATATAGTGTACAAAATGCTATCAGTGTGTATGTGATATTGAAAGGCAATCTTTTCATACTGTGGCATGTATTATCTGAATAAATGGGAAAATAGTTAACACTGTCAGGGAAAAACAAGGTGTTTTGTCAAAGGCTTTCAGGCGTTCTTACTTGCTTTGGAGCCCAGGTATCGGGAATGGTTTAAACGACATTTCCACGTGAAAATAGATAGGTATCTTCCTAACGTTACTACCAACAGTAGCTAGGCAAATCAGCACGAATTGGCTGTTGTTTTCCCTTCAATTCCGATTGATCTGGTCTCTCTCCCTCATGATCTTTCACTCTCTCAGGCAAAGGCCATTGACTAAAGACCAGTTCAGCTCAGTTTTGAGACAGTACTACTATTTCATATAACATCTCTTGCTTACATCATTGTCCCAACATTCCCATCAGGAGATCCAAGGCCTGTTATTTAGATTCTGTCTGGTCTCATTCCAAGGCATGTCTGTTGATTCTGATCTCAAGCTTTATTCGTGTGTGTTTCAATTCTGTCGCAGACTTTTTTTTTTTTTCATCTTCAGCCTGGTATCTTTCTTTCACTCAGATCCCGTCAGTTATTGAAGGCGAGGCATCTATATGGTTTCTCCGATTTTATGATTTGGCTGAGGAAAATCGCAAAAGTCAAGTCTACAGTTTTGGAATACTTTTCGAAATCTCGATGATAGCGCTCTCCTAATTGAACAGTTTAAACAGAGCAATTTCCTCAACTCAAATTATTCCCCGTATAGTAAATGGCGGGTCCTTTCCTAAAGTTCTGAGTTCCTTTGCTTTTTTTAGCCAATACCTCTATGAATCTTTCCTGCCGCTAAGCAACCGTTTGTTAAAGCGTGACGTTTCTTGCCCATAGCGCGTATCCTTGTCGAAGAACCAGAACCATCAAAATGATATAATTGTACAGATTTTACATAGCATTGAATTGTGGTATCTTAATGAGCGAGGAAAAGACGTTACTTCCTCCTATTGTGTCTGTAATGGTTGAAAGCGATCCTATTTTCCCCCAGTATTGAAGGGGGAAAAAAAGACTTTCAGACAGTGTCATTAGGCAACATCACATCAACACTTTTCATTAAGTGGTATTGGGAGGATTTTACGTGAAGGCCGCTAAGTTTAGACATGTTCCAAATAAAATATATGATAGATACAGTTAATTCTGTAGAATGAAATGAAATGCATGGGTTATTATTTTAATATTTGTGGGAATCTTGCATGATGGACGATACCATCCTATCACATTCCCAAGTGCATGGTAGATATGCTTGTTTAATTAAACATTCTTATAAGAAATTGTGAAGGAGATATTGTGTGTGTCTGTGCGTCTGTGTATATATGTGTGTGTGTTTTTGCGTCAAAGAACAAGTTACCATCATGGAATGGAACTTTTATTTCAGAGCCAGAAACCATTGATTTTGTTCTTGAGAGCCTCAAGCAGTACAGCTTCCACATGCCAGTCAAGTCTGGGATAGTCCAACACTGTTTGCCAAATTCTGAGAGACGTTGGCCAAATACATGTCTTACACCAACTGATTTATGAGTGAGCTTTAGCCAAAGGCATCACTTGAAATGCAATCTTAGGTAATGGTTGTCTTAAGCCTGTATGTAAACCCCTCCTGGGTTCTAAATTTTAAAAAGATTTTTTTTTTGGCTTTGCATAGAGTTTTTCCTCTAAACGTATACTCTTGTGTCTTCCTTCCGGTTTCTTCCAGCAAACTACAACAAGACATTTAATGTAAGTCATGCAGTTATAAAAAAGGTGGTTTATAAGATATCATGTGGTGACTATTTCACCAAAATGGCCAAAGAACGAGGCCTGTTCCAGTTTCATTTAGAGATATGCCAAAGTGCATAAATTTTGCACGAATAGGTTCCTCTGCAATTACAAATAATCACTCTGCATAAGTATGGAACAAACTCGCCATCAGCTGCTACATGTGAACATTTTTCTAACGTTTCTTTATTTATTATTTAAAGCGGCAGGTAGGATGAAAGAAAGAAGTACAGCACATCCACAGTGGAGAGATGGGGCCACACTAACATTTACCACTGGATTTCATTAGTGGGCTGGAGAGAATAAGGATGTTTTTAATAGACTCTGCGTCAAAGGAACGGGGAGGTGGAGATGGGTTGTAAATAGAGAAAATCTGTCAACGGACCAAACTCGTTTGCTGGGGCAAAGTTAGCGAGAACAGATGAAGACACCTACGGACATTCCTGCATAAATGAAAATAAACAAAGGAGCATAAAGTGTGCACCTGGGGATAAGAAGTTCTGGGGCAAAGGGTTGTTCTGCAGTCGAGCCAATGTTAAAAGGCTTATGATTTGGGTTAAGCGAGTTTTTTTGGCTATTGTGCTAAAATGGCAAGAGGTAAACCTAATACTGTTCAGTGAAAAAAAAATTAATGTGAGACATCATGCCAAGACCTACCGGCACTGATTGAATGGACATTTATATAACGTATTTGCTGCTTTGTTCCTGATCATTGTTCTTTAGCAAGCTTCTTTAGGGGAAGATGATCGCCAAGGATGTAATTAAAAGGTAATTTGAATATTCCTACTCTTGCTTTGTTTTAAAAGTAATGTTTTGTTGTCTATATTATGGCTAAAGAAAGTCTTCACTTGTTATTTAATTACTTCAAAGAGGTCCTGTAACACGGGACATTAATATAGAATGTGGTAGAGCTATGTAATTTAATCATACATATCATGCTGTTTTAGAAAGCATTTTACATGATGAGAGTGTTAAGAGTAGCGTGACAAACACAAAACAGATGCGGAGAATCATGCTCATACTTTATCAATCTTTATCAGTATCAGTAGATTTTGGAGATTCACTTTGATTTGACAATAGCCAGTCTACTGAGCACTGGAAAGAAAACGTGTGAAATATCCGATTTATTAATCAACAAAGTCAAAGTGGTAGTCAGCTGATTAGCTTATCCATCTGGCTGCAGGATATGGAGCAAATGCCCATTGTCAAAGCCTGAACAGTAGTGAGCAGTAGATTCACTCAAGCCTTTGTCTTGTTTTGTCTACGCTTATATCAGTAAGATTATCTTTGCAGAAATATTGGTCTTTGTTTATATGGTCAGCATAGAATCTGCTGATAAACATGTATGTGTTGTTGGTTTCTGCACATTGGAGTCGTGATCTAGCTTTACACAACAGATCAACTGAGCTTTTGCTGTCGCCTTTACATTGTCCCATTTTGGAGCGTCTTAGACTGAATGCTGGAATATCAATGAACTGACTGCACAAGAAAGTACTCACCATTGGGATCAGAAAAGTCAACTTGTGGTCAGAAGCAAATGCTTGGTATAAAAGTTTGAGAACAAAAACAAAACAACGAAAACAAAAAAACAACGACAAAAAAACCCGTACATTCGGCGGCTTGGGACTGAGTCAGTTTACTGCTATATTAATTATGAACTACTCTCGAAATAACATACATTTAACAACATAATTCTGTTTTATATCGCCATTTAGGCCTTAACTGCCGTTTCTTGAACTTGAACAAACCATTATAAAAACAACGGGATCTAGCAATTCTTCTGATACCTTTAGGATTAAATTGCTATGCTTGTCAAGTAATTTATGAATGGCTTCATAGAATGCCAAAAATCGTCGACAAATTTCAAATCTCGCTTTTGCGCCCCTGATCACGAATGTTGTTGTTATTATCTATATGTCATAGTCATCTCAGCTATCATTGTTGCTATGCACCCTTGGTTGTTCAGGCTGGAAAACTGGGCCACTAAGATTTCAAAAACCAGCTGAAACACGTCACAGAGTTAAGTATATGCCTGGGACAAGATTCCAGAAGATTTGCTTGAATTTAGAGAGCACTGTCATGAAAAAAACAACAACATAAAACGTGTCATGTGGAGCAAATTTTGCCTATCCTTTGTTGCATTTAGCAGATTTTATCTCACTCCGTGCTATCATCCAAACTGGCCTATTTTTGTACCTCAAACTGGTTACTTAGTGAATGTTTACCGATAGGTTGACAGAAAAATGCCTGTGTCAATTATGAACGTCCATTCTATTTCTGCTACCCATTATACTATTTGATAGCAGCAGCAGCAGCTCAGTGAATCGCGATAAAGATAACAAAGGCTAAAGTTTACATCAAGACAATATCCTCTGTTAATTTGTCATTTTATCGCATCGTTTTTCGCAATATGCGCTAAGCTAAAAAGGAAAAAAAAATGTCCTATGCCTACAATATTATAGTGGGATTTTTTACCTTGGCATTGCACTTTTAGGACGAGAGAAAATGATCGCCGTCCTGTATTTTTGTATTTTATCTCTTGTCTGAATTCATCGGTGCAGCCTTTTAACATTTAATGTGTTGAATGTAAGCGATTAGGATAAAGCGTTTTGAATCTTGTATGTGGTGCATGATAAGCGAATGAGGAGATTTTTGAAATTTTATTTTATTATACCTGAGGTAGTCATTAAACGCACATCTAGATTTTTTACGTAAAGGTTGTAAAATACAGAGGATCAGTCGCAATAAAACATCAGCTACCTTGGAGCTGAGTATTACAAACTGATATCCCGATCAGCACATTAGTGATTGAGAGGAATGCATTGTTATATCGAAGGTGTCCGACTCTGAGTATTTGATACTTCCTTCATAATGTTCCGTTCAAGAATCTTTTTCTAGGAAGCTGCTGGATATAAAAGGAGAAGGAAAAGACAGAGAGAGGGCCAACATCTCTGAGTGAACTGGAAGGAGTTTTGCTCAGATTCAAGCACTAAAGTTTGACCGTGGCGAGAGAAGGTTTGTGAAACGCTGTTCTCTGATAAAAAAAAGTCTATGAGAAGTGACAGTTTCACTAGTAATGGAAGCATGCATGCTATCCGCACATCAATGTTTTATGTATTCTGCTACTCTGAGTCCTACAATATTTATATTGTACAACACAAGGATGTTCAGCCATCTTCAGCTTCACGCAGTTCTGGTCCTCTGAGCGAAGAAGAGTCAGTTCATACCATAGACATACTCCTTCCCTATACTAGATCTGGCGCGGCCCGAACTGAGCAAGGCGTCCAGCCATCGCTAGTTGGAACTTGCTTGGACTCTGATCAGCTGCGTGTATAGAACTCAGACTCTTTGACTGTACTGTGACACGACTTAATAAATGTACAGTTATTGTACAGTGATGATCCCCAAATAATAATAATGGTTTTAATGATTAAATTACGGAAAATAAATAAATAAATGTTCATACCAAATGGGGTTTAAAGGAAGGCCTATTGAAATTTCCCACACAAGCCTTGTGCTAGTCTGCCACTCTGTTCGGCTTAAACGAAAGAAGGAGAAATACATATAAGAAGGAGGAAAAAGTAGACTGAAAAAAAAAAGAAGAAACAGAAGAAAATCAAATTATTGGAGCTGTAAAAATGTAAGTAGCAAACAAATGAGGTGATACTATAAAAACGCATTCTAATGAATTAAAACAACTAAAATGACATAGCTACAGTTGAAATTGACATTGCAACAGACATTTAATTCAAACAGAATGACAGAGTCATTTTCGGTAAGTTAATGTTTGAAACTATCATTATTATTTGGAGAGCATCAACATTCAATAAATTTAAGTTTAATAACCCGTGGCACTTTCAGCCAAAGAGTTCCTACCCACCTCATGTTCCTAGTGCTTGTATGCTATACTTGCATCTGACCAGAATCCAGTCAGGTTCCAGCTAGCAATGCCGGACGCCTCGCTCAATTCGGATTATCGTGTGTGTGAGCAATAACACGTAGCGCCGAATCTAGTACAGTACAGATCTATGTCTATGGTTCATACTCATAATTATGAGAACAGTGACAGAAATGATAAAGGCTCACAAGAAATCCGCAATTAAGTATCGCATATGTTTATAGTATTTTTCAGCCATGTAGCATCATAGGTGCCAAACCATCTCGAACGTCGCTAAATTTTGGGTCTTTAGATGTCGGGTCTGGAGCAGGCACCGACAGTCATAACTACGTTTGTCCGCTTTGTTGGTCAGTTTAAGATGTTACTAAGATATGTTGTTCTCTGTCTTCCTTGGCTCTTCTTTCCCTTATCTTTCCACACAAAATTGTTGTTGTTGTTGTTGTTGTTGTTGTTGTTGTTGTTGTTCTGTATTTTGTTCAGGCCCGTGTTCCTTAGTGTGTGCCCAAAAAAATAGCTGTCTTGTTCTGATTGTTCTGCAGACGGATTTTAAAAAATTATCTTTCACAGTAAGTCATTTTCAGTTTCTCTGAAATTATTTTTCCCTCTCTCCAGGATATTTTCAATATGTTTGGCAGCTTCTCTCTATATACTTATTTAGGCCTATCCATATATACATACGTATGCCTAGGAATGTGCAGGCTCCCAAGAAATGTAGTGGATGGTGTATAAACTCAGGCCTTTCCAGCACGCTTACTTCCCCTTCATCATTAATTCAATTTGTCTTCCGTATACAGATAGCTTTAACCTGAGGTGTCTGGCCATGCATTGCTGACCTACAATTTCCAGGACCTGTTTGTTTCTGGAACGTTCTATTCAAACGAGGTCACAGTCAACGACAGTAAGGGCAAGCTGTATTTAGATGAAAATGTTTGTGGTGTTATTTTTCTCAGATGAAAAGAGTATGAACAATTGCATAATTGTGTCGACGATTTAAGGTATAGTGAGTCTTTTGTGGAACATCACATAAAAGAGTTGTTGGCAGCAGCATGAAACGCACCTTTGTCAAATATAATGGCACAATTGCAGTAGTGTATAATATAGAATTCAAAACAAAAACGTTAACAGCTGATAACGCTACAATTTTTTGCCCCGATGAAGAATCAAAAGTTTGTAAAATTGGCCAGTACCACCGCTATATTCAGCTTTTAACATATCGAATTCTGCATATGTTGTCTATTTCATTTAGTGTAGGCTATTGATTAAGTTGCCGGTAGAAGTCTGCCTTAAATTTGAAGGCATTTCTAGAAAATAAAAACTTTATTAATGATGACATAAAGTCATTCAATGGTATCATTCTGCACTCAGTAAATCATTGTGAGCTTCGATACCATAGGAGGAATGGTGAAAGATGTTGGTTTTGTTTTTGTTTCATTTTGTTTGTTTGTTTGTTTGTTTGCTTCTTCATTTGAGTTTGCTGCATTTGTCTCTTCATTTTTGTCATTGTCATCTTTTATTTTGTTGTCCCTGTTGAATAGCAGCCCTAGAGATGGCGATCGGGCAACGAGGTTCCCAGAAATATGATTAAGAGAAATGCCTTTCGCTTGTGTTATTCCTATGAGCATTAAGCTCATTAACGATCTTAGTTCACTAATGTAAAAACTGTGGAATCAGTAAAAATCCTATCCTGGGAAAAAAAAGGAACTTTACCAAAAGCTATTCTGCTTTTAATGTTATTTTTCCCGTTTCTGGAACGTTTCTTCCCTTCCCCCCCCCCCCCCCCCCCCTTCTACTTTTTACCAGATAATAATTATCTTTTTTTTTATATGTCTATTTCCATTGACGTTATGAAAATGCCTTGCATTATTTATAATTCACTATTTTCATCACATAACTACCCGGTCCTTTTTTCTATGTTTTTTTTTTTTTAATAAATCAGATATACCTTCAAAATTTTCACTTAAGATAACCTGACATATGATCTCTGTCTCTCTCTCTCTCTATGGGAATACAGATTTTTGTTTTAAATTAATTTAAACCTTTCTGCTCCTAATGATAAAAAAAAAAAAAAGATATCTCACGCTACAAAGACACACACACACACACATACACACACACACACACACACATACACACACATACACACACACAAACCCTTTCATGATCTTCAGGATTCTGCATGTCACATTTGTTCAAGACATATGAAATTTATTGGTGTTTACAGTTAACATAATGTAAATTTTATGAGGACTCCAAGTCACATTTCTGACATTTCCTGTTTACTGTAGCAGACCTTTCAATTTGATCCTTAAGACCGTATATAACTTGACTCTGTAGCATTTGGTTGCATTTAGGATTTCTCTGTTGCGGCAAATCTTGAATAAGATTTTAAAATAATTTTTTGTGTGTCAATAGTTTTAACTCAGCAAATACATATCACATGAAAGTATATTAACATTTCTGAATTCGATCCCAGGATAAAAGATTGCTACAGCACCTCTGAATAAGATCTCCAAACAACTTTTTTTTTTGTCAATGATTTTACCCTGCAAATTTGTAATACTACAAAAAAATAAATTATGAGGCATAAGTAAGGCCCAATGACAAAAGATGTCAGATGCTATGAATCATACTCACTGAATAGAATTATGGGTTATAAATGGAGACTCCTTTAACTGTTTTATCTCTTTCGTCCACTTTACATCTTATCTGAGTAACAGATTTATCTTTATTAATTTTAATACAATATAAATCAGTGTCATGGAATAGGATTGAGCTACCAACAAACTATGAACACTTCAACAAACATGCAGAAGAAAGAAAAAATCTGTTTTGTTTTTATTTCATAATAATTATTTTGTAATAAAGACTTATAGTATAGCAAATGCTACATTACTGTTTTTCAACCTCCTGCGGGTGATTATCTCAGGAGGAATAAAGTAAGCGTTACTTCATTGTGAAGATCAAGTTCACTGTTATTTTGTGATAAATTCTGTCCTCTGCTGCTAATAATATTATAAGTTTGATTTTGCTGTCACTGCATCATACAATTTTTTATTAGCGATTTTTCTAATATATTAACATACAGATCCTGTCCAAGAGTGATAAATTTGGTCTCAGGTTTAGATTTTACATTAATGTCATTTTTTAAATGTTTGCTTTTTTCTTATATCTTTTCCTGTCTACCTACCTAACCAATCTCTTACTTTAACATGCTAACTATCTCTTGGATAACACTGTTAACTGTTATTACTATTCAAGGCAACACATATGTGGATTTTTATTCCTTTATTTTTTATATTTTTTTAAACATCGCAGGACAGTGAATGACTCTTCTTTATACTTTCCATTCGAAACAAAATCCAGTCCACACAACATGAATACAACGAATTCTGTAATGGCATCGTGTATACTTATAAGGAGTCTAATCTAGTATTTGTGTAGCCTGGAACTGGCTTCACATGATGGCAATGATGGCATTATTTTACACAGATTATTTATTACAGATTAAACTACAAACATTATCAAATTAGATCTATCATATCCACATGTTATTTCTCCATGCTTTAGTCTCCCAGATTATTCTTGGTCTACACACAATGAATAGACATATAAGATGGCTGTTTGTATCTATAATGCGATGGATAGCCTATATCCAATCAACGTATTTCGATCATGCTCCCCAATGTTTATTGATGTTTTTAATAACAGTGAGTAAGTTTTACATGAGATGTACATCTAGATCTCTAGATCTAGCGATTTTGTAAAGCCAAGTCTACTAACTGTGGGCTGATCTACAAACAAAAACTTCGACATTACAAGACAGATCACTTCTCATATAGAAGATCTCCACAACATTTAACTCAGAAGGCCACAAAGACCGTAGCCCCTGACTCAAACTAACTTCAACGCTCCTGAGAAAGTGGTAGAATAACACACTAAAGTGTCCAGTAAGAAACTGCACGGGAGAGGGAAAGGCGAAAAGAAATGCCGACTTACCCAATAAACGGAATGTTTCTCCTGTGCTCAAGTACAGATTCAGGTAGGCATTAGCAACAGACAGATAGCCACAAAGAAGCAAAATCCTTGGAAGACACATTGCAGACATTTTCCATCAGAAAACGCGACTTATTCACCCAAGTTCTGAACACATTCTGTCCACCATCATAACACAGTTCCAAGCATTATACACTGCTCGTCTGCGCGACCCCGATCGGGGTCGATCCAGCCCACAAACACACTTCGCGAGCGACTCGCGCCCGTTGATTGGCTGGAGGACGAGAGGGAGGTAACGAGTCTGTAAAACGCTCTTCGAGTATGGTGTTAGAAACTCTTTGGGAGAAGTCAGCAAGATGGCTAAAAAATGTCATTTAAAATGTATAATTTCCATGAGTGTTAGAAAAGTGAAACAAGCGTGTCATTTATATTCTTTGGGATAGACGCAGCTGTGAAAACTAGATTTCTTTTACTTGTTATATGCAACAGAAATGGTAGTTAACTCTTTATAACTCTGGATTTAACTCCCTTGTAAAATGAAGATATATAGAATATAGTGTGCCATCTATCCAGAGCCTCGGTAGCGCAGTAGGTAGCGCGTCAGTCTCATAATCACAAATCACAGAGCGATCTGAAGGTCGTGAGTTCGATCCTCACCCGGGGCAAATTTTTTTGTTTTAACTCTTATAAGTTTTTACTTGATATTTCTTTCTTTTTTCCTTTGCACTCCTTTTTTTTTTTTTCTTTTCAATTCCCTCTCATTCATTTTGATAACCCTTTATTTTGCTTTTCTTTTTTTTTCTTCCCTACCCCACTGAATTTTAAATTCTAGCTCACCTTACTCTTTAACCTTACAGATTTATCGATACTCTTTTTTCTTTCTTTCTTTCTTTTTTCTTTTTTTCCCTTTATTTGTTTAACTTTTTCTTTCTTTTCCTCTTTATTTCGTTTTTTTATATCCATCTTTCATTTAAGAGAAGACTGAAGTGGGGTTGATGACAAACGGTAAGTTACGACGTCATGCTTTTGAAAATGTTTTTTCATGTACTTCTTTTATTTTTTGACATTAAGAAGGGCCTACTTGAAAAAAAAAAAAACAAACAAAAAACGTCTTGGATCATTATGATTCTGTAGACGTACTGATTCATGATTAAGAAATACATGTAATAGTTGAGGTCTCAAAGAAACATCGAAGAAGAAAGCCTAAAACAGAAACCTAATGGGGACCTGGAGTGTTATTGCAGGTTGTCTAAAAAATAATTCAAACGCAAAATAAAATTCTCACATTTTTTACTAGATCAGCTTCTTGACAGCGTTAAAGCTTTGTTGATAATATTCTATATGTTACATTTACAGACTTACTCTATAAAAATTGTTGTTTTGCACAATGCAACGGAATGACGTGTTTAGAGATTGTATCACACAATACACTAACCTTACAGAGTCACCGTGGCTATGTAATTTGGCCGCGATGAAGCTTGTTGGTTCGACTCGTGGATCCTCTCATTGGGGGATAGAAGGACACGAAGATCGAAAGCTGTATTTTTTGTTTTCAATGATTCAACGGTCTCCTGGCTTCCTCTGGGTAGGGAAGCACGATGTTTAGCCTTCTCGGATAAGGGTAAATATATTTCGGAGGTCCGTGTTCGTTAAAGAACCCTTGGTGGTTAAACATCGATGAAGAATAGGCGGAGTGCCACTGTTCGGGCAAAGTTTCCTAATTCCCAATTCCTATCCACAAAAATTCTCACCAAAATCAGGCAGCCACTTAAGCCGAGATAATCTTACTTTCTTAGGACTGATAGACTTAAAAAAAAAAAAAAAAAATCAACCCTAACCTTACAAATTTTATAGTTTTGACTTTTATGAGGATTGTTTTTGATCGGCCCTTTTACTTCCTTTTGACATTATTATTATTATTTATTTTATTTTAAAGGGGGTGGCCCTTAAATTCGAAGAAAGTAAGGGAGGAAAAAAATTGCCCCGGGTGAGGATCGAACTCACGACCTTCAGATCGCTCTGTGATTTGTGATTATGAGACTGACGCGCTACCTACTGCGCTACCGAGGCTCTGAAGCACTACTTTCACCCGACACAGTGGTTATTGAATAAGCACAATAAAGAAGAGAAAAATCATTTTTGTTCTTGTCATTTGAAAATTGATTGGAAAAAATTAAATTAGATATGAAGATAAGAATATATTTTTTTTAACACCATGACTATTTACGGAATTTTTCACTATGTATGTTTCAAGTAAAAGATGGCAAAATTAACTTTTTTTCATCTTTACTGTGCTTAGTTAACATCCTTTGTGTCTGTCAAAGGGAAATAATAGAGCTGGTCAGAAACAATGCCTTTTGGTAATACATGTCTCCCTGGAGAACAATCTGATGGTTCACTTGAAGAAAAAATTCCTTTTTATCAGTCAGTCCGTCATTCATTCATTCAGTCAGTCAGTCAGTTTGTTTGTTTCTTTGTTTCTTTGTTTCTATGTTTGTTTCTTGGGTAGGTTACTCCTTTTTATGAAATCTTGAGTTCTGGGAATGGTAAACTTACTACAGGCTCTGCTTCATGGTGAAAACAACTCACGTCGGTGAGGGTTGTGGCCGGGATCGACTCGCGGGTCCTCCCATTGGGGGATGGAAGGACACGAAGGTTTATCAGTGACTCGGCGATCCCCTGGCTTTCTCTGGATAGGGAAGCCCAACGCTTAGTCTTCTCGGATAAGGGTGAATATATTTCGGAGATCCCGTGTGTACGCTAGGCACGTTAAAGAGCCACTGGCAGTTAAAGATCGATGAAGAATAGGAGGAGTGCCGTTGTCCGGGCAAAATTGTCTAATTCCAAATTTCTACCCACAAAAAAATCTCAGTAAAAACAGGCAGCCTGTTAAAGCTGAGATAATCCTACTTTCTAAGGATTGAAAAGCTTAAGATTAACATTTTTAAAAAACTAATTGAGGGCACTGGCTTTCACATAACCATCTAGTAATTGTAATGTCTGAAAGAGAAGACATTTTTTATTGGCCACGAAACGCTGATAAAAATAAAATAAAAGCAGCAAGGAAAGATAATATAGGTGACTGGTAATGTACAACAGTAATATGGTAGTACCGGTACTGGTAATAGCAGTGTCAGTAACAATAGCAGGCCCGCTAATAACGGTGAATAATAGTAGTAAGCTTAATGCTATAGGAGTGGTTTAAATACAGGTAACAGTTCCAGCAGTGGGAATGTAATAGAGATATTACATAAAACCGATAGAGCAGGAATCACCATGCATGTCATCTCCAAACGATAGACAATCTCCTATAACGTGTGGTATATGTTTATGTCTATGAATGAAACACAGATGTTATTGGCATTTTCCCGCATTGTCATTTTTACAGCAGAGGGCTCGGTCAAA
Organism: Peronia peronii; assembly: GCA_039654565.1. NCBI lineage: Eukaryota > Metazoa > Mollusca > Gastropoda > Systellommatophora > Onchidiidae > Peronia > Peronia peronii. The sequence goes on along the minus strand of JBCEWB010000007.1, from coordinate 305,042 downwards.
ATGTCAGAGAAGTGGAAGATGACATAACATCATCCTGTTGTGTATGTTTGGGTGATACAAACATGGGACGTAGGTAATGACTTATCTAGTCTCGAGACTGACTGGATTTTTATGCTTGATCATTCATACTGCCGACCCTTCCACTTTAATGTCGTTATCGATGAAGACAACAATCAATGACATCAACCATTTAGTGATCATGGTCTTGTTCAAAATCTGCTCTATCACACAGCCGTTGATGTTAATGTGCCATGCGAATAATGTGGTACCGGTATCCGTAAATGATTTTCAAGATCCTATTCTGGACTTCTGTCTCATTCTTATTCCAGTCTCTATGTTATATCTGTGCACTTTTTAAAAAAATTTATCTATCTATTTTTGGAGGTTTGGAGGAACAAAGAAATTATTATTTGTTTTCTTATTTTTCTTCTTAAATTTATCGAGCGCCTTAATTTCCATTTCTAATTTTTAAAGTAAGCGAAACATCAAAGAAAGATGGCGGATCCTGAGGCGCATAACTGTGATTAACTTTCGGAAATTGCTTTATTTCGGAAATATCGCTTCATATACATCGTTTTTTTTTTTTTTTTCAAGTTGTTATTTAGAGACAATAATATTTAATAGTCTCCGAAAAAAAGGAGACCAGAAGGTAAGTGCAATATCTTAATCGAGTATTGGAAGTATTAATCTGATAGAAGCATCGTTCGATGTTACGTCTACGATGTAATGTTACACAATGAAAATGAATTATTTGTAACCAAATTTTGATTTAGAGATCTAGATCTAGGCACTACCTTCTCACTGCGGTCCCTACGGCGACCCGGCACATATCGATTACTGTAAAATGAACTAGACCAACCCCTAACCCAAACCTGCCTGCTTTCCCGCGGTGGGATCATCCCAAATTTCGACTCAGTATCCCCCATCCCGCGCCGTGAATAAAAATTCCCGCATTCGGACAAATTCGGATATTTTATACTAGTTTTTTTGCATTTCATGCTTTGGCATCACTCTGAATGCGGCCGGAGAATAGTTTTCACTCACAGTCCAGCAAAAAAACTGCGTTCTCCAGTTGTTGCTATTGGCAGTGATCCTGCCTACCGCCGTTGCCAAGATCCGGACATGTAGTGTTATGTGTTACACCTTGCCCCTTCCGCCCTCATGCTAAGTGGTCATTCACGTGTGCCCATCACTCATCATCACTTAGCCCACAATCGCGTGTGTAGTTCCCGTTTGAACCTAAACTTTTAATTAACCGTGGTGTCCCAGCCTGCCCCTTGTTTTATGTTTTCACTTTCAGTCCGCTTGTTGCTGACCATGACGTAAATGATGTAGATCTAGATTCATTCTGGGACTTTTCACAAAAGTCTGGTTGGATGCTGACAACCTGTTTAGCTTACGAATACATGTCTTTATGCGTACGTCGTCGGACAGAAGATGATGGGCGGCCCATAACGTGCATCATCGTGTAAGCCTACTGGTCTTGTCTGCTTACTTTACGTAAGAGGGATGAAGAAAAAAAAGATCGAGTCTCAGCGATTTCGACATAATTTTGGTGTGAAATTTGACCAGCCTGTCATTCTATTCGAATGTCCCTGCCAGCACTCGTGACGGAGGTTGTCTCACTCACGGGCTATTTTCTGTCTGTGAAATGGGTTTTACGCCTACTTCTTTTTGAGATAGCTGTCACCATCACTGCCAGAATTTAACCGCTTCACTGCCATGCATCATTTGTAGTCCAGTCAGTTTTCCACTCTCCATCCCCTGCTATCCCCCACTGGCACTCAGTCCTGTCAGCTGAGTGAGCCCACCGCTACTTTCCCATGGGCAGTCGGAACTGTCAAGAATCCGTTGTTCAGTATTACTAATTGTTACATGCAGAAGCAGATAGATGTGAAACGCCGGTCAGTG
>JBCEWB010000007.1:290980-303031 GCA_039654565.1 Peronia peronii | reverse complement strand
CTGACAGTCCACAGCGGTTGAGTTATATCCTTGTTCACAACGATCTTTTTCTTCCATAAAGACTCCATGAATAAATTATTTTACAGAAGTGTCTTTTTTTAGAAAAAAAACACACAAAGACCGTCGACCGGTATTGGGATATTTATTACATAAAATTCACAAATGGGGATTTGAAAAAAAAAAAAGATAAGATGAAAAAAATCCAAATTTTCGACAGCCTCCTTCCCTTCATTAAAAGTAACAGCAACATCAATAGAAGCTGTGACAGAGGCTATCAGAGGCATGAAACGCAACTACAGACCCCAGGATGAAAAACAAACACATCCACAAATAGTGGAGGGAGAGAAAGAGTGTACCTATAGAAAAATTTTCAGTTTACAAAATATCAATCTTACTATACAAATTTTAATGTCAAGAGTATCAGTACTGCATTTTTAATCCAACTGAAATCATTCTCTGCAGAATGAACAAAAGTATTTCAAAGGTTTTTTTGCTCTAGCAATTCCAAATGTACACATCGGATGATACCATGAACTACGACCACCACACTTGATCCATTCATCAAATTTATTCATACTCTTTTAGTCTTTTCTGGTTCTTCGAATATTTTTAAAGTTTGGCCTTCATAAAGATTTAGATCTATCTTAGTCCTTAAGCATGCTCTTACCACAAGTTGTCTCCATCTTTGTTTACAGTGGTCCATATGCCATTTTAACTTGATATTTAAACCAGGCAAAAAATGATGACATAGTGCACCATCTTCCCAACATATTTAGAGTGCTTAGGTGGGGAATAAATATCTTCCCTATCTATTCACTTCTTTTTTTTTTTTTTTTTTTTTTTTTTTTATATAGAAATTGAAATTCTGCCCAGGCAATGGCATCTCTGTTCCTCTTCATCAGATTTTCAACTGGCAATGGTTCTTGTTAGCAATGTACAAATGGGATCTTTGGAAAATACATTCGCCATTGTTTGAGAAGGTTAAACATTGGGCTTCTCTACCCAAGAAGCCAGGAGGCAGTTGAATCACCGAAAAGAAGAAACAGATTCTAATCTTTCCCATCCCCAGATAGGATTTGAAACTGTAACTTTCATCAAGAGATACCTATACTGTAGTCCCTCAGCCATGATGCTCCTTGCAGAGGATTTCTTAAACATAGCATCTTTCGTACAGGATACTGACCTCTATATATACATGTCCATTGTCTTGTTGCAAGTCTACACAAAGAACACAGCAACATCAACAGAATGAGAAGAGGAAGAGAGAGGAAACAGAACAAGATTATTATGATGGTAATGATGATAAAGTAAAAGAAGAAAGGAAGAAAGATGACATTGGAGGAAAAAGGAGGAAGGAAAAGAAGCAGGAGGACAAACAGGAGGTAGAGATCTCAGCAGTTTGGATATTTCTCTAGAGCTGTGAGCCATTTCATATGTGATAATACCTATTTTTAGCATCATTTAAAGACAAGAAAAGAAAAGGAACGTAAAAAAGCTAAATTGTCCAGACTGCTTGAAACAAGAAATCTTGACCAAGATTGTGACTGATACCTATGAGAAATAGTCTACCAGCTCCAATTAATAATATGTCATGAACCATTTGAGTTTCATAAAATACACAGTTTATTTATTTTAGTGGGTCAAACTCCAATCCATGCGTCCAATCCCCTCATAAATCTATTTTCTGTTTGCTGAAAGTAATGAAAGTTTGCTCATGTTTTAATTTCATTTCTTTGAATTATTACCCAGATAATTGTATCACAGCCAGATAGAGAAGCAACTTTTTGACTGTGAAGTTACCGAGAGTGAACAAACAACAGACATGACTTCAGACACTGACTTGACAGAATTCTTTCCAGTGAAGGTAAGTACCTTGTCTTCTTAACATTAGAATGTCAGAATCAATTGCACCAATATACATGTATCTATAATTAAAGACATTTATTCTTGGTCAAGAAATAACAGTTAGTTTGGGGAATTGCAGTGAAAGAACAGTATCATTGTAAAAATAGTTGTTGAACTGTTAGTTATTAAGAAAGTAACTGATATACACAGTTAATGGGTACATAGTTGAGCAAATTGGCCCCCTAATACTTATAGGATTAAACCAGATATTAGCGGTTGGTTCATTGACCATATGTCAAAGGACTGATCTAATCAAAGATTTGCTCATTATGCTTTGCATCGGACTGAGTTCTTCCATACTGCACGACCCATAACTGTGTGGATTGTTGAGGCATCATTGAGAACATTTGTTTTGACAACTTCCTTATCACTGTCAGATTTGGATTGGGTTATGGCAAAACTGGCTGTCATTCACTCTCTGTTGTTGTCCACCCATTTCTTCTTAATTTTGTTATCTTCTTCTTAGACTTTTGTTTTGCTAGATATTAGATCTAGTTCGTTGAACCTTTGCAGCTATCACAGTAGATTAAGTGATCAGAGTTCAAGCTTCTTTGAACAAAGCATCAGTCATATTACAATAAATGATCACGATCAGTGCTTGAGTTCAATGGATCTGTGAACTGACTTATAAACATTATGAAATATTAGATACCATCCAATACAAATTCCTTGGAGGAATTATTGTAGACAAGGGATCCAAACCAAAATTGTGGCCAGAATTGCTCGAACTTCTATAATAATTATTTTGGGTGGACTAAAACAAATTTGGAAGAACAAAAATACTTTATCACTAATATCAGTTTGAAGTCCAATCCAAAATCAGGTTTGGTATAGACTGATTATCTGTTATCTCCATCTTCCAATTTGCATGTGAACATAAACACATACTGTTGAAACAGAGAAGAAGATCCATGCCATGTAAATAGGATGTTTCCGTAAAGTCCTACACAGAGCATGTCAACATCACCTATGAATTAATAAGGAACACATAAATCAGTTCACAGAACCATGTGGAAACACCAGGCCACAATGTGAAGGAGAAAATTTTGGTGGCACAGCCATGTGTTGAGGTCCAACGCCCAGCTAAGACAATGCTCCAGTGCAGAGGAAAATTAGCTGTAAGAAGAGGATGACAGAAGAAGTGCTCTGATAACAGAAAAAGTGAACAAGGGTCAGTTTTGCTACAACCCAAACCCATATCAGAGTCCAACAGAGATGGAAGGAATTGTCAAAACAAGTGTCATCAGCAATGCCCTGACAACTGTAGGGTTTTGGGATCCATGAGCTGTGAACTGTGAGAGCACTGATCACTGAGCCTAATAATTATGATAGTTCATGTACATGGCAACATCTAAGAATGGCATATAACACAGTAGTTGTATGGGCCATGCTGTTCATGTATGTCCAATAATATCTATTATAATAGTAGAGTCTCGATTAAGCCCATCTTCTGGAAATTTTGTGCGTCTATTTTTAGAATGGGGGCAGATATCGAGCTGCACTCACTTGCGTTCAGTGATGGTGAATAGCAAAAAGTTAGTTCTGGGGCGAAAAACATTTTATTTTGCAAGAATTTCTACGGACCAGAGGGGTCTAGCTGTAATATTAATTTTGGAGATACACACATACATAGATCTCTATCTATATCCTGCTTAGGGCTCAGACATTCCTTCCTCCTCATTATTTTCTGTTTCCCACCGCATTAGATCCAGACTTAGATTTAAGTTGCATAAAAAGTTTATTCGTCCATTTATTTGTGATACTGATAAGCCTTGCATTTTACGCATCTAGGTGATTTTTTTTCATTTATAATAATAATTTCGTCCTAGGCCAAGATTTAGAGCTAGACCTAAATTCAGATCTAATGATCGAGATCTAGATATAGGGAGATCTAAACTCTTGATCAATTTAGGGACTTTTTTCGCAAATCAGCAGATCTAGATCCAGGTCTACTTTAACATGAGCTGAGTTCAACCATAAAATGTGAAATGAGTGTAATGAATTTGTATTATCAATATTATACATATTAAGCATTTTCATAATAATCACATTTGAGTCCAGTTAATATGCTTTCCATTTCACCATTTGAGCATTGTGAGGTAAGCTTGTTTTGTTAGCTTTATGATACCAGAGATGGAGAAAGATGAGAACAATATAATCAAGATACAGCAAAGCTCTGCTCACACAAGTATTATTAATAACCAACACAATGCCTAGTCAACATACTCTTGTTCAAGATTTTAGATTAGGCCCACAGTTTTTAAAAAAAATAAATTAAAACACTGAAAAAACAAAACATGGACAACACCCTGACTGTCTTGATATGGTGTTGGGGTTTCATTACAGTGGAATCTGGATGATAAATTGTATCTGCACATGTTATCTTTCTGCACAGTTCAGTTTTCTTCCATCTTTAGCTTTGTTACTTAAAATTTGACATAAGTATGCCTTGGTATTTAGTATAAATTCTATACATTTATCCAGATTCTGGGGGTAGCAGTGTCTTTGAAAGTATATCTTGACTTAGATCAGCCACATAGTACTAGATGATCTATAGATCTAGATCTAGATATAGGCCTAACCCTTGTCAGATAAACTTATAATACTATAAACTTAAACTATGGATAAGCAACATAAATCTTGCTGTTGCTCACACACTCAACATAAACACTTGCCCTCAAGCACACAAAATGGTGGTAATCAATGTTGCCGATAGCTATGCGGACGATTGCATCGCTTTATCCACTCCATACACCTTTCTAGTTGTGTTTTGAGCTGTGCAAATCTTTTGAAAGTCACCACTTTCATATCTTCATGATCTTTTCGCCTTGAGTCGCATTTACACACACCCCAACAGCATGTTTTGATCCTCTGATTTAAACCCTCAATGAGTAGGCCTTGGTCTGCTTGTTGGTTGGCTGCCCTCTATCTAAAAATAGATGCTGGGGTTTCGCAGAATGCGCAAATCGAGACAAGTCTGTTATTCAAAGGCCTGGCCATGATTTTCAATTTTCTTCTAGCATACTGAGGAATGTCAGTGCACATCTCTTGATTTATCTATGTTGTGGAAGCCAATACATGTACCTTTAACTACAGTTACACTCCCATTGGAATCAGTTTTTACTGGCTGTCACCGTTGGAAACCTTTGTTATCTTCTTTTTTTTCTTGAGTACCATAACTGTAACAGATCTTCAGGGATCAAACATGAAAATAACTAGATTTTGTTCACTAACTTAGGTTCATCCAGATTACCTGCTTGCTGTGGGCACCAATCATCCGTGGTCATTTGGTGCCATAGCAGAGTTGATAGGTAATAGTATGTCCAACATTCTGAATGTGTTTTCTCATGCCATCTTTCTTTTTCTTCCTTGTTCTCCCTTTTTACTCCTCATCTCTTTCTTTCTCATTATTTCACTCTCATTCTGTGTCTCATTTCTTTGTTTTGTCTTGTATTTTCTTTGCTTTTTTTTATACTTTATTAGCTTCTCATACTCATAGAAATATATTATCGGTCTAAAAAGCAAGAACAAGGCACCCTCGTCATTTCATGCTACAGCACAGCTGATAAGTGTGTTCAACAAGTTTAGGGGATTTTCTCTTTCCTTCATTTTCTTAACATCCATGTATGTAATTATAACAGAATGGAAAGAGTACATAATTCCATCTTTCCACCATGCAGTAAACATCAAGTGAATATACCACAGGAAATCATCAGATCCTATTTATTTTATAGAAATGTCTTGAATTATAAGAGGTAACCAAATACATAAAAATTAAAAAAACAACAACAAAAAAACAGCAAGTATGAAGAATCAGTGTGCCAAACACCGAATACTTGGACATCAAATTTTCAAGCTTGTTTGGCTCTTCATCAGGCCAACAAAGATGGTGTAAAATTTAAAGAAGATATTGCTGCATATGAAATTTGTATCCAAGCAAGGATTTCTTTAAGACTTCACAACAGCCACTCTTGTTTGCTTCTTATATAAATATATAACAATTTTGATGTTTGCTTTATCTTAATAGTCAGTGAAAATCCTCTTCAAGTTCACAGTGTATATGAACACATTGAATGTGTGCTGCTGCTAACAAAGGTACTCTTTGCTATTCATTAATTTCAGATAATGCATATGATGCTAAGGCAAAACGATTTGAAATAGATTATCTCCAAAGAGAACAGAAAGACTGCTTGGTTTTTACAGATGATGGAACTGGAATGACAAAAGAGGAACTTTATGTTATGTTAAGGTAATCTGTAATTTTGCCTCACTTTGACTCACAATATGCATTAGCTTGATGAGTTTGTACTGGTTTTCTTTATGACTGATTTTAACCTGTAGGCCAGTATAAGCTATTACAGGTATTGCTATCATCATTCAAGTATCTATCTGTGAACTTCTCTACCTACAACTGGCCTCAGTATAATTTAGCAACTGTAACTAATAGATTTTTTTTTACATTAATAATATGAGTGTGATTCACAATAATAGCTGAACTGCTATATTTTCACCTAAAGTGACTTACATATTTGGCGACTGATCCCGATGTACTGGTCGAATGGATCCATGAGTTTGGATGGAAAATCACACAGCTTATCTGGATTGCTCAAATACCAACCACAAATGAACTGCGAGCCGCGAAGCTCTTGGCAGTTTTGCATATGTGATTTTAATGTTCATATGCAGATGCATCTGTGCTCCTCCCACACATGGAGGAAAATGTGCAGTAAATGGTCAGTGCCAGGTTTTGCTTCGGAGTCTAGGTCAGCATTGACCATCACCCCTGTTGTTTGAATCATTCTCTGCAGGTGGCGAGCATCAGAGTTGGAGTTTCAGGTAGCAAGGCTAAAACCGGAGATAGATTGCCCAACTGTTGCAGGCAAATCTCCCAAGTGTTCCGACTACTATAGGGACATTGGTACCACTCATTCAGGTGCTACTGCTGGTAGCTATACGGAAGAACCTGACGGTACCCTTGAGGCTCTCAACCGACCCATAAAGACACTTTTTCAAAGCAGGGTTTGGAGGCAAGAGCTGTCTCTGAAGCCCAGCAAGCTTTTGGCACTTGACCTAGACGTGCGTGGTGGACTCACGGCAGGTGCCACAATGTCAGCACAGTGGATCTCTACCTGGGTTCCAGTGGCTGAGATATTTCCAGAAGGCCACATGCCCAGTGTGGAGGCAGAAGATTATGGCATATTTGTGCCTCTCAAGGAGGCCAATAGGCTGGGCCCAGTGGAGTGCTCGGGCTTAAGTGGAACTGTCCCACTTGGCCATCCACTTCTCTCTGGCTTTCTCCTTAATGGCAATTTGAGTGCCAGGGTAGGTAGTAGGTATCGGCTCTTGCTCTCCCCAGACCCTGGTCTTCGCCATATCATCTGCAGTTTCATTTCCCCTCACCTCCGTGTGCCCAGGGATCCATTGCAGGTGGACTCTGATGTGGAAACCAGACTCCAGCCTTGCTATCACACTATGAATTAGCTCTAAAGCCTCAGTCCCAGTGTCGGGGTGGCAAGATGCCAAGGCTTGCAGAGCGGCCCTTGAGTCAGTGAGCACAACAGTGTCTCACTGGGAACACTGTTTTATCTTCAAACCGGCTGAGGACATGAGTCAGTGCTCGTTTTATCGCCTTCACTTCGGCATTGAAATTTGAGGCCCGAGAGCTGCATGGACCACAGAGGCAATCAGGTGTCACTCCATCGAGGTACTCGATATTTACCCCACAGTCAACATCATGAACAGCCTCTCGAGCGGAGCCGTCCGTGTAGGCTCTGATCATGCTCTCTGTTGGTTGACTGTCTCCAGCACTGCCGTCTGGAGGAAGGGCCATGCCATCCAGAAGTGTCAAGGATACCCTAGGCACCACAGGGATACTGCACATCAATAACCCATCAGTTCGATGTATTTTTGCTCGGCTGGTACCTAGATTGTACTCATCCGCAAGTTGCCTGCCGATGCTGGCAACACATCCCGTGTGATACCTTTACAAGCTGGGTCATCGTCCTCTAGCCTGACAATGCGCTTGAACTGGGTAAGGACGCACTTCTCCCTCCGGAGCTCCAAGGGCTCCACATTAGTGGAAACCTTAAGCGCTTCTACCGGAGTGCTCTTGAGAGCTTCCGTAATCAGACGCAGGGTGCTGTTTTGGGCACGATCCAACTTCTCCAATGACTTCTACTGGCAATCGCCTGGATTGCCATGCTATAGTCAGCCATGGGTCGAACATATCCAATATACAGCTGCCTCAGGAGCTTGGCAGAGGCCCCCCACTTGGAGCTCTCCAGCTTCTTCGGCAAGGGAAGACATTTGGTCATCTGCTGGGCTACAATTTCTATATGCTCACTGAGTGTCAGCATGGAAACCAATTTTACTCCCAGATATCTTGGACTGTTTGAGCGTAGGAGGGGAACTCCGTTCATGATCAAATTGACAGTTCGTCTCCTCTCCGGGGTGCTATAAGTGAAAAGCTGGTGAACTGTTATATACATAGTAATCACTAGGTTCCAGAGGTTGACAAAACAGGCTATGGCAGAAAGTGTTTTCTGCATTCACCCCACCAGGTTAGGGACACTCACACCCGTAACCCATACAGCAGTGTCGTCAGCAAAGAGGGTCAGGTGGGTCGTTAGGCAGGGCTCAAGGTCACTGATGAAGGCCAAGAATAAAGTACAGCTGAGAGCAGACCCCTGGGGGAGCCCTTCTTCTGCTGTCCGTTCCATGGACTTTCACCCACGAAATCTAGTTCTAATAGTCCTATTCTCGAGGAAGGACTTGATCCAGCTGTACATATTCCTCTTCACGTTAAGCCTTTGCAACTTCAGTATCAGGCCTGATCTCCATACCCCACAAAGAGGCCTCTTTGAGGTCGATGAACACCGCAAGCGTGTGTTGGCGGTGGTGAAAGCCATTGATGATATCGGTTGTTAGACTGATGAGGTGGTCATTTGCCTGTTTGCCCCAACGGAAACTGGCCTGTAGCTTTCCTAGCCCCCCTTGTTGATTCCAAGAAACTGATCAATCGGTTGTTAACTATCCTGTCTGCTACTTTGCTGAGGTTTGATAGCGGAGAGACTGGACGGAAACTCGACGCCAGCGCCAGGTCTTTCCCCGCCCTTTAGAAAAGGGACAATGATGGCCTTTCTCCAGCTGACTGGGAGCTGCCCCATCTCCCATGTTCTACTTAGAGTTGTAGTAGTTTGATTTTGCCCAGCGGGGACAGTTGTTTGAGCATTTCATTGCTGATCTCATCCTTGCCTGGTGCTCTCTTAGCTAGACACCTGCTGAGAGCATGGTCGAGCTCTGCCATGGTGAACTGCATGCACTCTTCCACTGCCTCAACCTGGCTTTTTTTCTCCTGTTGCTTAACTTTCAACATTGCTTTGTCCAGCCGAAGTGCTTATGTGCCTTGCTGATCTGGGCATAATGCCTATTCAGCACTTCCACTCTCTGCCGGTTGGTGGTTGCGAGTTCCTGAGCTGTCCAGATCAGCTCTAGCTCAGATGGGTTCTGGGCTCTATTTAAATGATTGAGGACAGTCCAGGCCTTACCCCGATGTCGAGGTTGTGACATAGGTTATCTCAGTGCTTCCGTTAAGTTTGAAGGAACAGCAATTTTACTTGGGCTGTGAGCCTGTTGTAAGCAGTCCTATGGGTCGCTCTGCTATGGGTGGCCCGCCTAGCTTTCTGACGTTTTCGAACCAGAGACTTCAATTCCTTGGTCCAGTGGGGGCGGAATTTCTTCACAGCCCAACGCCAGATGCTTTTGCCTACGCCACACAGATAACTTTGGTCAAGACAGCGCTGGAATCATCCACTACCATGCTCTGGAAGTCATAAAGAGCCAGCTCCTGATCAAGCCAGGACCTGTAGGACTCCCAGTTCGCCTTGCGATAGTTCCAGAAAATCCTCTTTCTTGTTTTCACTTTCGTGGGCATCCGGATACGGATCAGGATTGGTAGGTGATCGCTCCCAATATCACTTGGAAGTACACCACCGACTCCAGATCCGCCGAGACTAGCATCTGGTCAGGACATTCCTGGTGCAGGGGAGTCGGGGCAGTAGTCATGTCCTGAAACCTATTGAGGGCAGATGCCTCTAGTAGGTCTTCAACAAATCTTCCACACTGGTTCACCTCGAAGTCCGGGTAACCCATTGGCTCGCTCCTGGCATTCAGGTCATCCACTAACACATAGCTGCTGGCTCACTGGAACCCATCAGTGTCCACCTGTGGGATGCTGCCTGGCGGGAAATATGCGTTGCTCAGGGTGAAGTGTCGTCCCCCTAGCCACACTTTCACGGTCAAGACATCAACATTCTGGCAAACCTACTCACTCTCACCACTGGCAAGTCCTGTCAGACAAGGGTTGCTAGACCTCGGCACTTTGGTGAAGTGTCTATAGCTGGAAATGTAGGGGATTTCACTAGACCCTAGCAACATTTCCTGGAAGAGCACCACGTGGACTCTCCTTTCTCAAAGGAGCTTGGACAATTCAAGGGCTTTGGGGCAAAGCCCGCAGATGTTGAACTGAAGAACCACAAGGCCTTCAGGGGGCACCCCCACCACTAGAGGCCCCGATCCGTTCCTGATGCCGCTGCCAGGATTCACGCACACATTCAGACCAACATTCTTGCTGCCAGACATACAATAATCGGGCGCATATTTACACAGGGGGGCCTGGTCACCGCCACCATCTCTTGTGGCACAGTTTACCGGGTTGTGCACTGCCTTATTTTTATTTGTACTGAACATGATGATGATCTGGGATTTGATACCGGACTTCTCCCAGACCACAGGGCCATGGAGGCAGGAGTGACTCCGTTCACTGTACTTCGCTCACGAAGCCTTGGCCGGTAGGGCCCGGTGCGCCCGAGACACTCACCCCTCTCCTCCCTCATGACGGGCCGGGCCATCCAGCTTCCGCAACCCGTCCCGTCCAGGCAGAGTGCAATATCAGTATTCATCACGAACCCATGTGAGATAACCCACTCACTCGGGCAACCCGCTCTTGTCAGCTCATTGTGGGACTGGTGCTAGGCCGGCCCCATGAAGCAGTTGCTGTCACGTGAAGGATAGAGTCGGAGCTAAGTCATAGATGGATAACCCATCAACTATGGTCAAATACGACAATTCAGATCAGAATTCTTGTTGTCCATGCACCTATCCACAGGCGACACCTTGGACAGCCCCGGGAAGCTGCCCACAGAGTCACCTGAAGCAACTATTTGGATTACTAGTGGCTGATCATGTTGAAAATCAAGGGCTGCTCGAATCTTTTATAACATGGAATTGCTTGCCCAGGCAGAATGTGGCATGACAGTATTCAGACAAGCTAGCACCCATCGTAAAATTTGACTGCAGATGAAATATTGGTATTCCAAGTTGTCAAATCTTCTTCAAATATGAAAAAATATTATAATTTTTGGGGTTCATCCAGTGCACTCCTGATTTCAGTGCTTTTTTTTTCGCAAAGATTTTGAACAGACTGGATTATTACATTAAATTTTGTTACGCAAATTAGTAACATAGTTACTATTTGTTGAGTGAGAAGTACATGGCCTATCAAATTGCTGCACGCTGCATAAACACACCCTGCTGTCGAAGATACCACACCACTGTGGAAAGCAAGGGGAGTGGCTGCATAGTCAAAAGAAAACATTGAAAGAAAACATTGAAATTTCATCAAAATGTCTGTGGCTTATTAAGTCTATAAACATTTCAACAAATTGCAAAAAGAAAAAAGGTTATGTAGAGCTAATCGCATTTGTGCTTCAAATCAACCAATTGGCAGACAAGAATCTAGTAATTAAAAAGATGAATGAGCTCTGAAGTTACTTTAGGAAAGAATTTTTTAAAAAGTCCAAAAAAAAAAGTACAAAATTTGTAATAATTTAAGATTTATGTCCATAAAATTGTTGAAATCAGCTGGGTATGATCTCAATTCTCCAATTTTTAATATATGTGATAACAGTTCTCTTTTTGTGAGCCATTCTACCACACTAAACATTCCGCCTTTTTCTTCTTTTGTTTTTTAAAGGGAGAGGAAGGGGAGCACGTTCAGGAAGTGATTTTTTTTGTTGTTGTTTTTTGTTATTACAGATAGACTATTTTAGCCTTTTCCATTGACTTCGGCATTTTCAAATTAGGGGG
>JBCEWB010000007.1:280108-290880 GCA_039654565.1 Peronia peronii | reverse complement strand
CCCCCTCCCCCTTTTGAAGAACAAGATTGAAATATTTAAAAAAATATTTGACATATTGAAGATAGAGTTCACGTCTCTCAATGTAACAGGTCTGCTTGGACTTAAGCTTGATCTTGGGCTAGGCGGCTCTAAGGGTGAGTATAAAAAAAACTGTTTATAAGTTTCGTTTTCAAAAGCTTCTCAGCTAGAGAGTACCAGTGCCAGGTTATTAAAAGACCAGTTCATCGATCTCTTTCTTATGGATGGCACTGTGCATTTTAAGAACACAACTGAAATGAATAGAACTAACCAGAACGTAATGGCCTCTTTCAGTTATAGTTTAATCACACATATGCATTTGGACGAGCTACGTCACTATTTCTTCCTTTCTTTCCAGTCGATACAAAATGACGTTCGTGCAGTAACAAAATATCTGGAGAAACGGTTATGGCTTCTTGCCATCATCATTTCCCGCTATTTTCTTCAGAGTATAGGTTACGCACCAAATAGTTCCTTAATTAATAATCTTGAGATAAATTTATCATGTCATTTCGTTAGTAATGTCTGCTTCATGTATCATTTTCGCGGCATCTCATCGAAGAAATCGATGACCTTATCCATGTTCCCTCCTTCCCTGTGAATTCTTCTCTGGGGAGTCTAGTGATGTGTTCACTGCCTTCTTCAGTCTGTGTCCTATTAAGCGTAATTTTTTGCTACCAGTTTCTTTCCCGACATTATTATTTATTCAGCTGGTCCTTCCCCATGGTTCCTCATTTTAAGTATATTCTAGCCACCATATGTGGATAGTCTAGTCTGTCACGGACAACAATTGATGAGGCTTTAAACCGTTCTGAAGTTTCCGTTGTGTATAGGCCTAGTTATTAAAAGTCCCACAACATCTCACCAATACTGAGTTTACATTACAGCTGAAGAGCTTCTCATATTTCGATATATTTTCCATATTTTCTGTAACTGTTTGGAAGCGATACTGGCTAACGCTATCTTTGTTCTGATGATGTGTCAATTTATTCTGTAATGTATGTTGCAAATACCCTAACTCAGGCTGAAACTGGCCAAGGCCTCATGATTAAGTCTCGAGCAACAAGGCACAGTTTCTGACTAGGAATTGTATGGCCTCATTATTTGGGCTGGTAACTTAAATCTGGCCCATGCAAACATTGTGCGAGATCGATGATCTGGATCCTTAACTCGAACTTCATTTACCGTTATGTTTATTTTAATAACATTTTGAGAATGAGGTGATAGAAATATTGTAGAATTTAGATGACTGGGATGAAAAATAGAGAGAAAAATATACACGAGATAGATTGCAGAGAAACTTAATGAGTTTATTTTTATTACTTTACAAGATTGCAGGTAAAGCCAAAAAACAGATGTGAGAGAAATTAAACTGCAGATATATCCAGTACAATTAATTGAACATGACCACCAATGCTATAACAGCTCTAACTGTTTTGCTGTCTGATAAGAAGTACGAAATGGATGTCCTATATTTAAAGTTGGCTTGTACACATGAAAACCATTGAGGTGCAGTGATCCTCTAATCCTCTTCTGCCTCATTCCACAGAATCTCGACCTCCACTCCTGTGCTCAGTCTATCTTATTCCGAAATGCAATAAACATTTTTAGGATTTTCTTTTTTTTTTTTTTTTAGGTCACACCACATATTTTTGAAACTGCAATCACATAATCGTAGTAGATTAATTCATAAGTGTCTTGCTTGGACAATGGATGTGAACACGAGTCTTATTTTAAATCAATGTTTTCTTAACGTATCTTTTCAGAGAATTAACTTAAAGTGGATGAGAATTAAATTTTTGCCAATAAAAGAACCATTCTGGAACACAAAATATTTATGTGGAATATGGTTGTTCGCGATGACTACTTCAATCAAAGTCTGTATATGCTAACTATACTATCTGTCCAGGTTTGCTCGGCCTCAACCTTGGTCTAGGCATCGGTGATGCTTCAACATCTACTGCGGGTGAGACTTTTGTTTTAGATTCTTCTGTCCTATTTCTCCTTAAGGTTGATGTATATAATTGGATTTCATGTACTGGCTCTTAAAAGAAATTTATGAAACTTCACCTTTCATTATTACTTTTATGTAAAAATAACAGGAGAAAAAATGTCCCTTAATAATTTAACATGAGCTTAATTATTTAACAATAATTTAACTGAAAGCACGAAAAGGAGAGAAAGAAAATGAATCTAAAGCTTAAAACTTGGAGTTACCTATCACGATCATGTATAATCATTTCCATGATTTTCATTACCTTTGTGTCATTATAGACCAGCAGCCTTTTCTAGAATCTTTTTTTTTAAAGACTCTATGTAGCTTGTTCTTCTCTTTCTTCAGATTTAAGGCTCTTTATTTCACTTCTGGGACAATTGAAAAGCTGCCACATGAACGATAGATCAAAGAGAAAAGTATTTGAAAGTGAGTTAACACAATTCAAAGTAACATATCTTTAACATTCATATGAATATAATATGACCACATTGATGAGCCACTGAAAAATCGTGTGTCTTTTGTTTATCACTGCAAATATTTCATTTAAAGTATGCCCAAATAATGTAATCTGAGGTTTTGCCGAGGTAATCTTCATTTGGTAGAAAATCCTTGATATCGTTTTGTTTGATACACCTCATTTGTGAGAGCATTTTATTATTAACTCTTTTCATGTTGGTTCCTTTGTCAATTTTCTTGTTTCTCTGACTCATTGGACCTGGAGAGATGCTGCACTGCTTCATTAGTGATTTAAAAGTACTTTTATTGATTTTACGAAGACTAATTCAAGTCTTTCAGTATTCTCTATTCCACTGAAGCACACTAACACTAATTTACGTCCATATCATTCTCTTTAATTGCTAATGGATTTATATATCATTATTTCTGACCACTTTTTCAACGATATTTTTCCCAGTTCTCAGTGCTCATCTTAGTCTCGATAATCTTTTTCAACTCAAAGCTGAACTTAAGATCTCTTCAAGTAAGTATCCTGCCTTGTTTGATCCTCTTTTCATCTCTCATTGCGTTTTCGTTGCATGCCAAAGCTCAATCAAAAGTTCACTGGAAATCATGTCTCGGGGGCAATAAAAATGAGTCGTATGTAGCTGGACTTGAACAGAGAAATCGGGGGTTGAATGCGATGAGGGTGGTCTGATCTCGATATTTTCATATTGCAGCAACGGAAAGAACATTCATTTCTGAATAAGGAAATATTGCTCTTATGGCTAGATTATAATATATGGTTAGGATATTGTGGGGATGAGTAAATAGATTTATGTCGTCATCTGTTCATTTTTGCTGATTTTTCTCCTGATTTTAGCCAGTGCTGAAAGATAGCTTCCTGGCTCGTCAATTTGCAATGCTTCAGTTAAGTCAGCTCAAAACTTTTTTCACCACATAAAAGGGTACGAAACAAGATTTTGCGTGATGGTAATGACTCAGTTTCGTGGAAAATCGGCATACGACTCGTTTTGTCTGGCTGTGAGATTCAGAAAGAATACATTATATTCTTGTGGCACATCTTGCTAAAAAAAATCGTCTAGTATAAGATGACAGACCATGAGTGAAAACAGCTTTTAGTTGGTTTACTTTGGCAGAGCTTCATGTGACAGTGACCTGCAGTTTGCTCTGCAGTTTTCTCAAAGTGGCGAATACGACATTTTTTTTTCAGCATTCACAATAGAATCGATACCTCTTTATTTTTTCAAGGACGCTGCGATTGATTATTTTCGAGATATTCAAGTGCCGAAGACAAGATTTCTTGTAAATTTGGTTTTTTACAAGGTGACAAATACACTTTTCGTTAATTAGCAAAAAACAAGTTGAAAATATTTAACCTTTGGATTTTCGCAAACCTGCGAATGCTCTTACCCGTCATTTTTCTTTCTTTTTCTTTTTTTTTTCTTTTTTCCTTTTTTATTGGTGCTGTTTTGTTTTGTTTGCTCTGCATGACCCTGACTGAAAACCATTTCAAAATGAGAATTCAGTTGTAGAGAGTGATTGCAAACTAAAACCAAGAAATAATCTGTATGGCAACAATTTTACACGTTGTTTTTTGGTTATAATACGTCTTTCAACCTCCTTGATGGTGGTTATCTCGATACACGTTGTTCAATCTTTTGCGGTAGAAGGCGAGTCTCATGAGAAAAAACGAGAATTTGGAACACCTCAAAATATGCAGTTCGTTAGAAAGCGAGAAATGAACAAAGAATAGAGAGGACTAGCCTATAAGATAGATAAGATAGCATAAAGTTTATTTGTCCTCAAAAGGAAATCCCATTCATAGTTGATGAACTATATATAATCATGTAATTTAAGACACATTTACATTGCAGGCAGACAAAAATATCACTCACAACATAAGGCAATTCCTTAAAATACAGTTGAAGAACATAGTGAACGTTGAAAATGTGCTAATAAAGGACTACTTTTTCCCACGAATTCACTGAGGCCTTACGTGCTGAGTTGAGACGAAGCAAGGTTATCACACGAGTGACAATCTGCAGGATAAAGTAAAAAAAACCAACAACATTGATTGTCTCATATGTGGATACCACAACGGTTTGAATCTCACTTGGGACTGTTCGATCTTAGTCTCCACCAGCAAAGACTGGAATCGGACGCCGAAAGAAGGGCCGACACCGGACGATCTCACCACTTGTCAGAGAAAAGAGGTTCGAAGGCAAAATTATTCATGGGCTGAGTTTTCTGGATGTGATAAAATTTTTCCTCCGTACTGCAGGGACAATGTGTGTCTACTGTCGGGGAACAGAGAGTTCATTCGCTGCAACCTACAGACTCTCTGCTGGGATCGGGTGACAATGCCCCCAAGGACAGTTCCAGATGATGAATGGAGTCGAGTTTTTTTTTTTTTTTTTTAAGTAGCATTGCTTTGTCTGAGCCATAGATAATGCTACTGTAATCGAATTAGGATCAGATAAAGAATCTGTACAGGCACAGCATGGAATCTGTGTTAGCGCCCCATTCCGGTACCGAAACAGCTTTAAGAATGTTATGAGCTATTGGACAAGATAATTTAGAGACCACCTACATGAGGGATGAAGGTGGGTTTCCGGTCAAATATCTCACCCATAAATTTGGCCTCATTTTGACAGTGATCCGCTGTTTCTTGGCGAGAAACAGATCTGGAACCCTGCAGTGTTTTCTGATCTTGCAATAGTGTTTTGTTAGAAAAACCTGAAACTGTTGGAATTCGCCCAGAGGAGAATTAAGAATTGTCTCGAATTGTCTTTCATGGAACACTTGGTTCCTTTAGTAAGTTGATCTGTGACTTTACTGTTCAAGAAGATAGGAGCGAGAATGCTCCCTTTAGGAACTCCTTGTTCCTGGTCGAGGGATTCGGAAACAGCAGCATTTGTTCTGACGGTGAATAAGTGGCGTCAGCTCAAGAATTTTAGAGTGAAAATCGGAAGATTACCTCGAAATTTCAGTCAATGTAAATCCACCAATATTTCATATTTCAACCGATGTCGAATGCCTTTCCAGGCTGACGAAGATCACTACCACCTGCTGTTGCTGGCCAAATGCTTACAGGACGAAATTCTTCAACAGGGAAAGAGGTAGTCTGTCTCTGAGCCTTTGTTCGAAGCCGCATTGGAAGCCGGAAAAGTAAAAATTACTTTCTAAGGCCCAGTTCTGGCGGCTAGTGATTGATCGCTCCACTCAGAGTGGTGAATGCGATGCTGAGCGAGTTGGAAAGGTCGGTGTAATCTTTTTAGGTTTTGGAATAGGCACTACAGTGACGTGCTGCCAGGACAAAGGAAACATGCCCATTGATCACAACTGATGAACAAGTTCAGAAGGCAGGAAAGAGATTCCATAGGAAGATTTTTTGAAGAGCTGATTGTGAATTTGTTCCGGCAGCCAGAATGCAGCTCGTCTATATGGGACAGAGAAAGGCCTCGCACGGCAGAGATACAAAGTGATGAGATACCGAATTTCGCCAAATGCCCGCACCGTCTCCCAAACCCATTCAGGTATGACGAAATGTCAAGCCTAAGCACATATCGGAACATTTTGTTGTTGTTTTTTTGTTTGTGGCAGATAGAAAAATTTACTTCTTCCTACCAACTTTGAACCGGAATATCTTAATAATGCTACAAGTTACAAATATCATATAAAATTTGTGGTGAATGTCCATGATGTGGTGTTTAGTGTGAGCTAGTAAATAAATTCTCTATCATTACATAATTCACTTGTTTGTTCTCAAAGCAAACCTTACAAAAATGGATAAATTTTAGTTTCTTGTGTCTAAAATCTCATCTTTTGTGATAA
Organism: Peronia peronii; assembly: GCA_039654565.1. NCBI lineage: Eukaryota > Metazoa > Mollusca > Gastropoda > Systellommatophora > Onchidiidae > Peronia > Peronia peronii. The sequence goes on along the minus strand of JBCEWB010000007.1, from coordinate 284,573 downwards.
CCGGATATATTCACTTACATTTCCTTTATAAATGATTGCCTCTGAGTCATTTTATAAAGTTATAGGTCTTGCCTGGCAGTAGAGAAAATGACTCACCAGTTCGGGCCATCTCCATAAGATTTAGTATTAGGTAGTAAAATTTTATGTTTCAAAACGTGTACTAATAATATTATTAAACAGTTTTTTTTCAATGCCTTTTTATATCTCAGATTTTTCTTTCATCCTTGTTGGTGCTTATGACAAGGCAAGGCAGTCTACAGTTACATTGAATCATTTTTAATCAGTTTAAACCGCATGCCATATGCTCGTGCCACCTCTGACTATTACGGTATCTTGGCAATTTTAGTGGGCTACAAAGACAAAAAAAACTACGTTTTAATCAAATGTGATCATTGTGTTAGTACAATACTCTGTAATAGTTAGTTTACAATTGACTTTTATTACAACGTATTCGGGTGGTGAAAGGGGGCACTTTTACGCCTAGGTTTTGATTTAACTGACTCAATTAAGCAGATCAAACAGATTTGACTCAGTGTATTTAAGCATTAGTGTATATATAGTGTGTCTTTCATTTGAATGTTTCCTACTACTAGCTATCCCATAGTATGAACATGTGTTGTCTCGTTGTGAAACTGATACCACCCCTATCCCTCTTGTGCACTGTGAAATGGAAAATTTCGTGCATTTGAATCAACGGTTGTCTGCTAGTAACGCTCCTCTGAAAAGTGTAGTTTTGGATAGCTGACTTTCTGTACTTTTTTTCATGTAAAGTAATTTCTTATGACCGTGTCAGTCATGGAAATGAAGTGGAAACACATGAGAACTGTCTGGAATTAAGTAATTGACATAAAGAATGTAGCTCATTTAATCTGTTAACTTTCTTTGCTGAAAAATTCATCAATCTGTTCTTCCCCTTTACGGTTGACATCTTTATTTGTGCAACTATCGTGGTTGTGATATGTATATATATATAAACGGGATTCTTTCAGGTACATTATACATGCATATCATTTTTTTTTTCACAAGAATTAATAGCTGCTTGCATTATTGGTCCCCTTGCAAAATTTGCAATTATCTGAGCACATATGTCAAATGTCTTTTCAAATGGATTTCAATGATGCAAAATAATGTTACTCCTGTAACCAACAAAGTAACTTTTTTATTATTTTATTTCTTAAACATAGCAAATTTCTGTGCTCCATCGTTATAAATGCGATATACTTTATCCACAAATTCAGCATATTATGTTTTTTAGAAATACATTATTACTCTGATATGTGATGCATTCTTTTACTGTACGTAAAACTTAATGCGAAATTATCTGACATCAGGACTATGGTATCATCATTAAAGATTTCAAGTCTTAGTGATAATCGGTTAATTTACAAGAATCACCATAAGACGATCATGTCTAACTTGACTTTCCATGTCATACAAGCACAAACTGTTTAGAAATATGCATTGTACTACAGTAAAAAAAAAAAGGGACTCGAGAGTCAGCACAGCAAATAGTTATGTAGAATACAAAATGATAAAAATGTGGGTGTAAAAAATAATTTTTCTTGATAGAAATGTATGCACAGGAAACTGTCTTGATGACAGCGAGAACAGCTGTTAGATCAACAGCAGCAACAAATGATCGTAAAATAAGCCTGGAAAAAAGGGAAATAGAGATGTCTTAGCCTATATGTATACAGTAAAGGTAAAGGATTGAGAAGACAGTCTATCAGTAAAGCACAAGTAAGATATATGTAAGATATGTAAGCAGGAATTTCACAGGACTGTTTGCAATGTGACTTTGGTAATGACTGCTGGATATACTGATATTTAGCACAATGCTAGATTATCACAAATGGTACATGAAATATTTACCTTCACTAATGGAATTTACTAAGGCAGATTAACAAAATCAACAAGACTATGGAAACAGTCAGTTTATATACTCGCAGAGGAAAACTGTCATAAAATTTATATCTTTAGAAAGTAAAAGTCTGTAGCCATGTGTACATACACTTTTTGTCTCCTGCTACTTGAAATAGCTTCGTAAGAGATAGTTCAAACTAAAATTTATAACTCAAAATGTTGAACTCCATGGCAGTTAAGTTTTCTCAGTGAGGTGTGACAGACCATAATTACGGGGTAGCCCGGCTGGGTTAGGGCAATGCGATACTCTCTAAACTGAAGCCAAGGTTTTTAGAGAGATTGAGCCACCGTGATTGGAAAAGCATGACGTCAGTGCAACTCACTGGTGGCACATTCCTCCTCTTTCGCAAAAAGAACCATCCGCCCTTCCTATGAGCTGAAGTCCAGGAGGATTGAACAGTAGCTTTGATCTTTTTGATCATCTACCAGATTTTCTCTGAGGAATCTGAATATTTATTATTTAAGCATGAAACATAATTTGTCAAAGGGTTCTTTTGCTTTCTCGGAACTCTGGGAACTACTCTGTCAATTTTTAACAGCTAACTGTTTTATGCGATAGGCTTACTTGAAGGCACGGAAGGCTGTTGCTTCGCGGGCCTCTATGACTTGTTTACAGTCTTCAGGGCTTATATTAGCTACAGGCGTTTTGGGGATACAGACCTGGGCAATTTGCAAGACGATCTCTTGGAATTCTTCGTTTGTCAACATGGTCATTGACTTGTAATTGGGGAGGGTGAGAGGCATAGCAGAGCGCGTTTTAATTGGGTGTCTGCAGTGTGTGTGGAGGAGGGGGAAGAGGCAGAAGTAACAGAGCCCTCTGAACTGCATCAGGTTAGCTCAAGCAAAGTGCCAGCGTCTTGGTAGAGTGGTGGCTACCTGAGGTCTGGTGCCAGACATAAAGGAAAATGCTATCACTGCAGGCTATCCATGACAAACCATAAATAGGCTGAGGAAGGATTGGGCTAGTTATGGACGGATCAGTAGTTGAGGATGATCCAGTCTTCGGATGCATGGTTATCTGGACTGTAACGTCAAAGTCAGACACTCTTTGGATTGATATAGAAGCTGCTCCAGAGATAATTATGGGCGTTGGCATCCCCGAACAAAATGAATGGAACAGGAGACTGCTGAAAAAAAAAGTCAGTTTCGAAAACTATGATGATGCTCTGTTTTGAAGATCATCGTGATCATTTTGCCCTGTATTGTGATCATTTATTCATTTATTAGTTTTGCTTCGTTATAAGTAATAAAATTACTTCTGTCTCGTTAAAAGACATATCTTTCATATTTCTTTTACATTATTATTATTATTAGCATCATCGGGCTGAAATACTAAGTGCTCTTGTGTGTTGCCAATATTCTTGATACATGAATTATATGTTACCTTCCGCACATGTTGCAGACTTTAAAACTTCAAGGCGTCGGGTGAGTATCGAATATCTTAATCATAAGATTTATAAGTCAACAAATTAATGCAAAAAGTGGATTTTCCATAATGTAAGAATTAAAATCGACTTTTATTCGAATTACAAAGAACAATAATATCTTATACACCAATTCGAAGTGAGATTAATATACTGGCTCTCATTGAAAATAAAATTGATCTGTAATATAATATCCCATAATACCTTTCTGCCACGAGAAAATCTTTTGAAAACTAAAACGTGAAATACAAGTGTTGACGTCCATGTAAAGTAAATCACTGAATGATATTTACATAATTATACGCTGCTGAAAACGAAATAGCCAAACTCAGTAGTGTGGAAGAATCAATATTCTCACAGAAACACATAGATACACAAAATAACACATACAGACAAAGACATATTCATATATCAGGAGTTTGAATGGCGGGGGAAAAAGTTTCGAGAAGGCTAAAGTAAGAATCAACGCAATATGCAAGAATTCAGTCAATAAATTCATATGAAATTTTCCATAATTCTGAGTAAACAAATGTAACATATTAGAGGCGTGGCGATTGTTGATTGACATGGTTCACATTAGATTTGACACTTTCTTCGTGGTTCCACAAATGGGCGGAGAGATTACGCAAATGATTATAGCTGCAGTTCATTATTTGAGTTTTATTAAAGAGCGAAAAAAATAATAAAGGGTTTGGTATGACCGTCGGCTGGAGGTATTTAAACAACGGAAAGGTGCAAGCTAAGAAGGGCCTTCATATGCTGCTGAAAGCCCTGTTTCTCTGAGAATTTTACCTATCGTCTTAATCTCTATCAAGAAAATGAGAGTCCTTTTGTTGGTGACTTTAGTCACCCTCGTATGTCTGATGTACATAGCATCAACTTCTGCAAAGGGCAGAGACAAGGATAAAGATAAGAACGAAAGGAACAAACGTAACAAGGATGAAGACGAGGAGAAAAGTCGCAACAAGAACAAAAAGAACAAAAGTGACAAGGATGAAGACGAGGAGAAGAGTCGCAACAAGAACAAAAAGAACAAAAGTGACAAGGATGAAGACGAGGAGAAAAGTCGCAACAAGAACAAAAAGAACAAAAGTGACAAGGATGAAGACGAGGAGAAG
>JBCEWB010000007.1:257901-269889 GCA_039654565.1 Peronia peronii | reverse complement strand
ATAAATAAATAAACAAAAGAATAAAACAAGAATCAGGTTACCTGAAACAAACATTAAAGTAATTACACCTCATATAATAGCCATGATGTCAATTTCTTTCCATGAAATAGGAGGAAAAGGTTTCATGCTCTATTTTTAAACAATGCTCTTGCAAGAGTATGTAAAATTGAAGTATTTATGCAGATGACAAAAGTAAAAAAGTTTGGGACCAACAAAGAAGTCTTGTTTTCCTGTAATAGGATCATTACCATAACTGTATTTAAAACATACATTTCTCCAATACCGATGCTAAATTCTTTCCAAAAATATTCTATTAATTTCTTTTTTTTTTTTAGTATCAAAATATCCTACAATATGAATTCTTAATGATATAGACAAATATAAAGTTGGATTTTGCTAAAAGCCCTACAGATAAATTGTCTCCTGACCAGTCGAAATGAGACGTAAGTCGCTGGGCTAGAACCGAGAAATCGGCTTTGAATGTGATGAGCGGAGTCAGATATCAATTTATTGCACAAATCGAAAGTGCATTCATTTCTGAACAAGACACTATTGGTCTTACCCTCGATTTATAAATATTTCTTCATTAAAATTGGGTTTTTGTGAGGTAGGTATGTAGATTTATGCGTTTGACCGTTCATTTTAACTCGATTTTCTCGGAATTTCGGTCATTGCTGGGGGTCCCCCCTTGTCTCTTTAACCTGAAATATCTCTGACTTGAATAAGCTAGCTCAAAACTTTTTTCACCACACGAAAGGCTGTGAAATAAGCTTTCACATGATACCAAAAATCCCATATGGTGAAAAATCGACATACGTCTCATTTTGACTGACTGTGAGACCATTCTCCCCACAAGGCTATGGAAATACTGCAATATCACTATACCAGATCATTAACTCCCATCACTCTGCAATAGCCTAGGATAAGTCAATATCATCTCTCAGTACAGTGTTTCTTCACAGAGGATATGGCCAAAGCTGATTACTGATGTCTGCAGCTTGGTTCCAAATTCCATCTGATCTCATGGTATAATTTCCTTTTTTTGGTTAGCAAAATCAGTTATCTGAACTCTAAAAGTATTTGAACTCTAAAAGTCTATGTGAAGCTCATGAGTTTCTGGCAACTATGATAAGCTATGTAACATAGACAGGCAATCTATTCCACAGATACTGATAATCCATCACTTTTAAATATTACACCTGCACTGACTCCAGGTCTTTCTATGACATACTTCTTTCAGTTTGTGACAACACAGTGAACTGCGACATGGAACAATGCCACAGTTTGTCCCAGCATTCTTTTCTAAGTATCTCAAAAGTAAAACAACTGTAGCTAGTGTTGATCAAGTGATGATAATCCAGACTTCCAAGGCATTTTGAGCCGTTCTGAGAAATCAAAAAATAAAGTTTGATAGAGGAGTAACTTTAACACTCTTCTGGATTGGGGAGTTAAGTAAGAAAAGTTCATAGGGATCTCTGAAAAAAGTACCCCGTACTTGTCAAAGTGATGAACCTTTTTTCACACCCATTTATACAACACTTGAAACTGAAGATGGGACCACAAGAGCACAATTCACCATTCATTCCTATTCTCAATAAATCAAAATGGTCTCAGGTACCCAACGGCCTTGTCTGTCATTGTAATATTAGCATGCATCACCATAGCAAGGAATCTTCATATGGTTTCTACACAAGATGCTCTTTCATGAGAAGACTCCATAAGTGACCGATAACATTTAAACACAGATTTGGATTTCAGTCCAGAGATGACATAGCTTCATCCTAGCTTTGATCATTATTATATTCTAATACTGTTGATAGAAGAAAGCTTAATAGAACACCACTATGAATTCACATATAAACATTTAAATATATAAGTCATGAACAGCATGGAGAAAATTTACATGAGGAGCAGCAAGTTTTGTTTATGGGCAAAAAGAAATACAATTTTGTCATGGGAGAAAGCCACCTACATGTTATTATTCATCACATCTGATGATGTGGCAGAGAAGCCGAATTGGTGAGTTACTGGCATGGCATAAATGCCTGGATCTTGAAAGACGCAAGTAATATTCACAAGTAAGTTATGGGTTTGATTTGTTGTATCTTCTTTGTAAGAACGAAATCTTAATAGAATAGCAAAATAAGACACAGGCCATGAAAATTTTGTCTTTCCACCATAAATCTAAAGCATAAAAGTCATTCGATATATGTTGCACAAAGAAAAACAGCAAGAAGAATAAAAAAAAAAATAAAAAAAGCAGCAGGATAAATTGGCAGCCCACATTGCACATCTAAATTACAAAGAAAAATGAAAAAATTCACATCCTCACACGTGAAAGGATTTCCTTATTAAAGAGCTTCCTTTAGAAATAAAAATCCCAGAGTTAGTCTTGGCTGGGTTAATGATACGGCCTGGGTATAACAGAGCGACTAACACATTTGGTAATGACCACTAATCAGTGGTGTCTAAAGCCATTAAGTTTTTCCCCTTCACAGTCTGGTATTAATTAAACAAACAATAGAAAAAGAAAAAAATTGTAAAAAAAAAAAAATCATAAACCAATAATAAACAGAATACTCAGAGTGTATGTTCATGATAAAAATAAAAGACAAAAATTTAATTTGATATCATTTAAAACATAATACCTTATCTCCCTAATATCACACGAGTCAACTGGTAGGTATTCAGTTTCAAAACCCCAAACATTTGTCTTTATGTTATAAGGAACTGATATCTTTATTTGTTTATGCTGAAAATCGGTCATCATCTCTAAGAAATGTTCACAGTTCTTACAAGTTTCAGAACTCACAAATGCCTGAAAAAATACTTCAGTCTTGAAATACACATTTCAGTTCAACAGCATTTTGAACAATTTAAACTTGTCAAATTAGTTTACATGTACGATGAAAAGAAAAGAAAACCATCCACAACCAAAAAATTTTTAAAAAAGAACTTTAAAACTACCAAAGCTATTTGTACAGTTACAAGACATTTGCATCTGGGCATCTCTCATCACCACACTGTCTGTTGTATTCCCCTGATATACAGGTCAGAAATTGGAAGTTGAATTCTGGATTCACTTGAAACCATCTTTTGGCAGTAAGTAACATGGGCACTCAATCTGGTCTCACATGGTCCTCAATCATAAATAATATCCTTTCAAATTGAAAAAAAAAAAAAAGCATATAAATAAATAAATAAATATTATACATCATACACCATTCCTATACATTTTGCCTGCATATGATCCATTATCCCAGACTGTTGGACTTTTTCTGTGATGCACTTTGGAGATCCACTTTGCCCTCATCCACCCCAAAAAATGTTGCGGTTCCTCTTAGCAACAAAGAGAAAAAAAAAAATACCTGGCTTTTATGACTCAAGTGTGATGACAGACTAAACTTCATAGTAGGATAGGCCTTTTGTGAAAGTGACAGTAATATTTCGTAATTTTAAGCTATAAACATTTTTCTAACATTTAGGAAGGAAATGCCAGAGAGACATACATTTTTGCTTTACATCTCAACATATTACAAAACAGCAAGGAATATCCATAATACTACTACAGCTGCCACATGCCAGCCTATCATCAATCAAAAGCTCTCAATGACCCTTAAACCATATACTCTGTCTGAAGTTTTCATCACAAATATATAACAAATTTCATGTTATTTAATTCATATCTTCTTACTCTTTCCACTTTCTCAGTGGCTGGTTAAATTCAATGCATATCTCAGACATAAAGCCATAAGCAGTTATTACATCATTTGCTATGGATTTTCCTCTGCAATCAAGCAATTATTCTTGAAATTTATCATCATTATCGAACAACAAAATTCAGCATTAACACACCAAAACAATCTGAATCATAACACACCTGACTAGGTAGACATTTCACCTCAGTGGCCACTTTTCTGTGCCTCCTTGGCAGCCATGATAAGGGGCACTAGGCTTGCCAGTGGTTTGGCCAAACGCAAAAATGGATGCTGAAATGATAATTAAGACAAGATGGAAGTTCAAGATTATAATCTGCATAGAACTTCCTTTTCATTAAAAAAATGATTTGTGGAACAGGCAATGCCATCTTTAGTGAAAGCAGCAATATGTAATCTATCACCTTGAATATTCAATTCATAACTTACAATACAATGCAATTAAATGGATCATTTTCTGGCTGGAAAATTTCTACAACCTGACAATGCATCACAAGAATTAAATCCATACCTGGCTCCAGTATACTTTTGGTCATATAATTCTCCAAATTAAAAATAATAATTACAATTTAAATAAAAATAATAATCTGCAATTATTTGTCATCTATGACAGAGTTCTTACCTTGAGCAGTTCTGAAGCAGAGGATCTTTTGTCGACATCCACATCCAAACATTTGTCCAGAAAATCTTGGAAGACTGGAGACAATTTGCTTTTTTCTTTGATTTCTGGTTTGCCGTTGGTTGCAATCAAATACAGAGCCTGAGGCACAGAAATTGAGTATACATTATATGGATTCTGTAGGTGATTTCATATTCACAAAACCTCACAAATTCTGATTTCTTTAAATCCTCGATGACCAAAAACAACAACAAAAAAAGTTAAATCAAAAGAAGGGATTTTGTTGTGATGATCTCACCAAGGAGCACAGCTATGTGCAGTTTAAATATAAAATTTCAAATTAGTAATTTTTCTATAAATCAGTCATTATATCTTGAAACAGATACATGCATACTCTGAAAGATATGGTGTTACTGGAATAACATGAGTGATAAAGCTTATTCATAAAACTCGGGAAGATTTTTTTACTGAGAAACAAATCTATAATGTTCAATACATACTGCCTATGCATTTAACTAGTACATGACAATTTCAAACATATTCTGTTATGTTATCTTTCAATTTATCAGTGAGGATATGTCACCAAAACAAAACAAAACAAAATAAATTATAACACTCATCAAAAGCAAAAAATGAGAATGAGAAGTCCACTGGCAATGACTTCACTTACCCTCAAGGGATTTTCATTCAAATAAGGGGGTTCCCCTTCAATCATTTCAATAGCCATAATACCTAAACTCCAAATATCAACTTTAGGTCCATATTGCTTCCTGTAAAAATATGAACATATAAAAAACAAGTATTTCTCATGTAGCATGAATACAAAATGTAGGCCACTAGGTACATACAATGACCCATTTATCAGTCCACCAAATCATTTCAATCTGCTGAGCATATGAAGTATAAGCTAGGGCATTGCTAAGAAGCAAAACACTATTTTTTCTCCATTTACATCAAACATGGAAAAGAAAATTAAAAAAAAACATTATAAAAAGAACAAAAATGTTTCAATTAAATGATGAAATCTTCAGATTATTCCATTCAGAAAATAAAATTTTTTTTAAGAACTCAATGGTGAATATAAATGCAGCTGCCAGCTCTCACAGATTACAGGACTCAAAATCTGGAATTTTCCACTAAAATCTGAGATAATTTTCAGAAGTGATAAATCTAAAGGCCAATCCTTTGAAATGTCGAATATTTGCATCTAGAAATGCAGATCAATATATGACCTTTGCTTGAACATGAACACAGTACAAAACTCTCAGATTTGATGTCACAGCGTTTGTAAATGCCCTGACTTAGCTCAAGCTTTCCAAAAAAAAAAAAACAGACTTGTAAAGGAACTTGTCAATATGAAATCCTGAAGTCACTGTGGAATCATATCATATCTTGTTGATGCTCTTTTTCTTGTGAACAGAGTGAACTATGGAATACAAAACATTCTGATCTGGTTTTGGAAAGGACTGTCCATCCAAATTTGCCATGCCATTTTTTGGCTTCTAGATCTAAACTGAAGTCTTCATTTGATATCGTGGGGTGTATCCTTTGACTATCTTTAGAACTATACTATAACATTAATATTATCACAGATCGAGTCACAGAAAGCCAATTTTCAGTCTGATCATTTCTAGAAATCTAAATCTAGATCTAATGATTCACAGCACCCATGACAGTTACATGTCCTAGACTTCTAAAACCTATTACACAAGTATCCATCATTCTGTCAATTTTACAGCAATGAAAGTTAAATAAGAGAATAAAAAAAATATGCCATCATGACTGCCTATGCTATATAGAGGACCACAAGTCAGTGCCATTGTCACTTGAAGTAACTGGGCGGAGTATGCGAGGGGGTTTACTTCTTTCATCTTGGAAACTTGCCATATGGCACAATCAGAAAATCACACCCTTTGTAATCAGCAGCATGAGGATATGACTTACAATTCTGACATCACGCAGGACTGGTTAATACTACAGTTCTATTGAGTACGTCACACTGATTGTTGTGATTTCCGAATGATGATGGAGAAAAATTTTGTTCGCGGTGCTGAAGCTTCTGGGAATCTACATCTGGGACTGCACAAAATCTTCATATATTCGCTATTTCAGTACTTATCTTTCATAATTTCATGATTTTGGTGCAATATGAAAAATCTGGTTTTTGAGCATATCCCCAGATGTCTCAGGTTTAGCATAAAAATCAGGAGCAACCACGATTTTCCAAAAGGATTAGATAACCTATGGATGTACTGCTTTCAACAATTGATAAGCATCACCTATGTTCATGCAAAAGAGACATTACTGACTATAAAAAGGTTAGATGAGACAATTCAAATAAAATATTTACCCATGAACAAGTCCTAGTCTTATAAAATCAGAATTTGCACATATAACAGAAAAAAAAATTGTATAATGAAACCAAGCTTAAGCTGTTACCTGGTGACCACCTCAGGGGCCATCCAATAGGGTGTTCCCACCATTGTTGATCGCTTGCTCTGCTCAGGAGACAGCTGGGCACAGAAGCCAAAGTCAGCTGGAAATACACATTGAATGCATGACACAAGTAAAACAATAGAGATTGCCCTAGAAATGTTATGGGGTTTCTCTATTCAACAACTCGGAACCAGTACTTTGCATTTTCATTACTTCACAAATAATATACATGACAATAACAATGTTCTCATCTCATAGTGTCATTAGGCCAATGCCTTGGACAAGAAAGCTTGTCTCATAAATACCCTTATTACAATGTGTAAGCTGTATTTTTTCTTGCATGAAAATCACTTTGTTCTACTAAGCTACCAGATTTGTGAATTAATGTTGGTCCTGATCCTATGATGATTTAGCAATTCTGTCAATAAAGCCTGAAAAGCACATGAATTCTACATTTGCAATTTTGCAAAAATGGCAAAAAAAAAAGTGTAAATGGGAATGTTGCAATGTCATTCTGGTGACTTTTTTTCTTTTTTTTTCCTGATACAATGAAAAATATATTTCTCATGTAATGTTTCTACATTGTTGCAAGAAATGAAGTATTTCTAAAAGAAACAAAAGCAAAAAAAAACTCACCTTATCACTGTTATCACATAACCCTTATTTACTCTCTGTCAAATTATCACATAACCGTTATTTAGTCTCTGTCAAATTAAGTGCCCTATAAAACTTGATAGTTATAGCAACAGACAGCAATATAGATGCTTCAAAAATTGCCAAAGAATGTTCAAGTGGTAAACATGTTGATTTGATCCCATATCTCAGTCTTGTCCGATGAAAGAAAATGATTCCCGTGTTTTTCACTCACTCAGTTTGACACTGCCATCCATGCCCAGCAAGATATTATCACTTTTGATGTCTCTATGAATAACCTGATTGTCATGGAGAAACTCAAGGGCTTGCAAACACTGGAAAAATACAAGAAAATATTTAAAACAAATCTATCATCAAATATTCTCTCACACATTTAAAAAGGGAACAACTGATTTCATTAAGAACGAGATTCAAATGAAAAAAAAGACGATACTAAATGATAGAAAAGAAACACATGCTTCAAATATTGAAGATGTTGACAAATAATGATGTTCACAAAGTAAAAAAAACTGAGGACGCATTTAACCCAAAAGCATGAAGGGAAGAACAAATTAAAAAATGTATTATGCAGTCTAAAACACCTGCTTCTCATTGTGGAACTGCACTTAGCAGTTTTCCAAAAAGAAAGAAAAGCTATGAGGATTAATCATAAACATTTTCAAGAGATACTGTCTTTTCATCAGAAGCCACCTAAATTTTGTACCTCTCTACACACAGCAGCTATTTGGCCTTCATCCATACATGTCTCTGTGACTACATCTGTCAGTGAGCCACCAGCCAAGAACTCCATAACAACCTGCACATACCAGAGTACAGAATATTAAGTATTGCAAACCACATGTAGGTGAACAATCCAGTTTGTGAAAGAAGCAGCATTAACAGCTACCATCCAACTCACTAAGATCATATCTGTTGGCATACTGACATTCTGCAATCATTAAAAATTTACTGACACTGTGGTTATGATAAAATATAAAATAAAGAATAATCCATTCATTTACATATTTACAGACAAACTGTTTGAATGCTAGTTTCACTCTGCATCTAGACTTAAGACGTAAACTATGATGGGGTAGTTCACAAAAGAATGGATTGATTTGTTATTTATGTCTGCAATGTTTTCATATTGAACCTGAAACAGGTAACAGTGAGCATCAACATAATGGCAGAGAGTATGCCAGGATTCAGACATGTGTCCAATTCATAAAACTTAACATGCATGATCCAATCTCAATTTTGATCTTGACAGATGTATTTTCATTTTATTGAAATCTGAATCTTGCACAGGATCCTGGTAACGCCACATCTCAACACAATAAGGGAATTGAATTTTTCACTCACCCACAGTTCTTCTCCCACCAAATAACTATCCAGGTAGTTGACAATGTTGGGGTTCTGGTTTTCTCGCATGACTAGGATTTCATTGATGATGAGCTCCTTCTTTGGTTGCTGGGACAGATTCATGGTCTTGATGGCCACCTCTCGACCTGTGGCCACTTCTACTGCTATGTACACTGTACCAGATGCACTGTGAAGTTGTAAGCACAATAGCTGACTCACACAAAGGACAAAATTGTATGCTGACCTTCAAAAACAGAAACAATCTCAAATATGGGTTCAATGCACTTTCTGAAGCATTTGCTTCGGAGTTTTTAAACTAATCTGTCTTTTATCCTAATTTTTAATAATTTCACTTACATGCATTTATGTCAAATTTTAAGTCCAATCAAATTCTTACTTTAAAAATAAAAATTAAAAAAAACAGATTCATAGTTTGCATAATTTCCCCACATTTTGACTGACATAAATATAAGTGTAATAAATTTCCCAGATATCAAAGTTGCACTCCTGCATAAAGGTGCACTGGAAGACAGAGCAATGCAGAACCAACTTCTTACATGGCTGAAAACAGAGCAGCATTGAAATTAACCTGAAAATATCATATGTATCACTATGGTCACAAAAGTTATGTATCAAGAAACCACTGACAATGATGAGAACTTGTAACAACTTTTTTTTTCTTTTTTCACTTATCTATGCAATATTTTTCAAAGTTTAGAATTAGTGCATAGGTCTAACTGATTTGAGACAGGTATACCGAAAAAATGTTGCCAGCTAGATATCTTAAACTTTGATGATCATGGGAATAATATGTTTCTTTTACCAAAGCTGTTCACTCACCCTTGTCCTATTTTCTCCATTTTGGTGTATTTCCTATTGGGGTCTCCTATAGATACAATAGTTCTTAATTTCTCCATGATTTCTTCACTGGTCATTTTTGCTTTCTTAGGCTTTTCTGTCTTGTTGTCTCCTCCTGCATCTCCAGCCTTTTCATCTGGTTCTATGGGCTTTGTGTACTGGAACAAAATACACATTTCAATTTAGATAAATGTCCCCAATAAACAGCTTTAACATGTGATGAAATTTAAAAAAAAAAAACACTGTGCAAGACTCAATTTCTTAGAAAATGACATTAATAATGTTAATAATGTGATAATAATCAAGGACAAGATATAATTACATTAATGGCTATTAAAAAGCTGGATATTCAAAATTAAATGGAGATATATACATACAGACAGAATGATTGTTAGAAAAATCCATCTCAGTGTTGGATACATCAAAAGGAAACTAAAAATTATACTGATATGAATATTACAATTTGAAAATATCTTTTTTTTTTTTACCCAAGATACTCAATAACACCATTAATCCTATATTTGTTTGTTTGTGAAATGCTTATATCCAATCCAAAATGTAATAGAACGCATACCTATTGTGTTAGGAAAGAGTCATTATAAAATGAAAGGTGAGGTGAACTCAAAACCTACTATAGATTTGGTTTTGTCTGGCCGAGCAGCAATTGGAGGAGGTGGTGCATCTTCGTCTTCTTCTTCTCCATCCCCTGAGATCGTGGGACTTGAATCTTGCTTTGTCTAGATGACAATCAAAAACAAAATTTATTCCTAAATTATATATATATATTTTTTTCACTCTGTCTATACATCACTGATATTATCTTTCAACTGAAACTAATACTAATCATTTAATTTTATTGCAGGTGTATTTTCCTAAGCTAATATCATCATCATCAGACTCATTCCCTGATCTGAAAATGTTCAATATTAACAACTGAATTCACTATTAACTTCAATTCAGACACCTTTAAGACATCTACATGGTGAGCTCAGTTTCAAATCATGAGAAAATGCTTTCTTAAATCAGCGATAAAACTTTCTTGAACCAACAAATATAGTTATTACTATTACAAATAATTACTAAGCAAAAATATGAAACCAGCCTTCCCTTCTTTGAACAGTATTAAGAAATTATCAAATTTTATGTACTCTTGAGATAAATTTCTTTGTCTGTATTAAAAAAAAAAAAAAAAGAAAAAAAAAAAAAGAAAAGAAAAGTAACATTTACCTGAGATATGACCACCATTGTTGACACTTTGTCTGAGAGATTCGATTTCGATGAGGTTGCACCTGAAAAATACAATGCGTGGACTTGACAATAGACATCTTGTCACATTCCATACAAAGTCTCCCCTTTTGTTGAAATATTGCTTGATGTGATAAAACAATGGGTTGAAAGATGAGAGAAAAAAAATCCTTGGCATATGAATTTATTCCACCTCTTTCAAGTGTACTTCTATAAAATCTAGATTTTAATGGCAATGACTCTGACAATTTTTCCCCCTGACGCAGATTTTCACACACAGTGTTATTTTCTTTGTTTTCCTGGGCCAGATCTTTGGCCCATTTTCATGAAAAGCCAGAGGATTAAAAAAAAAAAAAGTGAATTTTCAAATTAAGACAAAAAACTGGCAAACTCTGAATTAATATAAAATAAAACTGAGAAAAGACACATATGAGGAAAAAAAATATAGACATCTTCGGGACTGTCATATTTTCGTCCTTACACAACCCCTATAACATACACTATAAGAAGTACTTTCATGGTGTGATTTTAAATTTCAAGCAGTGGACAGGTATACTGTACACTCACTGGATGAATTGATGTTGAGCATGAACTTCTCATCCTGTCTCTCTTTCGAAGAAGTGTCATAGTAATTGAGCACATCTAGCACAGCCTGTGGATTCTTCTTTTGTTCTAACTTGGAGATGTTTGCTGACTGCAAGAGCTTAGCCCAGGACTCTGGCATCCCCTAGGGGAAGTAACAGAAACAACAGGGGTAATCCTTATCTCTTTTAGTGATAATAGTAACAAATTTTTAAAAAGGATACATTTACTTTAACTAGTGTAAATATACTAAATTTTTGTGAGATAATACTACGACATTTCCATTCACTTACTGTTTATGACCCTGAAATCTCTAAAACTGATTAAACACAAAAAATTGTTTACTAGTGAAACAACTGCCTTATAAGTGTTTTTGAACTGTGGATGACTACAACATTACCAACAGGTTAACTCAGTGCCACTTTCAGCATTTACTGGCTTCTCAAAGATTATCATTATGATTGCCCCGACGAAGAGCCAAGCGGGCTCGAAAATTTGGCCAGCAAGATCAGTTAGCTTTATATTATCGCAATTCAA
>JBCEWB010000007.1:237415-257801 GCA_039654565.1 Peronia peronii | reverse complement strand
CTTGCGGTCCACCGTGTCGCGGTCTGCGCAGCGCCATTGCCCTAGGCGTGCAGCATAATATATGAGTGGCGAGCCACTATTCCCATCTCAGCCCCAGTACACCGCCAGCTCTGGTCTGTTCACATCCTAAAATAGCGTAGGCGATAGATCCAAGAACCAGTCAAAACTACAGTTTTATCAAGATAGAATTTGGGGATGGGGGGACTGCCTTTCACTTTGTTCAATGACGGTGTCATGTAAATTTTTATAGAAAAATAGAATACTCACGGGTGCAGCTTTGTTGTCATTTTCACATCGTTCACACTCCTCACCGGTGCTGCTGGGTTGACTTTGTTGATGGTGTCTGTGATCGACGCTCAACAAACTCTTACTAGTAATTTCGCTTCCTAATTTGGGATTTAGAAACATATTTGTTCTCTCCAATCTTTTCTAGGAGTAAACTAAGTTCCATAAGTGAAAATCGAGCTTTTCTCGACTTCTTCATTGTATGTCGTAGGCCTAGCAGATGTAAAACGATTCTATCATATTCATGTACAAATTTACTCATTCTCGCAGAAGAGTTCCAAATTTAACACAATGCAAGTACATTGTAACCATCCGCAGCTGCGTTAACGCAATGTTTATGAATACCAAACCTAACACAAATACTTTATAACCTAAATGCATTAACTTAACGCAAAGAATTAGCGCAATGTTTATGAATACGGGCACAGAAGTGGCAATGGCTATGGTTGTGTTGGTAGTGGTAGCATTACCTGAGAAGAAGCAGGTGGCTGGATGACGGGCGTTCGTAGTTCTACATGTCCTTTCTTACGGGTACGAGGTGGTGCTTGTCCTTCCTCCTGTTTCTCTTCCTTGTTGTCAGGATTGGTCAGTGATAATTCAGTGACAGTGAACAATGGCTCATTGGTTGCCCGCAGATTTGATATAATGTTGGAATGTTCTCTCTGAAAACAGCATTGAAAGAAATGTGTGAAGGTTTGAAATGCTCTGAAAAAAGGTGATGATGGTGATGGAAGTACTGATAAGATAAGATGAAATAAATAAGATAATTTGTCCTCACAAGGAAATTCCCACAGTTTACATGCAAGATACATTCACATGTATGGAGAAAAAAATATGAATAATATCAGAACCAGACAGACTAAAAAAAAAACAAAAAAACAATGTCTTATCTTGACAATGGTGGTGGTGATAGTTTACATAATGTATGCAGGTAGAGACCTAAAAGACTTGGAAATTAAATTCAGCTAATAAAAAAACCATGGCCTCCGAGTGCCTAGAGGCAGCCTGTGAGGCTAAGTCTTCAAGATGAAAGCCGTCAAGTAAAATCTTTGAGATGAAAATCAATTTCTGTTTTGGAAAAAGTTGGTTGTGAAAATAATAAAGATTGATGTTTTCGCAGCTGACCGTTCTGATTCTCTTCAGGCATTTGTCTAGCCAGTTCTTGATAGTTTGTTTAGCCACTTCTTCTTCAATGGTGTACTCCAACTCCTCTCTGGCCAGTGACTCTTCCAGTTGTAATGACTTGCGAATGTCCACAGAGCGATAGGATAACATGCTGAAAGGAAAATTGAGATTAAGCCATGAACAAATTACTCTGACAGCTCAACAGCTGATAAGACAGCATTCTAACTCCACACAGGACAATGTGAAGTGATGAAAACACTCCAGGCAACAAACCAATTAAGCCTAACAGTACAGTACATCAAATACACACCATAGATACAAAGTGATATGAAAACTGACCAAAGTGATAAATGCACTTCAGATTACACAACATTATTAATTATTCTGCTTACAAGAAAACATACTGAAATGATAAAGGTATTCCAGGCAATAAACTGATTTGTCTAACTGCACATTATATAATGCAAAGACAACATATACATGACAGGAAAACAAACTGGAATGACAATGCAT
Organism: Peronia peronii; assembly: GCA_039654565.1. Classification (NCBI taxonomy): domain Eukaryota; kingdom Metazoa; phylum Mollusca; class Gastropoda; order Systellommatophora; family Onchidiidae; genus Peronia; species Peronia peronii. Next base: position 255,878 of record JBCEWB010000007.1, on the reverse strand, counting down.
TTTGTATCACATAAACTGCTGGTAATTTTGCTATGTTTCAGGATGACAACATAGTTTCAGTTCTTTGACTGTCATGACCAGTTTGAGTGATAATTTGAGTACTTACCTTAACACATCATGAAATGTGACATCTCCACCCTGATGAAGTTTCTCTATTTCATAGCACATATGCTTAAACAAAAGTCTGTCTCTCTCTAGATCAACCTCCAGTCTGCCACGCAACAGGCGCAGCAAGAATCGAACCCTGCGAGCTGGAATCATGCCCTGAAAAATAAAACAAAGCTGGTCATGTTCAATGTACAAAGGTGAAAGATCTGTCTGAACAGTAAATCACGTGGCAAGGGTTGAGGCAAAGCAATAAAGTTCTTGTTGGGATAGTAATTCTATTGTGAACATCTACTAGTCTTGCTATACCTTTTTCAGATTATGTTTTCTTGCATTGGCCTGCTTGGTCAGGCACCAAATGCAATAGTGAGCATGAGGGAATACCTGACAGTTGATGTCTTTCACATCTCACCAAACACTGAAATTCACAATCTTACTTCCTCAGGAATAAATAGATTGGCTTATATATGAAGCTACACTGCCCAAGAGTTTGAAAGAGGGTGATCAAGAAGGAGTAATATTTACTTCACTGTCATTTAAAGAGGAAGGTGAACAGCAAGAAAAAATTATAGAAGAAAACTGAAGCAACAGGAATTAACTTTGTCACCTTTCTGTTGATGTCTACTAAATTCCAGGTATTCTGGAACTGCCGAATATCATTGTAACTGAGCAGAGCATCCTCCTCATTTGAGTAGAACAGAGAGAAGTTCTCCATGATGATAGCTGTGATGAGAGACAATACATAGGCAAATTCTCTTGTAATAATAGTACACAACTACACATGAAGTTTGTTGTGGCAGTCTAGGGTAACCAGGTATGGTTCCATGAACTACACATATGGATATCTAACCTTAGGAGTGGAATATTTCTTCCTGGAGTGTTGAGAACATTAAAAAAGAAGGTGCATGGATAAAAGAAAAGTTAGGGTGGATCAACAATATCATGGACAGATGGGGTGGGATTTTGATTCTTTAATACAGTATATAGTATATCAGAGCAGACAGGATGGTTTTTGGGCCTTAATTACCGAGAAGTGGATACTAAAAGCAAATAGAAAAAAAAAAAATTAAAAATCCTCAACATTCAGTTCGAATCAAATACACTATCCTTAAATTTTTTTTTATCAAAAACAACAAGAACAAAACGAATGTGAACAGGCTTTCACCTCCAGATGGTAAAAATTAAAAGTCCAGCAGCAAAAAAGTTGATCCTTTAAAAAGAAAATTCAAGGACTAATTAATACTATTCGCGCAATTTACACTTTTTAAAAAAAAATATTTTTTACAATCTAAAGTTGTCCAGATGTAAGGCTATGGAGACAGAATTCATTGGCTAGCTCAGTCCCTCCCCAAGAGTTAAATAGGACACACTTGGAGACATTCTGACCAAATTTACTCACCCACAAGCAGATTAAGGACAATGTACGTGATGATGACGTAGAAGGTGCAGAAGTAGATGATGGACGCATAGTAATTGCCACAGTCAGTCTGCCAGTAGTTTCCTCCTGGAGTGCAGAATGGGGGGCTTACCTTGAGAGAAGAGAACACAGCCATAATAAAAAACCCTCTGTGAGCTAGCTGGGTGTTCATTAAAGGTAATCTGAGCTGTTAACTGGGCAATTCTCTTTAGTGCCACATGCAAATCCTTCCATTGCTAATGAAAAATACACAGCTGAGGCCATAACAGTGAAAGCATTTAGGGTCTTTTTGTTTTTACATTGAGTAAAGAAGTAATCAGAAAATGTGTAAACAGTAATTTGACTAATATCTCTGTGGCAGTAAATGAACTCTTCAAATATCATGAGACCAAAAAAATCTATCATATATCCAACTAAAACTTCTCGTAAAGGTCAACTGAAGAACTGAATTAAATAACTGCATTTTATCAAGCCAGTTATTTTTATACAATATACTAGTTCTTTATTGTGACAACAAGTATTTTGGATTTATCTGGTGACAAATACTTTAGATTTTATTTTATTTGCAAAATTAGCAAAATTTAACTGAAAACAGCACAGTTTCTATATCCACTGCACATGTGGAAGTAGGTATAAATGAAATGCTGGTGCAACAACAACAACAAAATAATTGCAAATGTGAAAGATCATTGTCCTTGATAAGGTAACACAAACAAAAGCAGGTTCAACCTACCATGCAGTCATGCATAATTTTGTTCCAGTCTTCCCCAGTGACAATTCTGAAGAGCAGAAGGACAGCCCCAAAGGCAGTCTTAAAGTTGGCATGCCTGAAAAAAGGCAAACCCCTAAAATATTAACACTGCAAACTTGTTGCCAGCAAATTTCAAAGTTTGACAAGTATGTTAAAAATCATTATTTCAAATTGAGAACACCTTTTGAATTCTATATACAATAGCAGAATCTACCAGAAGAGTCCATCAAAAAAGAAGGGGGGAAGGGGTGGGGAGGGTGTTTGTAAGCCATAAAAATTTGTTTGAAAATTATTCATCAAATAGGTGATTTCATATATAAAGTATGCTCATGACTATCTGATCCACGGTTTGTTTATATGTCTACAGGTGTTTGAATGTTTGTTTGAGTGAGCAGATGAAAGAGGAAATATATCCCTGCTTTCACATCCAAAAGATACATATGTGGCAGATTTCTGATGCTTCTATCAAACCCTTCAGAATTCAGGATCCAGGAACTTGTGTCATGTTTAGATTTCTTGTACCCACATATTAAATATGGTGACAGAACAGTTATTTGAATAATGCTTCTGATTTTGAATTCACTGCCATAATTTATTTATAGCTTTTCTGTCTTGGAAGGTTTAAACAAGGGCTAAACACATGTCCGTTTAATAAGTGACATTTTCAATCCAGACTCAGTCCTCATCTTCCAAATTGTAGTCACAAAGGAATATTCAGCATGGACTTGTAAGAGCATGGATACTGTGTAATTGGTTCTCAGTTCTTTATTTGTTGGGGGAGCATATTTCACATAAATCACCAAATAAATCTTTTTTTTTTTTTTTAACTCATTCTCTCTGTAAAGCTGAATATGTGGCTGGCCGATTTTCACCTTTGGACGTAAAGCCATTTTGGCTTGCAAAACCCACCCACTATTCCAGTCCATTTCTATCCATGTTTTATAGTTTTAATGTAAACAAAGACTTTTGTTTCAGTTTCAAAAGTTCATGAAGTGCAGAGCTGTTGTTGTGACGTGATTTGGATCCAGTTTTTGTCAAGTTCGTTCGTCTGAAATCAGACCAGTGCCATGGCTGGTAGAGAAGTGCCCTTGGGTTCACGTCCTAAATGATGACATGGCTTCAAAGCTGGCTTGAAATGGAAGAGGAAGACTTTTCTAATGGTAATACAGATCTAGATCTAAAAGTGATAGTTCTCGATCATGTGAAGCTCTAGATCTAGATGTTGAGAGTGATGAGAAAAGTGGACGTGGCGAGATTACAACCAGCACCTAATAGATCTAGCTACATCTACACCTAATGCTGGCAACTTGGAGGGAAGAAGAGACATCAAGGCAAATGAAGATAAAGAGGAGTGGACTGATAAAGAAGAGCCAGTTACAACTAGATCTAGGATTCCGTTCAACCCACCCATAGGGAGGAGCCTGAATTTTTACCTTCAACATGTGAACACTCAGCCTCAAACGGTGCTCAAATATATTGGATTATAACCTATCATGAACTTGACATGCTGTCAACATATTCACCAATGGATTACCTTTCCTTGGATGTACACTTTGGATAATACATGCCTTCAACTGATCTTCCACCGTGGATGGGTGAAAATAAATTTTGTTGAACTTACCTGAATTTTCATGTTGTACCTTCAGTTTTTCTTCCCCCTAACCCTACTAACATGTTTTCATTGTTATTTGGATGTTTATTTGTGTTCTCCAGTCAATTCACTTTCATTTGATATATAATATTGTAGGGTTCCAATCAAATATAGAAACACAGTATGTGAAAATGTGATGCATGGTTTTGTAATTTTGTCACACATGTAAAAGAATTACGTCCACACGTGAAAAAAATTCCGGAGGGAATGACGTAATCAACTGTAATAGTAAAATTGTCCTACCTGCCCAAATTGTAGCCATGTTTTACACTGCCAAATAGGATGACTCCAGCATAAGCATAGAAGAGCATGAGAAGAAACATGCCCATGATAATGAAGAATGATTTGAACACTGACATGACCACAGTCTGCATCAGCATCTTAAGAGTAGCCTGGGGACAGTGAATAAGTATCAAGCATAATAGCAGTGGAATGATTATTATTATTTAATACACACACACACACACACACACAATATATATGACGAACACAAAATGTATACGACACAGGCATCTAATTCTATGTACTCTTTTCAGAGAGAATTCAAATGAATACCCCATAACATTTTTTTGACTGGAGTATCTATAAAATCAGCATATAATTTGTTTTTTCTCCACTACATTTCCACTATTTTCTCTGGTTACTTATTATGTTTGTGCAATATTAGCTGAAACAACATAGATGCCAGACTTACATGTTTGCCAGTGACGGTGAAAAATCGCAAAACAATCACTATATAACCCAAGGAATTGATGGAGTCAGACTGAAAGAAAAAAAACATAATATGCAAAAATGTCCACATGTTGTACTTCAGAAAATCAGTTTCTCTTTTTGTCTAACTTGTACAACACAATAAATACATTACAGGTAAATAACAAGCAGTTATCTGAAATGGATTACAATTTAAATTTATTCTTTTCTTTCACGATGAAAATGAGGATTAAATACAATATCACGTTTCAAATTCCATGGAAATCATTCAATAATGTGGCCCTAACTATCTATTCACTTTACGTCCTGTATACAGTGTAAGGTATACAAATGAGTTTTAACGTTCAGGTAGTCGTTGACTTATGACTGCGTTTGGTTACGGCTGACTGGTCGTAAACCGATCTGGTCGAAAGTCGGCTTATGCTAAATTATCTTCGATATGTGATACTGTGTAATGATATTGTAATCACCATAAAGTCATATTTTATCAACATTTTCTCAGTTCACTATTCGTTCTTTAGACATTGTTTTCATCTTTCTTTAAATTTTCATATTTTTAAAAGACACGGATATGGAGGAAGTCACACTGTACGGCTACTTGCTACTCACAAAGACTGAGTAGCGAGACCGCGGAATGCTGCTGCTGGGGCGCAGAAACTGTCGTACACTATATTTTTCTACCGTCTGGCAAGCGAGAGTGATGTGTGCTGACCAGATGGTCGTAAAGCCGATCAGTCATAAGTCGCATAGGTCGTAAGTCGACGACTACTGAATACATGTGATGTTGTGTATAGAGGTCCTCCGTTACTGTTGATGAAAATTTTAAGAGATCAACTGAGTTATTGGGAATACAATATTAAAACTATGTATTTCTTTATGACGCTCATTCTCAAAGCAAGCTCTACATGCTTTAGAGAGGTATGAAAAAGAAAAAAGGCGGACATCACCACCATTCATGCCCAATCACTTAGACTTTTACACTTATGTTTATTTCAGACATTGAGAGGTTTGGCTCTGCAGATTGTACAAACTGTCAAGAAATATTACTAAAGTGTTTTCCAGGTTGCCAACCTTGACAGGGCCCAATCAGGGATTTTAACAACAAAAATAAGGGATTTTCCATTAAAATCAGGGATAACTTTCACAGGCGATAAAGTTACACTCCAATTCCTTGACAGAACATGTTACCTGAGAAAGAAAACTATAGGATACATGTATAAATATAGCCTGATATGACTTTGAAAAAAGAAAGCCAACTTAGCCATGCCATAGATCTGATTCCAGATCTAGGTCTCAGTCTCATCAAATGTAATGGGATGCATCCTTGGACCGTCTTTAGAGCTATACTAGATCCATAACAGTATGTCAGATAGAACAGCAAACTACTCCAATCCTGATCTGACCATTTCTAGAGATTAGATTCTAAGTAATTCCACATTATCTATTGGCAGTAACATATCCTGGATCTTCTAAAATCCATTATACAGACGTCAGTGACTCACTTAAATCTTACTGTTATCATAAAAGATTTTTAAAAATCAACAGTTTGTTGCTGCTGCACAGAGGGCCATAAATGGGTGTGATCGTAACTTAACATAACAGGACAGAATAAGTGTGTAGGTTCCACTTTTTCATTCATGCCTGGACTAGGCCGGACTGCATAATTCTGCCGCACCGTTCCTACTTTTCACTATAACAAAATGAGACAATCTGGAAAGGAATAATCACGAGGCAATAAGCTCAAAGCAACACTGATCATTGCTGGCCACTCGAAATGGAGTCATTATTTGTAACATTACACTAACGCACATTGCTGCCACTTAGGACTTGCATCGTGTGCATAATCAGCAAAAGTACTGCAAAACTTCACTGATTGTGTTTCAAACAATAGATGGCACATCTGGTAAGAGAAAACACTAAGTCAAAAGCATAGAACTACATTCCGGGATTTCACAGCTGTGACTACCAAAAATCTCATAGTTTTGTTAATTCAGTGTTTTTCTCCATTGTTACAATTATAATTATTATCAATTTTATGAGAAATCCCCTATTTTAGGCATGTGTCCACATGCCCCAGATTTTCCAGGTGGGTTGGCAATCCTACGTTTTCTGCAACATTATGATCTTTCAGTCCTGAGCTCTGTCACCATGTCCAATATTGAAATGAAGCAAGAAACGCCTCTACTTGTCACTAACTGTTCACAAGCTCCAAATATACTTACTGTAATATCCCTGAGACTGTAGTGTAGGATAATCCAGATGACTCCCAGCAATGTGACAAACATGTCAAACCTGTTCCTGCGACTCGTCCAGTAACCGCCTGGTGACAGAGCTATCATCTTCATTATCACCTACATAGAAAACGTTGAAAAAAGAAAAAAAACATTTAAACCTTTAGTAACAACACACAGCCAAAAATAATGATGCATAGTGATGATAATGATTCCACTTCATAGATGATGATTTCAATTTGCTATTCTCATAAAAAAAGGAAAACAATTAAAGGTTGATATATTTGTGCACAAATCGAAAAATAAATAAATAAATAAATTGCCCCTCTGATTAACATACCTCCAGGAAAAACAACAGAGTGAAAGAAGTCGAGAAGCCAGCTAAGATATACATGTGAGAATCATCCTTCCACTGAAATGAAGAAGAAGTGAATTACAGAATATACAGTGTACATTTTGTCCAAAGTGCAATATGTTACAAATATATTACTTTCTAATTATAAAAATTTTCAGGAATGTTGAATTATCATAAGTTTACCATCTGTACATATAATGCTCATGACCTACAATATTAAAAACATTTTCAGAGTTGACACTGAAAAACCAAAGCATTTCTATAGTATTCAAGAACTGCAAAGACGATGAAGTGGGTAATTTCTCCAGCTCATGACAGCAATAATTGAAATCAGCATATTTCTAGTATACACTGATGACTCTTTGTGAGCATAAAACATCTATATATGTATGACCTCACCTTTTTAGTTTATACCATTCATTTATACAATACATTATACATTTTGTACAAATGAAGCCATTTCATACTTTGACTGTCTCATCTCCTATCATATGGGAATGGTGTAATAAAAAACCAGGAAGGTGTATGTGTATGAGTTTTTGAGTTTCAAAAAATGTTTCCTACATGCAAATTACCTACAATTCAAAAAAAACCTATTTTAATGATGAAAAAAAAAAAGGTTACAGGACCGCCAAAAATTTCTCTGAAACAAGTCATGCATGCACATCTACCATCATCAGACTCTTTCAAAATGCCATGGAGGTGGTATGCCTTGGATTCTCTTAATCTTCCCAAACTATTTGGAACAGGATTCTTATCCTTTATCTCCCAGCAGCTGTGATGCAACATCTTTTTCTTCAGCCACTTTTGACAAGATCTCTTACAATTTTGTGTTTCGACTTCACTTCCACACACTGATTATTCATACATTGAAAAGTTGATCAGAGATATACTCACAGGGACTGACAGCATCAGACAGTTGGCTATGACTGAGAATACAATGAACCTCTTGAAATACAAGTGCTGGGTGATGTCATAGACAAATGCTCTAAAGGCATTGCTCTCTGAGAGATTGAAATTTATGACAAGATGAAATTACACCAATAAGATAAAAGAGTGCTTTACTTTCGACACACTGTATCTATTCTACACAAACATGGATAATGGTTAATATAACAATAATTTACATCAACATATCAAAATGTTTGAAAGTATCATGAAAATCAAATAAATCACACTAGTTGTTAAAATAATTTATCATTTTTCAACTAGCGAACCTGTCAGGAGGTGGTTTAGATCTTTTCAAGATCAGATGGATAGTCATGATGTTGAACTATATCTACAACACTGCTGTGATCAATAATTAATCAAACTAAAATCATTTAAGTTTATCAAGAGATAGTACATATGCTATTTGAGGTGGTTATCATGCATATGGTCACTATATTGTGAAAAAGAGTCAACACTGATCATATTTACAATAAACCTGCAGCAAATGTAGGATAATCCAAAAGTGATATTAGGTCTGCAGTAAAATTGATGGGATAAGGATTTAATGAACTTCTATTTGCCACAACAATAGCCGCAGGAAGAAGTACTGAACTAGCAGTACAGAAATAAATTGAGATCTAGCTACTGCACGTTACTGGTCTATCTCCTACCTGGTCTGGGGGGAATATGTAAAGGCTGAGCCAGCTTGATTCTTCCTTTCAAATCCAGCCATCTTCTTTGATCAACTGTCAGCAAGGCTGTGCCCTAGAGAAACAGTGAAGAAGAGATAGTATTTCACAGTGATGGTTCCTGCTAATAGGAAGACAATTCATCGCCCAGAAATAAATTGTCTTAACTACAACAGTTCTATGTTGTAGACAAGACAATATAATTTTGGAGCGACGAATTGCTTGTTTGCTAATTTGTTCCTTTACTCTGTACAGATTTGCAAGGTCACTGATGGAGGACTTCAACACTAGCTCTCTTCACTTCTGTCTATTGTACGCCAGACCTAAACATCTAAATATAACCTTAGCCCTCATCTTTAAAAAACTGATGTTAACTCTAACCCTGACCTGTGGATCAAGTACAAGAAACTTAAATCATTCTCACACCCGTGTTAAGAAAACTACACCTGCTCCTTGCTAGATAAATCAAAGTAATGTACATTTCTCTGAACGGATCAAGGGTCAAGGTAAAGTTTTATTAAGCTTTTCAGCCTCATTAAACGGGGCTATCTCAGCCATTTTATTAATATGCCAGGCCGCAACACAGGCTGATAGCATCTTGTGAGTATCAGACAGCCACCTATTCATATGCCCTGAGGAAGACGGCCAAAATGGAAAAACTGAGGGCTCAAGGCCTTTATTGTGCAAATTTGTTGGGCCTTACAGGATATTCCCTGCCCAACCATGTCTTGCATGTTATGCACCTGCAGGCTCAGGGGGAAAAAGGAAAGGATCAAACAACATCATATCAGCCTATTATGCTGTCATTCTTATATCATTAGAACACCACCATCTCTCTGTCAGAGCCCTTAATTAAATACAGTCATGCTGGCTATTGCCACAGGTTTCATCATCTATTAATTCATTTTTGTATTTAGATACATTGAAACAGGGGGATGGGTGGGGGGGGGGGGGGTTATGGATAATTCCATACCTAATTTATGTTGTAAATAATAACAGAAGTCTTTTCTGAGGATATTAATTTGTTTCTCGTGTAAATTTGCTGACTGATATATAAGATGTGATCAGACAGTGTGTGATCAGACAGATTATGTAGCATTACATAGTAAATTACAGATCTTTTAATCTAAGCAGTTTCACAATTGAAATCATAGTGGAGACATTCTGACCTAATTTCAGCCCACTTTATTCTCTATACTAAATGTTCATAATATAGGAAAAGCATGCAAACAGATTCTAAAACTGCAATAAAAAAAAAAAAACAAAAAAACAAACATACAAAGAAAAAAAAATCATTAATACAGCAATAAGGAACATAAAAACTAATAGAATATAATCTGATAATTGTCCTTGGCTCTGCACTTTAACCTAAAACAATTTGAATATACCAGCGTAGCAGAAAGTAAGAGTTAATAAGTTGTGTTTTATATCTCTAGAATTTCATTTGAAGATGAGATAGAACTTATATGTCCACATAGACACATCCTTTTTTTAAAATGTTTATTATATTTGTTGACTAGCCCTACATACAAAGATAATTCTCCAAAATTAATCAGTTCTCAATAACAGAACTTTGTTACCACATCAAAGTCTTTTACAATGTATTTCATCTCACCTTGTTCTCCCCATAGTTGGCAATCACTACACCCACAAACAAAGTCAAGCCAATCATGTAGCCAATGAACACAAAGAAGTGAATGTAGATGGCCTCTGACTGTTGGACAACAATATGAGACAGTTATGAATTGTAACTGAAGACATATAATCAAATATGTCACACTCAGCACAGCACTGTTTCATTCTTCTTATTACAGTATTTAAGAAAGCACTTTTATTAACCTCACCAGCTATCTCGACATGAGGGATTATAATATGTGGTGATGAATCAGGTATTATGTTGGCATAATGTGGTTTGCTGTCAGATCTCTTGATATGTCAATACTTTAAAATAATTTGTCAGCTTATATTTTCTGTAGTTGGGGAATAGTAGAACAGCAGAAGTACATCAGGCTTTTTCCTAAGTTGTTAAATCATTAACACTACTCACTACCACTATTACCTAGAGGGCATCTAGGTTCAACAGGCTCACAGCAAAGAGTTTTACTCATAAATTTCCTGCCCACCGTAACAAGGTCAAACCAAGAAGTGAGGCAAACTCATGGCTGAGACAAGGCCAAGGACATGGATCAATGGGATTTCCCAGGACACTGATGAATTCTATTGCTAGCACAGGATATAGGAAAATCCCAAACAATGAAAATTTTAATTTTTGTGCTACTTTGTTAAATCAGAGTTGAGAGCACACACACAGTGATATACCTCACACTTTCTGTGCTCGACTTAGCTCTGAAAGAGGTTTTATTAAATGTCTTTGAGGGTTTGAATAAGGTAAGGGACATTTCATTTGATACTAATAATCATCTTAGCAATAAATGACAAGACATGCATAAAATATGATCAAATTTAGATAAGTATTCAGTCTAGCATGGAAGTTGCCACTTACTGGACCAACTCTAGCAATGATCACATCTCTGACTTCAAGCCAACCTTCCAAGGACAAGACTTCAAATAAAGCCAACATAGCATTCCCAATGTTGTCAAAGTTGAAGTTGCGAGGATTAGTCCTGAAAAATAACATCACACAACCATAGGCTCAGTAGATTTGTCCACTTATGTGAACAATAAATGTGCATTTGATATGGACAAGAAGCTTCTACTAGACATATAGCTACGTGCTAGCTACATGAGGAGAAAATAGTCACAATGAGTAGGCTATAGGTAATTCAATGAAGAAGTATCTAAACGATGATGTGAGGAGGAACAGCTACTAATGAATGAGACAGTCACATTACATCAAGACTGAATTCACTAGAGATCGTGATCTGTGGCCTGTATCTTGCAAAGTATTGGATTATGATGCAGATCTATTTACAACAGGTTCAAAACTCACCATGCTCTGGGTACCCACATCCCTGGGTAGTTCTTTCCATCACTTTCCATTTGCATTTTGGTCACCTGAACCTCCACCAGGTACATCCCTGCGCAATCCTCCTGTAAATGATAAGGTAACTATATCTGCGAGATTTACACAAGAATATGATAAACTGTTCTTGATTAAAATGAAAGTACATCATTCTACAGTTGGGTCCTGTATCACACTGTATTTATTAGATTGTTGGCTTCAAATTAGGTAAACAAAAACACTTGAGATCTACATATAGACAAGTAAACTCACCATTTGGTTCATTTTCTCACCCCAAAAAGATAGATTTCATTTGATTTCTTTCATAAATCAATACTTATTATGGAAAATGCAGTTACAGCTGACCACAGACTTGTTTCTTTGATATTTTTCTCGTACTGTTTGAGCCTTACTGGTCTCCCTGACTTACTTTCACTGTGATATTTGGATCATTACAGGTAGCCAGTTTGCCTCCCAGGAGATGCACACCACAAATGGCAAATACAAACATCAGAACTATCAGCAACACTGATACCTGAAAATATATGTCAGCAACACTGATATCTAAAAACATATATATTTATGTCAAGCTTTTGGGATAAAATCCTGTTTTAGAACTTTTTCTTTCGTTCTTTTTTTTTTTCTTCTTTTTTTAATATGAGGGTTGTCTAGAAAGTAATAAGAAAATTAACATAAACTAAACATTTCTATTTGAATCTCGCTGAAATTCACACAAGAATTATTGTCATTCCTTGGCTACTTCTCAATGCAGTCTTCTTGGAAATCGACGCACTTTTTGCCAGCGCTGAGCCTGCGAATAGATAATGTCATCACAGTAAAGCTTTTTTCCTCCAAGATGGCATTTCAGGGATCCAAAAAGGTGATAATCTGATAGAGCCATATTGGGATTATAGGATGGGTGTGGTAAAATCTCAGACCCATAGCAATGGAGCCAGTCTCTTGCCAATTTGGCACTGTGGGTTGTTGCGTTGTCATGCTGAAGAATGATGCCCTTGCTCAGAAGTCCCGCTCTGTTCCAGCATACAGTTCTTTCAATCAGTCAAGTGTTTCACAATAATGAGCAGCATTAATGTAATGTCCATGAGGCAAAATGTCAAACAGGACATCTTGAGCATCCCAGAACATGGCAGCCATACGTATTTTTTTCTTCACCGAATGCTGCTCCTTGAATTTTTTTGTGGGGATGAGATGATGGATGATTTCAGGAATACCGTTTTTTTTTTTGGCATTGCATGATGCACCCATGTTTCATCACCAGTTATCAAATGTTCGAGAAATCCATGATTTCCTTGGAAGTTCCCACCAGTTCCCATTTCAGCTGAGGATTCTTACCATACCACCACCATTTCGTCTGTACCTACCCAGAGGGTTCTATGAAACACTGACTCGCTGCAGCTTATGATTCTCTATCAGCTGTTTTGGAATCCACTTAGATGAACCTTTCCGATAACCCAAGTTCACATAGATAACGTCATGAGCAATGCTCTTTGAAATTTCAAGAACTGAAGCAATGTCTCAAACTTTCAATCACCTATCTTCTCAAATGAGCTCATCAACACAAGCAGCATTTTGTGCATGTCTTTGAAGATTTTGGACACCCAGAGCAAGGTTTGTCTTCCAGGCTGGCACAGCTTGCCTTGATTAAAATACATCAATGATATACCTGACTTTCAGTCATTGCATTCTTACCATATATGATAATAATTCCATAGGATTTTTTTCCTTTTGCAAGCAAAAATCGCAACCCCCACCCCCTCCTCATCTCTACTTTTGACCATTCTGCAGGGGGGGGGGGGGGCACCATGTTTAATTTGATACAATGATAGAGTGCTTTCATCAATGAAGCTGATATTTGGCCACAAGAAAGAGCTTTAAATTTCCTGTTGGACACCATTCACAGATTTAAAAATATTGATTAGTCTGAAAGTTAATGCTATTTTCTTATTACTTTCCAGTTGTATAAAAAAAAGGCAAACCAAAAAAAAACCAAGATATTTGTTAATAGATACATTTTTTTAGATATACTTTTATTCACCAAGAACTCTGATTCATTACTCTACCGCCACATTGCTCAATATACTAAATTCAATTCTGAGATTCTCTATGTTATATTTATCTCTAACTTATGCTTAACTAGTTCTGGAATAATAAATATCTTTCTATAGCTTTTTCTCATGAGTTCAGCAATAAGAGTTCATTAATAGTGAACATTCCCACTCCATAAGGCTAGCAAGACCAGGACAATCCAATGAAAGTTTGCAAAACTGTAGAAACAGCAAAGCACTGATTCAGATAACCATGTTTTCAACAGGCAGTGTGACAAAGATAATAAATATTAATAATGCAATACAGCTTGTGTGTCAACACAATATAGACATACCAAACATTGCCTTTCTTCCATGTTATGTTGGATTCTCCCGCATTTCAACCCAGCATTTTGCCTTCCTCTGTCATGAACACAAATTCTCAATGCCACCAGAGTATTATTTTCACTCACAGTCCAGAAAGAAATTGCATTCTACCGTGCGTTGCTGTGAGCAGTAGGTCTGCCTGTCGTCATTATCATGGCCTGTGTCTGTAGGCTAACAATACATGAAGCATTCCACACATCATGTAGTGTTATACCCCACCTGTCCCTCCAACTTGCTGAGTGATTGTTCACATGTGGTCGTCATTTATGATCCAATCATCGCTTGGCCCACGATCACTCGTGTTGCTCCCTTCTGAATCTAAATCTTCAAGTAACCACAGAGTCCATCCTGCCCCTCGTTTCATGTTTTCGCTTACCGTGCGCTTGTTGCCAACTGCAATGCAAATTTATGACCCTAGATGTAGATCCATTCCAGGATTATTCAAACTCACAAGTCTGGTCTGATGTTGATGACCTATTTAGCTTATAAATCAGCGTCACAGACAGAAGACGACGGGCTCCCCCATAACTTGTATCATCATGCAGGCCTACAGGTCTTGTCTGCTTATTTTACATAAGAGGGGATTAAAAAAATTTTGTTAAAAAGACTGAGTCTTGGTGATTTCGACACAATTTTTGTGTGGAATTTGACCTGCCTGTCAATCATTCTACATTCTATTCGAATGTCCATGCCAGCAAATCTCAATGGATAATGTCCCACCACGGGTATTTTCTGTCTAATAGATGGCTGTTACACCTACTTCTTTTTACAATAGTCATCTCTGCTAGAATTTAACTGCTAGTATCAGCTATGCAGTCAGTTTTCCTCTTTCCATCCGTTGTTACCATTTACCTGTGCTCAGTCCCACCAACTGTATGGGAGCCAACCGGCACCTGTCCTCTACTTTCCCATGGGCAATCAGAATCATCATGAATCTGTTATTCAGTATTACTAATGGTTACATGCAGAAGCAGATTATTTTGGGCTCTCATCCCTATGTCATCTGTGAATCATCAGTCTACCACACCTATCAAAAGACTTTGGGTGATTTTTGTGAGACGCTGGTCAGTGATTAGAGCATTGGATCAAAAGGAAAGAAAAGATGCTAGGTGACGGGCCTTCTGTGAACCTACTACAAACCCCTCCCCCCACCCCTAGCAAAATACCCATATATGTATTTAGGTGAAAAAAAAAGGGTACCCGACCTCATTTCTCAGACATTCTGGTCTGATTGTAGATGTCTGCCAGAGAATTGTTTACATCCTGACTTCAACTGTATCTAAAGATTGACTGTAGTTGCAGCAGTTAACAAACAGCAATAAAAACAAAAAAAAAGCATATTTTTCATTGCTGAATCTGAATTCACCTATTATTTGTGGCTATTTCTCCATACAGGATCATTGTAAAGGCATGCATATTGTGATGTATAGGGTACAGCATACAGAGATCAGGGAACTGCGATATCGGTGATTCCCATGCTGTACCTGGTATGTCATGGCAGTGCAACTCACACACTTTCATGGCGTATCAGGTATGTCATACAGGGGACAAAGGGATTACATGTCACATTACAGCAATGGTAGTTGGAAGTGATAATATGTGAACATACTCATTTCACCACTAACCAGTAAAATTTCCTTGAAACCTCTAACCAACTCATACACAACTCTCCTCATATGTGGTACCAGGCTGTAGATGCGCAGAGGTCGGCAACAGCGAAGGATCATGATGATCTGTTCACGGGAGTGAGGTTCCACTTGGCGTGGCATCCAGAACATAAACACAACACTGACCTGCAGAAACAACACAACAATTTCTACACACAGAAAAGAATTTTATGATCAATAATGTATTTAAAATACTTATACAATAAATGATTTCATCATGTGGGAAAAAAAAAGAATCCAGCTTTGGTGATAAAATTTCACATGATGAATGATATCTCCTGAGAATTGATTGTATATATTTTAAGTGTATTTCACTGGTATGTTTATACCAAACCACTGAGATAGCCACCCAAAGGAGTTTGAAAAGCAAAATCTATACCATAACCATACCCAAATGTTTGTACATGTGTACAAAAGTTTAAGATCATATCATAAAATTAATCTGTTTTAACTCACTTTTCTATGCTGGAAGAAGGGAAGCAACAGGAGTGGTTTCTACTAATCATGCATCATTAATTATACAGATTAATTCAGCAATAAGATTAAATGGGTGACCTTTAAATTGAATGGCTAAAGTCTTGAAGTCTACCTTTCCCACAATAATTATTTAGTACTGGTTTCCTTAACTCTTTCCCTACTTCGGGCTGGAAAATCCGACTTGGGTTGGAGGTCACGGCTAGACTTCGAGCCAGAAAATTCGGCTCAGTAAATACACATACCTTGCTGATCCAGTATTTCAAAGCTTTAAACAGAAACAAGCGGGTTTTACTTCCGGGTCATCAGAGTCAGTTTTGAGAACGTGTTTGAATGAGGAAAATCTGTACAGTGAAAGTGTTTTTGGTCGTAGTTTTTTTGTGGAGGTGAAGTTTATTTTCATTCGGCATGGAGCTCGGGCCCTTCGTGAATTGTTCATATAAACCTGTATGCCCTGGAAAAGTGCTAGATTTGTGTGGAATGAGGATTTACAATCAATTCTATTGGACAGTGAAACGCAGTGTTAGTAGATCTAGATCTAGATCTTTGAACTGTAAGTTGAGAAATATTATGTAAAATAATTGTTGCTGTTAAGTTTCTTCTCATTTTTCTTTTCTCAGTCAGCACCGATATATTCATAAATATTTTATTCATCTTCTATGATTCCTCCTGTTTTATTTGATACCTATTTTGCATGGTTTGTTTGTTCTGGGCTGCTGTAGAAATTGATTTATGTAGTGAAAGTGTGGTCAGCAATTGGGTCATGAAATAGGGCGTGTTTGGAGGTGCCAGCTGTGGGAATAGGGTCAAGTAGGGAAAGAGTTAATCCAGCTACTCTGGAAGAAAGAGATTTTTTTACCCCATAGATGTACAAATCCAGGACACCACTGAAATCATTGACAACAGCATTGGGAGTGAAAAACAAGCCGTTGGAGGTGATTTTCAGTCCCATCTCAATACTCATGCAAACAACAAAGGCATATTCTGCAATCTGCAGCACTGGGTTTTCCATGATCCGATTGGTTGGTCTCTCAAACATCATAGATATGCAAGACAGGATAGTCACGATAATCATGATCCAGTCAAGATAGGTCACCAACCCCAGAAGTTTACTGAAAAAAAACAAAAAACAGAAGTGGAACAAAATGAGACAATTCAGCTGTATTAATAAGAAAAAAAAGGATATTTCGGTGAACTCAAACCTGCAGAATAAACAATATCTGACTATTTGTGATGACCAATAGCAAATATCATTGTTTTTATATTACAATATATGACATATTGCTATGGTCATTCCACAGTTGTCTTAATTGTTCCTTTTAGGTTTCAAGTTATGATGTTGACCATAATCACTACCTCAGTATGTAACCTAATTACAAGAATTGTTTGCCACAATGCTTTTTCAACACTTCAATGCCATGTGCCATATAGATATGATACAAACTATAATCTTCCTCTGCATGAAAGAATTTAAGTCCATTTTTCTTGAAATAGTTAAAATTTACTTCCTGTGAAATGACCATGATGAAATGAGGAAACATTCATTTACACCACAACCAGTTAACATAGTAACATGTAAACTTGAATAATACATTATTAAAGGGATATTTCACATCACCTGACCAAGGCAAAAATCTGTCCTTCTGGAGGACTGTCACTTTTCCCTCCATCATTATAATCTATCATCCTTCCTCTATTACAGTTTCCACTTACTGAAGCTGTTTGTATTTTGATTTAATCTTTTTGCCAGTCTCAGGGTCCATCAAAATGTAATCGTATTTGGCATTGACAATCATTTCACAAATCTTGCGCAACTTGGTTTCTCTTCCCACAAGGAACAGGGGGGTATCAAAGTATGGGTGGTTTTCTCGCAGATCAACCTCCTGCTGGTTCCTGGAACACAAGAATAGCAAAGATGAACAAATGTTAAACATACATTTATTTGTGGAATTCTTCCTCCACATATTATTACAATTTGGAGCTGGAAAAAAAATGAATGGCAAAAACAAATCTGTAAGTAAAAAATACATGAGAAAAAAAACAACCAAAAACAATCCACTGACAGATAAATAATACATTTATTTCACA
>JBCEWB010000007.1:219069-237315 GCA_039654565.1 Peronia peronii | reverse complement strand
CTGTAAGTAAAAAATACATGAGAAAAAAAACAACCAAAAACAATCCACTGACAGATAAATAATACATTTATTTCACACTGTGCACATTCAAGTTTCCAGCTCGGTTAAATCTTCGCTGTGATACCTGATCATAGTATTTCGTTTTTGTAGGCATACAAAATTTTGTATTTATGCAAAGAGACATGGATTATATGGCACAGAACAATTTTTCAAATCATTAGATATTTATGAAAGAGTTATTGAAATTTATGAGCAGAACAATTTATTGGATAGCCAGGTGACCAGAGATGACACTTGAAAGCCTATACTGTTCACTGGATATAATTACATTGCATGTTTAGTGGCCATGCTTATAGGCTGATTGATTCTTCTGTACTAAAAATTTTAATTCTACATTGGTCTCTGGGAAAAATCAAATTTCAGTACTGCTTCAATTCTCTCTTGGGGTAATTGTACTAACGTTTTTCATTCAGACCCAGCTTTTACAAAATCTAATCACATGTGATACTTGTATTAATTTTTTTCGTAGCAAATAATTTTCTCCAGACTGCTTTCCCCTGCCCAAGCAAATTTCTCACACATTGGGCTATCTCACGGTCATAATACAAAAAAAAGTCTAAAATTATTACTTTTAGGTATATTTTAACTATGTTTTGAGAGAAAGAAAGCAAAATGGTTTGACTACCTAAATCTTCTTCCCTGTCAGGCAATCATTGACAGATTTTTTTTTTCTGTTGCCCTCAGGTTTCTCTATTGGGACGACCACGTCCCCTTTTTCTCCTATTGCTAAACCACCAAGCTGTCTAGATCTGGCACTGGATCTAATGCCTATAGAAGTATATTCGGTTATGACCCCTTTAAAAGCTTTCCTCATCACTGTAACTGATCTTGACCCAGATCTGTACCTAAAAGGCACTAAAGTTCGATCTGCCTATCCTCCCAACAGCAGAAGAGGAACATATGACATTACTGAACATTCTTGGGGAAATTGTATTTATTAGTATTTATCCATCATTCCTATTTAGAATCATTATGTATCAAATAACAAACTGATAAAGAATCAGTTAAATTATGACCATAAATAAAGTTCCATTCAATACAGATATTCTTTATTTGGATCTGTATTTCTTACATTCTTTTCAGAATCATAATATAGTAGGCAGTTTTGTCATGCAAATAGATATGGTGCATTTTGCACCACTAATGAACATTAGGAAGATACAATGCATATATTTCTATTTTTGCATTTCTGAGGGATCACTGCAGCATTACCTTGCCATCTTGCTAAATCTGACTGATTGCCAATGATGAGGAGAAGGGTGAAGAGGCATTTTAAAACCAAGAAAAAAGTAGGCCAACAGCCATCTCATTCACAGAAAATGGCACAGGGATGCATATATGGAAAGGCACATGGATCAAAGTTCACTCTGTGATTGTGTTGGATCACTGAGACTCAGGATCTTTTTTATTCCGTCTTATGTAAAGCAGAAAGGACCAACAGGCTGACACAATGATGCAAGTTATAGGACGGTCTGTTGGCATCAGTCAGTGACATATATATTGAGAAGCTAAACAGATCACTGGCATCAGACCAAATTCCCACTTTGAGTGTGAATGATCCCAGATTGATCTATCATAACTTTAAATAACTGTGATCAGCAATATATGCACTACTGGTTAGTGAAAATATAAAAAGAGGGGCGGGAAGGGACACCACGGTTACTCATAGATTTAGGTTTAAAAGAGAACAACAAAAACAATCACGGGCTAACCAATGACCAGATCATTAAAGAGGATGGATCCCGTGTAATACAAGAGGGTAGACTGGTCTGTAAATGGTCATCAGAATTATCATTTATTTTTATGAAATCATTTCTGTCAAAACTTTGCTTTCTCTTCAAGATGGACCTAAATATCAACACCACTAACAATTCTGGACCATTCAAGACATGCCGTGTTATATTAGAATCATTCCCTTCACTTACTTGCTCAAGAGACGTCACCAAATAAAATACTGAAAACAAAACTACACCTAACATCAAAAAAGGATAATAACTGTTCACGGGTGGTCAGAATATATCTGAAGAACAGGGAATCCTCACCCGCAATAAGGAATGAGAATTAAATTTCTGGGAGTTGATGGTGTTATAGAGATTTGCAGCAGAAAACTTAAAAGTGAACTGTAAATTATGCAGCCGATTTAAAAACCCAAACTGGTCTCTTGCTGAATTACTACTATATTTGACATAGTACAACAACCATTCCTCCACTCCCATGGAAAAAATTACTGGTGTCAGAAATGGTGCATTTGTGGATTTTCAAGCCACTATGAAGTCTGTTTTGCATACCACAGAATGAAAACTATCACATTTACCTTTAGCTAATTCATACATACCATCACAAGCATAAGATATGTGCTTACATCATTTTCAGAGGATTCTGAATAAACACTTCTGACCATATTGTACGTTGTTGGTAAAATATTCTGAAGCAATAACCTAAATGAAAAAGGCAAAAGTTGGGACTGACCTCTTCTGTTCTGCCTGTTGTTTCTTTTGTTGTATGTCCTTGATGTCCAAATCATCCATGCGCCGAGCTCCCATCAGGCTGGTATGGCCACTGAGGTCTCCATTCTCCTTCATAGTTGGGTGTGATTTCAACTTTAGACTGGTAGGTCTGGAGCCACTGCGGGTGCTTCTACTGTTGAAATGTAGGAATGAACTAAACTGTTTGGAAAATTTCATAATAAACTTACAATATTTAAGAAAAATATATAAGATAAGACTTCCCTATGTGGGATAAATTTACCCAGTCCCTAAGATTAATCACATTTGCTGAAATGATAATTTTGCCAATTCTCATTCTGAAGGTGATCTAATCATTGTAAATCATTAGAAAGTGAGTAGATAAAATGTCTTCCTGCTATGCTACTATCACTGAAACAACAAATAAAAAAGAAATGTTGAAGACAGCGCACACTCAATAATGGTGACTTTATTGGCATCACAACCACATGGCCTTTTGTGAGAGCAGTTTGAGATATGAACAAGATCAAATAATAATAACAGAAAATAGCATTTATACAGCATTAATTCCTGGATGACACAAGCTCATAACTCTACTATAATCCATCATCACTCTGACAGACCAGACAGAGACACTTTCACATGTTTCATTGAAAGCACACCTGTTAGGCACTAAAATCTTTGTCAGTCTAACAATAACATTCTCTGTTTATAGTTGGGTTGGCCAGGAAATATGTGCCTTTTCCAAAGATAAAATGTTGAGCCGTTAGGTTCTGTAATAAAATACTTCTGATTTGGAGTATGTCAGCCTCATCACCAAGCCACTGACAGCACCAATATGTGGCACAGAAGAGGGTAACCATTACCTCCTTTCCATCCTGATCTGATGCTGATGTGCCAAAATAGACATGGTTCTCCCACCAGCGGGCACCATTTGGGCAGAGCCTCCACTGAGCACTTTCTGTTGATTGGCATCTCTGTGAAATAAAGGTGAGGAAACAGACATGCTAAAGCACTGAATCACATGAAAATCAGTCAGAAGAAGAAAATTTTAAATTTTTAGTTACATACATGTTCTTAATTGGAGAGATCTGTTGTGCACATTAAAAATGTCTTAAGTTCAACAGAGGTAGTCAGTAGTAGGTCAGTGGTAGGTAGAAAGTAAACTAGCAGTATTTGTTGTTACCATTTCTACCGGTTGGTTTGCCTTCGTGCCAATGTCAATGGTTTAAAAAAAAATGGGAAAAAAAAAACAAAATAAAGTAAAAAATAAGAAAAAATGTTTCAAGTTAATGTAACAGAAGTGGTAATGCTGGGAAATAATTTTCACAATGAATGTATTTCCTATGACATATATCATGACATTGCTACTTTCAATTATAATAGATCATTTAAAAAAAAAAAAAATCAAAACGACAACAAAAAAAATCTAACCATCGCTGAGACTTCTCAAGCCTGATCATAAAGTAATTGTGCACTAAATAATCAACGCATGCCAACAATGTGGATCTCCAAAGACTGACTATGGGCGGGTAAATTACAATTATATTGTGTAGTGAGCTACGCCTTGGTGTGGCACTTACACCTAGTCTTAGGGAGTTATGGTAACTTCATGAATACGGCCCCAGAGCGATACATGTATGAAGAAAAGATCAGTTTTCAATCCTGGTGACATGACCATCTGAAATAATATCCCATTTTTCCAACAAAGCCACTTCATAACCAACAGCCTAGTTTTTGAAAGGACCTTAAACATAAATTTTATTATTACGCAGTAGCTTTCAAGACAAAAGATAACTATGAATAAAGATGATAAACATAAAAAATAAAGGAAAACACCGACATGGCTAATGCCAGTAATCGTAGTTGTAAAATGTAACAAGTGCAATAAACAAACATGTTTGCTAAGGCTAGATGTGTACACATAATGATGATAGTTCGCACATACTTAAATGGCTCCTGATCCGTAACAGTGTTTATGGTTACTTTCAGGGCAAAATTTCATAAAACAACATATCTTTAGCCATTTCCTACCTGATGATGCCAGTGATGGCAGTCTTTTTCTCCACTGCTCCACCACATCTGGTTTCGTGCATAGGAGACTTGATAAGTTTCATATAGGCTGATTTAAGGTCTGGAGAGATTGTCTCCACATGGTCCTGGGTGTCCATTACAAGATTGAGAGTACTATCTGGCCCTGTGAACTGGCGGATGAAACTTTCCCGGATGTCTGAGATCTCAAAGTCTCCTGGCATCTTATTCAGGCGAACCATTTGAGGATGGTCACTGGAAATATTAACATTTTAGTAACAAAGATTTAAAAAGTATTTTTAAGTAATGAATTTTAACATTAAACATGACAAGGTCCGTCTAATGGAAAGACATGTACAATATGCCTGCAGAATTGTTGAAAAAGAAGTATCCTCCTTGAAATGTTATGCATCTGGTATGATGAAATGTATGACACAAGGATCTTAGCTTTTCACCTGAAGGATATTTAAGAAAAGGGGGGGGGGGGGAGAGAAAAGGGAAAAAAGGTGGGGGGGGGAGGGGGGGTACTAAAAAAATGAGACTGCATTTTTCTTTTCTTTTCAAAACCCTGCCTTTTCTGAATATAAGAATTGTATTAAAAAGTGGATATGTCCAATTTTATATGCTTGATCCCAAGCAAATTCAATGGATGTCCCGGCCTATTGTCAACCAGTAGACGGTTGCTATAGGCAGCAGTAGATCACCACTATTTGACCTTACATAGGCAAAAGATGCATAAAACACTTGATCACCACCTTTTCTAGCATTATCTTGAGCCGCGAAGGCCAGGGATGGACATTGGATGACCACTTTGAGGAAAAGAAAAAAAAAAACACGATTATGCAGATTATCAGTGTAAGCTTTCATAGGCACTCTAAAATAAATTTCCACATTTATTGACAGTAAATTTAAAACAAAAATATTTCTCCTGGTTCAGAGCCCAGCTGTGGACTACTTGCCACAGTAAAGGTCAGGATATTTTTGGTTTTGACAGAGAAAGATATGAAAGACACATAAAGGCTCTCAAGAACCTAGGAGTGACTCTATGGAAGCCCTTATAATGATGGGGACTAGAAAGCAAAATACAAGAGTAGATGTCAGCAGAAAGTCAGGAAGTAACAAAAGACATAGAAGTCATGGACAGAGGGCTATATGTGAAAAAGAGGCTGCTTGAAGATTAAAAGATGAATAAAGAAAATTCTTCATGTGACTTTTTCTCATAAAAAAAAAACGACTTTAAACACGTTTTTCTCAAAACCTCATTTGTCATTATTTTACTATTTGTTCATTTCTGGACTGACTGTAATCAAATTAGACATAAATTATTTTCACAACAAAACTTTTGGAGAAAAATAGATTTTATTATGAAAAGATGGCAAAACCTTTACAGGAAATTTTTTGTTTGTATACGAAGAGCTGAAAATGTGTAAAATTTTAGATTTTATGCCAAACAATATGTTCGCCAATTTTCATCAAGTTCCATTAATATCTGACAGAGGAGATAGATTTCAAAAACAGCCTTTTTCGAGAAACCAAAATCAAAGATGGCAGCATTGCCATGGCAACTGTTTGAGAAAGTCAATTTTTTTTCCAGTTATCCTCTAATTTGAACATCAAATTCAATGGAAAAGGTCAAAATAATCTATTTGTAATAATCTTTTTTTAAATTCACCCCCAGGACATCCCCTCCCTCCCCTTCAAGGAATTTTCTACTTAATACTCTTTTCCATTTTTTTTCCCAGAGCCACCACTTTTCTTCATGCATTAATGTTTGTACTTCATATAATCATGTAATCATACAGACATTATAATAAGACTCATTCTATGAGAAATATTAAAATCAACAAAATGCATTATCTTAAATGTTTACACAACAACATGAAAACTAACTGCAATCTTTTGAATTGCCTAATGATTTCTGATGCATAATAGAGTTAACCTCACTCTGCAATATTATTTTAGAAAACTTACGGGAATTTAGAAAATATCCTCAGACGTAAAGGTAACATTTCTTGAGTTTCTAAGCTCTGCTCCCTCAACTTCAGCTGTTGAAATATAGATATCAGTTCCAAAAAATATGAACTCAAATGAGTATAGAGAGCAAGCAAATGGTATTGTTTAGGTTACTGTCAAAACAGCTATTATTTGGATCAATCTTTTAAAAGCAGATCATAATATTTGTATCTTTGGAGTACTACTCTTTCTCTACTGCTGGACAATAAATGCAAAATAACATATCAATGTTGTATCATCATTATGACTGAACTCTAGTCTCATGCTCCACTAACCAGTGAGGGTATATCTAATTTATATGAAAATCCTGCCCTAGATTTCAATCTTTTTTTCTTAAATTAAATTTATGATAACCTAGAATACTTCCATGCATAAAACTGTACTGTATTCAGAGTTTCATATTGGCAAAGCAAAACACAAGTGAAGTAGTACCTTCTGGTGCAACTTACTGAAAATAACAACTAGGACTCTTTACAATTACATTTAAATATGTGACAATTATTGAACAACAGTAACTTACAATATGGCTCTGAATGCTACATCCCTGCCCCCCTTCATTTCCTTTATGACTAGTCATTTAATTATCTACAAAACAAAACAAAAAAATCTGAATATAGTAACAAATCTTTCTTCAGTCTAGTTTGGCTTAAATACCATCCTGAACAGATTTGAGAAAAGGAGCTGTAAAAAAAAAAAAAGAAGAAAAGAGAAATACATAGATGTATTTATACGTGAACCATGTTCAGATACGAACATAATTTAACATTATCACCAATGCTCACCTGTTTGAGCTTCTTGATGTCCTCATCCAACTCCAGATTGTCCAGAATGACAGCCACAAACAAGCTGATAACAATCTGGGATTAAGTAACCACAAAGATAAAATCACTAGTACATTGTTCACACTGACAACACTTAAAAATGACAAGCATTACAAATTCACTTTTTACCTCTCATTCTCACTACTTCTAGATATCCAACTGTATGTGGCAAACATTAGGAAATGTTTTCAATATATTTTCAACTAGGGGTGAATACAATTATCTATCTATATTATATGAATTCAGTTGCATTTCTGAGGAGCATAAGATGATAAGCTTCCCTCGTTCACATCATTAAAAACAAAATAGTAAACATTGTGAGCATTGAGATTTATTAATTACGTGCTCATTAAATATTGAAAATTTCTTCATACTGAAAATTCCATTTAGACAATTTCAGTATCACTTTCTTAGGGATAGCATATATAAAATGGCTAAACTATATAAAATTGATGCAAACAAGCTCTTCAGCAGCTCAACTTCAGGTGAAATTACTAAGCAAATTTATTTACTAAGGATACTGAAGAAGTATCCATCAGAAAAAAACTATATGATATAGTTAAAAATATTTCAGATATGGACTGAATATTACATATTATCTCTTAACTGCTCACAGCCACGGGAAATATTTCTTCATAATACTACTAATTTATAATAACTGGATGAGTATAAGGAGAAAGACATATAACATGGGGAAAATTATATGACGCTGAAAATTTTAAAAAATTGAATAAAGGCAGGTAAAAAATTTCAATTTTCTTTGCTTATATAATATGTTTGCTGAATACCGTAAGTTGCAGTGTCATACAATGATAAACAAAGAGAACAATTTTTCAACTATTTCAATACTATTGACGAAAATGTGCACATCCTCTTGAGCTCTACAACATTTTCATCACAGTCCACAGAATTGCTTGGACATCATCTTCAGTTCAGATTAATACATCTGATAATTCATGTGTAATTACAATAGTTTCAAAGTTAATTTGTATTAATACATCTGATAATTCATGTGTAATTACAATAGTTTCAAAGTTAATTTGTATTATGATTGCTCATACATACAGAATTTAAATATCTTGAATCAGTAAAATGCTTGGCTCTGCACAATTCATCAACATTGATCCATCTAGGTCACAGTTGTCTTTGAAATTTAATATGAAAAATTCAGAGATTTTATCCAAATATTCATAAAACTGATGAACAAACCTATCACGTTTATCTAATTCAACAGCATCTGAAATATACAATTTTCATTGCTTCCTAAAAGTTTAACTTACTGAAGTCTCTCAGTAAATGTGCAGAGTATAACTTTGACAGCAAAAGGTCTGACATTCAATAGAAAAAAATAAATAGTTCTACCAAAATATTATAAATATATTTTTACTGCAGAACAATGATCACTGCACAAATGATTGTTTGAACAATGAGAATGTAATATCTGTTTGGCACACTAAAAAAGAATATCACTTGAACTCTAATACCAACTGCAACATGTGCTTTTCCATATTCTTGTCAGCAACATTACTAAAATTCATATTAGCTGATATACTATACAGACCCTTTCCCCTCCTCCTCTCCCCCAAAAAGTTACTTTGACATGCAGTGACTGTGCTATTCTGTCTTGACATACAACATATGAGCAGCAAACTAAATCCACCAAATCATGCAAATGATAACTGTGATAAAGAAAGCCTGCTATGGACTGTGATGCTAACTGTCACAGAAAGTGCATGATAAAGATGAAAATTAAAACTGTGTCAAAAAAGACCAGCCATTTGACAATGAAAAGGAAGATTGAAGTTGTGCAATTTTTAACAGATTGAAATCATAAAATGCAAATGTAATGTTGAGGCAACATGTAGTTATCTCCACTAAAGCTTTTAAAACTTGTGTCCCTACAGAAAATTAAATTAAATTAAATTAAAAAAACCAAGACATTTAAATATGAATAAAATGGTGGACACAGTTATACATTTTGTCGAGAAAAATTTCAGAGAAAAGGAGATGCGCTACAATAGGACATGGGGAGCTGCTAAAACTGAAAACACAATATCAAGTGACTGAGCAGTCTCCACACTGCAGAAGCAGCTTGGGCCAGCTTCCAAGTCTTTCCCTATTACAACATGCAAATAATATCTCATCTCACTCTCATCCGTCCAAAAACCTTCATTCTGTTCATTACATCCAATTCATGGCAGTGTTTTGTGTTCATTATGTACTCAAATTTCTAGACTTATATGGCAAATTCACAAAATTCTCAGGTTTCATTACTAATAGTTTTTTTTTTTGTCTTTCTTCTTTCATTTCTTGCACACTGACAAACATGTTCAAAGAAAAAAAAATTCAAAAAGCTTTGTTCAAACACCTTGAAAATAAGAAAATGACTGACATGACTTGCATATAGAAGTGCCAAAAAGACCTTGAGTCATACAACCCTTTTATACATCTATTAGCATGACTTTTTTACTCCCATTCAAATTTAATTATAAATTATGTGGTTCTGGCCTATTCGAGAGACAAATGCCCATCCATGCAAGTTCAGAGATCACACTAACTGACATAACTGAAGTGTGTATCATATAAATACATTAAAACATTTCACATTTATGAGCCTTGATTCTCTTGTGACAAAAAGCAAGTATTTTCTATTGGTCTACATCAATTCAGTATTTATTTTGTCTTTTGTGAAGGACCTCTAAGTTCAATAATTTCATTTGCATACTCTTTGACAGAAAAATACTCTGTCTTCAGGGAACATATTTTCCTACTCTGAATCTTCCTACAGTTAGAGTGACTCTGATGGTATCCTTATATTTGACATGCACAGTTAATAATAACATTTGTATGAACATATATTTATTTATTTAAACAATACAAACCAGTTAACAAAAATCTCCTCTATAGCAATTAATGGTATGTATGATTTTGCACACAAAAATGCTACTCCAACCAACAACAACAGCAAATTTTAAATAAAAGAAAATAGCTACTAAATATTCATTACAAACAAGCATAAGTATTTTTAAAAAAAGGCATCTGTCTTCTCCATATTCATTAAGTACAGTTTTAAAGTGTCATAGAACTTGATGACTATGATGGAAAGGAAAGAGCTGGATGCTGGGCCAAACTTTGCCTCCACAAAGAAGAACACTGCTCATGTGCTGTACTCCAAAACAAAAACACACAAAAAAAATAAACAAAAAAAAAATAATCATCAATAAAATTAACATAAACAAAGGCAAACTAAAGTCAATATGGAGACAAAAACAAAAACAAATATATAAAGACATAATTCAGATTTGGGACACCAAGCCAACAAAATCTGGAGTGAAAAAAAATGTCTCGTAAGGAACTTGGTCCAGTGTGGAGGTAACACATGGTCCATGTTCAGAATGTCTGCAATGTGTCTTGTGTGGTTGCTTACTCAAAGCCTACTAGAAAAATCTAGCCGAAAATCGATCCTTCAGATCAAATAAAATAAAACTTATTTGTTCCCTAAAAATCCAATCTCTCTGTTGAGAAAGAGAAAAAATGTTCATACATCTGACCTGTTTTGAAAATACAAATAATTTTATTGCAAGGCTCTCAAGAACCTTCAGTTTAATTTTCAAAATAAACTTAAATAATTACCTTAATAAGAAAATAGTTTCGAATAAGACTGGTATGCAGATACCATTCTTGAAATAAATATTTATGCCAGTGTCTCGATTGGCTGTTTCAGATGTGAATATTCATTGTGTTCTATCTTTAAAGATTATTTAAAGGTTTAAATTCTTTATTTCATCCATATTTATATATATGCGCAATTTGATCCTTTTACATTCATCTTATAGATCCCTGGAGATGGAGAAACTTTCAAATAAAGTTACAGTGTATGCTGTAGCTCACAATCTTATAAAAATTGATGTTCCTCACTTTAATTTTGATATCACCCACTATTTGAATATGATAAAATAAGCATTCTGTATTGATTACAAAGGTGATTTGATTAACCATGACCAAGTTGGTTCTAATAGCACATATGGACTCTACTTTCCTTGTAACATATGTACCATACAACCAACATATCATTCAATGTTTTGGTCATATCTCATTATTATTGATATTCATATGAAGATGATGATATTGTTGAAGTAAGCCAAACCACATCGACCTTGACAAGACCTTGACCTCTCACACTGCTGGACCTTTGACCTTTCAAATTTCCAACCTTGTACTCACCAAGGTGACAAATAAATGGTAGCAAATGAAATAAATGGCCACAAATGGTGCCACGTTCTCCCCAGTATTGTACATGGTAACATGCATAACTTCAATCCACCCTTTCTGGGTTAGGATTTGAAACATGGACATGAAGGCCTGTGAAAAGGGGGAGAGGAGTGGAACAAATTTTGGTAATAATATTGAATAGAAAAACATAGTTATATATCCATACATACATACGCGATATGAGAGCAGAGAAAATCAGAAATCAAAAGCACTGTCATGAATTTATATGGTGGGGGAGAATGAAAATGGAAAAAAGGTGAAAAGAAAGAAATCTGAATAAATGAAGAATACAAAATGTCTAGAAGGGGAGGAAAAAAAGGGAAGTGGGGGAAAAAAAGCAAAAAGTGTGTTATTTTAAAAATGCAATAAGTGTTTTTTTTTTTTTTTTTCATAAACAGACATGCAGTCAAATGTTAATACATGTGATTAATTTCATATCTAAGTAAGTTTCCGTTAGAACTGTCTTGGGATATTTCACACAACAGTATGAATCCTGTCAAGTCCACATGGCCAGCACTGTTATGACTGACCCTACACTTTATGTAAAAACAAGTCATACCAAAACAAAAATATGCAATGAATGAAGGTGGAATAATTGTGCAGTATCATGACAACTTCATTACAGTCTACTCATCCAGCTACGTCTATGACAATTTACATGTGGATGGTGAATAAAAAAATGCTGAACAAAATACTTAAACATCTTCTCCATTCAATCCATGATTAATTCACCTTATATTTAAGGGTACTGTTACAAAAAAAACAGCTGCGTCGGACAAATTGTGAAATGTTTAGAATTCTGTTGATCCTATTCCATTGAACCAAACACAGAACAAAATCTAGCCTGTGAAAAATTACAGCCCGTCCTGAAAAACATACATGTATATATAAAATTTTCTTACAGAATAAAGGAAAAGGTAAAATTATCTCACTTATCGACAGTATAATCAACTTGCTGGAGTGATTATTATTAATATAGCCCACTTCACGAAATCTGTCATTATGTTACAAAAAAACTCTCAAAATGGATATGATATGATCTCTTCCAAGTCTGAATTTCTTGTCTTATTGTGAAGTGATACCGTTCATTCATGATATTTTTTCTTTCATAAAATTCTATGAGACAAGTGTAATGATATATTTTGATAAACTTTGTGCTGAATGAGTAAATAATGAGTAATAAAATTTCCCAGTACAACACGTCTATTGTGTTGTTAGCACCAACAATGAGATATATATCCTTTTCTTTGAAACTCTACAGACATAATTCTTTGGGGCACTGCAGAGGTAAGCCATCCATTATGGCCTGCTGAAATGACATCAAGACAAAAATTTTCTTGACTGATGGGATCAAAAAGTGTGATGCATATTCAACCATAACGAGAATGCATATGAAAAAAGATGTGAGTTCATGAGTTCTAAAAAAAACACACCCCTTTTAAGGTCAAAACAAACAGGATAACCTGATCTGAATCCCTGAGCATGTTAACTGATATAGAAATTATGATCAGATACAGCACTAGAAAAAGTGAACAACTCCAAGCTGATGATGTAGAATCAAGGAATTGATGCAGATGAATGACACATGAATGAATACAGCTCCATCACTTTGATACATTTGAAATATTTACTGTCCACATTCAAAGCTACCAGTAGCCTTATTGGATGGGAATACAAGTACAGACACTTGCCCGCAGCTGCATGAAACTTTTTTAAAACCACTGTCACTGATGTATGAGACCACATCACCTAAATCCTCAATCCTATGACTGTGGAACAGATACCTAGACTGATCATGCTAGACTTCATGCTTGTTTGAACAATAATAATAACAATAATTCTACAAATATGAGCACTTCATTATGGATGACAATGTAACCTTATTTCATTAACTTTTCCTGTACTATCTTTTCTGTTCTTATGAATATAAGCACTTTTTTTCCAGGAGAAAAATTATACAACAAATCGTAAGCAATACCAGGTGCTGTTTACAGTCACAAAGAGAGGAAGAATAAAGGACAAAAATGTAACTTTCACAATCATCCAAAGAGCTTGATCATGCAAAAAGTTCAAGAGACAAATGGCAATAAGCCATCAAAGAATTCCAAGTAGTGTATGAGTATACAGCAGGCGAAACCAACAGCCACAGTGCTCTGAGACAAAGAAGTCAGGAAGTGCAGTTTTTACAGCATATTGTAAAGTTTACAAAGGTATGTTGGGCAGCATTTTCTCAGATATTTGATAAAATAATACCGGCTTTTATAGATATTCATAAATGTACAACATACTGAAAATGACGATATAAGAAGCTAAAAGAGGGGGGTTTAACATTGTTTTAAACGAAAATGTAAAAAATGGTGTTCATGTTACAAAATGTTTGAACAAAGAAATGTAACCACAACTTGGAGATTTCATCAGGTAGCCTTAAATTTACTGTGTGCGGTAAGGACCAATCACTGCTCTATATCAAAACAGACCCAAAAACAAGAAGAAATAATTAACAAATCTGACTGACTGCCAAGTTCCTACCCTCAACTAAAACAATAAGAAAAGCCCTTCATAAAAAGCATCCCAAAAATTACACTTATCTGAGATGATGACAGAAATCTTACATCTAAACACAAAATTTCTGGTAACAATTTACTTCTTCATCTCAGTCCATAGTCTCTGCCATTTTTTAGCCATGTTTGTTATTTAAGCAGGGTGTCTTATTGTCTATTTTGCTCCAAAATATTCTACCACATTGTTTTTTCTTTATCTAAGAAACAAAACCTGGCAAAAACAGATGTCAACCACTGATCGGAGAAAACTGATCTATAACTTATACTATCTTTGTCTGTGAATGCCATCACTGACTGCACTGGTGCCCTGAGGATTTCCTCATGCAGTTAGTACGTTAAGAGTTAGGCTGCAGCTCCAAGTCATGACCAAGTGATCCACTGAGAAGCAGGCAGGCAGGAAGGCTATAGAAGGGGGCAGTAATATGTAGAGTGACAAGTCCAGGAGGAAGAGAAAAAACTAGCACTAAAACAAATGTCATTCTAATTACAAGAAGATCACTGTTTCATTTCCAGACTAAAAAAGTGCCACTTTCTTGAATTTTGATATCCCATCTTAAAATTATACTGTCAATAAAATTGGAAAATGCAGTAATTTTCCGTCCTTAATCCATCATCATTCCACTTATAAAAAAAAAAAGCAAAGAATAAAAAAAAAAAGGAACTTGAAAAAAAAAAAAGACAGAAAAATACTAATTCCAAAATTCAGCTGCAATAAAAGCATTTTCAGTCACCTGGTAGAGGTATGACATTCACTATATCCTTCCTTTTTTTTTTTTCTTTTCCCTTGTGTCCACGATGGCAATAAGTTTTGTTAGCTTTATTCTATTTCATGTTCCAACCAAAACAAACAAAAAAAAAGAGGGAGGAGATGTGGGGAGAGAGGGGGGAGGGGATTGTGAGGACAGTGAATTTAATGGTTTTGGCATTTTCTTTTTCCTGGACTTGTCACCGAAGAGAAAATCAAAGAAGGAAGAGTTTTGTTGTGCTGAAGGTGCCTCGGAGCTACTCACCACATTGACAAATAAATGGAAGATCATAAAGTAAACAGCCACGAGAATTTGAATGCCCGTGTCTGTCAGACTATTCATGAGGTCATTGGACACATCAATCCATCCCTCAGAACACATGATTTGGAACATGGACTTAAAGGCCTGAAGAGGATGAGCAGGGAATAAAGAGAGGATGTGGACAAAGCTCACATTTTCAACATCTGTGTGTGCATCAAGTAGAATGAGAGCTTCAAAACACAAATTGTCAAGCAGCTATTCCTTTGCAGCAGTTTCAAGCCTAATATTTTGAAGATGATTGCCCACTGATATTCATCATTTCTGTGGCTGACTTTTAGAAACCAGAAACAGAACAAACCCTTTCACATACAGCTAAATTTTTATTTTAATCAGCAAAACCAGTTGAAATAGAAAGTCTGTTGAGAATAATGTGGTTGTCATATTGCAAGCACATTGCTTATTCAAGAGAACTGATAGAAATAGCAACTGATGCTAAGGTTTTCACATTGTTAATTTTTTTAATGAAATCCAACAGCAATTAATTCATAAATCTGACATGTCTTAATATTATGAATATGACTTATACCTTTCAGCCTCATTTTCTTCCACCAAACATTGATCTTCATGACTGGGGCAACTGAATATAATTGGTAAACATTAGACAAAAGAGAGAAGTACAACGCACAAAGGGTTAGAATGAGGGAAAGGGGGAAGAAAGGCTGATTCATCACCAAGGCAGATGTTGTAGTAAAGCAAATGACAAAAACATACACATTGTATGTTTTACAGTATAAAGTAAGGATAGACGTGTGGATTATATATACTTCACGGCCTTTATCTCTCTACTCTCAGTTTTCACAAAAATGATGGACCTAATTTGCTCAACACAGAACAAGGCATTTCCATAATACAATAACAATGTGATTAATTCAACAGATGTATCACTTCTTGTTGATTAGGAAGGCCTCTTCTTGCTTTTATACCACTAGTAGTATACAGCCCGCTCTATGCTTATGATGTTATCACCAACACAGCCAAAGAAAAAGAAAACACTTCACTTTGGAGGTTTTCAATGGTCTTTGTCTGCTATAATAATACTACTCCTGATGTTTTTGATATAGGACAGTTTGATTATGCTGTCCATTTTTTTTTTTTTTTTTAAGAAACTGAATACAACACAAGTATAAGTGTTTTACTTTTTAACATATGCTATATGTCACTGAATCTTCAGTGAATGATGCAAAATCCAGTATTTTCATAAGGTACAACAGGCCAGCATCTTGGCTTCTAATTTATGACATACAGCATTTGTTAGTTACCATGAAGGGATTACTGAAACCCCAATATTTCATGTGAATGGTGGAATTTGAAAGACAACAAACACACACACACAAAAAAACAATTTTTTAAAAATTAACAAAAAAAAAAAGCACAGAAAAAGCGGTCCCATTTCATATGACTAAGACAGCCAAGTAAACCATTCACACAAATCATAATGTCTTAACTCTTTAAAACCCAGGTTTTTTCCTCTACTTGCCTGGTTTTTTTTCTGGATTAAAGAGAATTATGTATGGCATTCTAAAGTCCTTGTTCTAACGATACTATCACTCAAAACATATAAGTGTTATACATTAAACTGAAGGAAATTGAATGGGCAAATGAGGAAACCAATTCTAAAACAACAACAAGCAGCAACAAAAAAAATATATAAATATATCAACTCACCCCATGTGAGTGTTGAACAATCTATTTATAATCTAGATCTAGTTTGATAAGTCTGCTGTGTGGATTACTGTCACTATTCAAACTGTTTTCGTCACTAGATCTAGATCTATCTGAGAGTTTATTACTACTTCTTTTCTCCTCTTCTGTTTCTTGAAACAAATGGATGGTTCAGAATGCGCTGGTAAATGTTGTTTTGGTTCCCAATCATCATGGGTTCACGCCCTCATAGAAAAATATAGATCTCAGCAAATCCAGAACAAAATGCAAAAGTAGCTGAAATGTCTAGCAACTCAACATTGAAAACCTGCTACTATTGCTCAAAATTTCGGGTCATAAACAACAAATCTATTGTAAATATCATCCGATGCCACCCATTATCTGCTGGGTATTATGGCTGAAACCATCGGACGGTCCCACCGTCTGATGGGTCTTAAAGAGTCAATAATTCCTCTAAATCTTATTCTTGACAGTCCGGTAGTTGGCAGCATAGCTCTCAAAAGTAGGATATCTTACCAAATCCTGACTAATAAATAGCAATAATATGAATCAGAATCTTATTTGATGAAAAGAGTGATAATTAATTCAGTCAAACTCTCACACATATTTCTAAATCTAATGCTTCACAAACAAGAGACTTAGGGTGATTTGTAAAATCAGATTGTCCTCAGTTAATGTTTTTTAACGATTGGATCTTATAAATCTAACTAACTACAAACCTTTTCGAAAAGCAAATCACAATTGACAATCCTTGAGACCAGAAAAATATATATGATTCACTTACAGAATAGTTGAATAAAACTGATTGTTAGAAAAAAATGAAATTTCACTGACAGAAAGGATTAAACTGTACTGAAGTTCAATAATGGAGATTATATTACATCACAATAAATGCTCAGTCTATATGCTTGTCAAATTCAACATTGTTCAAGGGTTATGTTATCATTTGTGATGCATCATGGCGGTTCGGTCCACAAGGTACATTTTGGGCAAATTGAGTTATTGATACTGTGTGAAAGAGTGATCTTTCAGCTATCCTTTGACACCAGTTTCATTGCTCAATGATGTTATCTGATGGAGTTTTGAGCATCTAAAGCTATTGCATGCAGTTGTCAAAAGAAATCAAAATTCTGAGAAATTCGCTTTCAAAGTTTTGCATTGTATCTCCTTAGCAGCGGATCCCTACATTTTTAAAAGTGATTTTTACTTAGTTTTTGAGTTTAATTTCATGTTTTGATATGTTTATATGATGAAGTGATGCTTAAAGAATAGGTTGGTGCAAAAATCAAAATTC
>JBCEWB010000007.1:206064-218969 GCA_039654565.1 Peronia peronii | reverse complement strand
AGTTTAATTTCATGTTTTGATATGTTTATATGATGAAGTGATGCTTAAAGAATAGGTTGGTGCAAAAATCAAAATTCGACCGTTTGACCCCCCTTGACCCTTCTGCCCCATTTGCTCGAAACCACCTGGTGTACCTTGTGGACTGAACCGTCGCGATGAGTCACATTTCGTTTCACAATTTATCCGAGTCCACAGGAAGTTAAAATGTCATACTAATTTTAATGTTCATGATCCACTTCAACTTATTCCATTTCTATGCTTCACACATGGGGCTTGGGCCTATGGTGTTGAAATTAAACTGTCCCAAACTTATCAAATCTTGACCTACAAGAGATGTCAATGTGATAAATAACAAAATAGAGCCATTTTCTTATTGCACCTGCAGGAGGGAATTAGTAAGGCTGGTATTAGTCAAAAATCAAAAAGCAGTATTGCTGGATACAGCACAGGAGAGACCAAGGCTTGAGGAACACAGAAGTATATGTGGGTTATGGCATCTAATAAACTTCAACAATGAGCACCTGAATTCATCACCCCATCAAACAAACAGTCTTGTAAATGCTTTCACTTCGATAATGAGCCAGTTTTTCATCACACAACACAAGACATTGGAATTAAAAAATTAACTGTGGCTTGCAATCTAGACTACTATTTTTCTATTCAGCTTTCAAAGAGAAATTTCTTTTGAGTTCCCACTAATTGGAAATCAATTATATTTCATAGCTTTTAAGGACTAATAAAAAAAACAACCACTTCTGAGTTTGGCTATGTGTGTCTTATTTCAGCCATGCTTAGATTAACATGTGCAGTCCTGACATTTGATGACAATCACATTTTAATTAGCAAAGCCAAACTGCTAACTTGAACTCTCCTTACCCCTTTGCTCATTTCTTTCATTTAAAACAACCAGTTATTCAGTTTACCAGATGATTGTTCTGAAATCCTCTGTGATAACTGTTACTGTTTGTGAAAACCTGTTTCATGATGACTGATCTTACTAGCAATGACAACATAGAATGGATGTTTCTGATATTTGTCACATTCTTTGTTTGATTCAATCTCTGTAACTTCAACAACTCATTTCCCAGCCTGAGCTGCAAAACCTCCATTTTTTCTAATTACAAGATAACATTC
This sequence comes from Peronia peronii, assembly GCA_039654565.1. Classification (NCBI taxonomy): domain Eukaryota; kingdom Metazoa; phylum Mollusca; class Gastropoda; order Systellommatophora; family Onchidiidae; genus Peronia; species Peronia peronii. The sequence goes on along the minus strand of JBCEWB010000007.1, from coordinate 217,835 downwards.
ACTTCTATTGCTTTAGTTTTCTGATGTCAGATTAATACAGTGTCAAGATTCTAATACAGTGGTCTCTGTTTAAGAATCCTCCATCTCAGAGCCTGGTCTGCCTAAGAGCCTGCATCTTCTGTGAAATGGAATTGTTTTATTATAATTTATCTGCCTAAGAACACGCTCTCAAGAAAAAAAAACTGCCTAGGAGCCTGGTGCCAAGCCAGATGCACAAGAACTCATGATGTAAATTCACATCATACTCTCCACTAGAGAGGAATGCACAGCACTAAGTGTGCAGTAAAATGAGGAGGCATGGCGGGAGGAGGGATACGAGGAGGGGGAGAGGTGGGGATTCTGTATTGTGCAACCAAAAAAGACATAGACTAGCTTGTATCTATTTTTGTCAGCCAACATTTGGGACAGGGCCCATGATATTTGGGTGTATAAGGAGGAATAAGTTTAGTGCTCTGTGTGATTGGTTAGTTGTTTTTCTACTTCAGTTGGTCTGGCTAATTATAAATATTTGAGTCACCAGTGCAATTATTTGAGAGGTAACTAACCATATCATGATAATATTCAACAATGATGTTAAGGGGAAACTCACTTTTGAAAGAAGCTGGGCATTATTGATGAAATTACAAATCAAAAAAGCTCCAGGAACCATTAGATCTAATTACAAGACAAACATACATAATGAAGAAAGCTGTTCTTATCACAAAGAAACATATCTTTAACTAACTGTAATGATTAACTAAATGTAGCAGACAAGACAGCAGCCAAATGAAGTTGCATAATCTTTCGATCCACCTAAGAGCCCGTCCATCTTAGAGCCAACTTCTTTAGTCTCCCAGTGATCATGCTCTAAGGCAGAGACCACTGTACCAATGTATAAAATGAAACATGAACATAGCTAATCATACTTTAAAAGAGCTTGACATTTTTTTTTTGGCCCACAATGCATGTTGACTATATATGTACCTTGAGTGATATTAATGGAAGTTTCAAATGTTCTGAGAGTAAAATGATAAAAAAGGAAAAGAATGGAGATTGAAAGACGCACTACTTTTGGTGACAAATTTGATGGGAGAGATGAACAAACATAATGGAGAGAAATTCATGAGCTCATGAATGGATTTTCAGTATCATAGTACATAAATTGATTATATGGCTATAGTCTGTTTTTATCTATTGATGTTTGAAAAACAAAATCTTTAAACACGATAATTTACAATTTAAAAGGCAGCTGCACATTGCCAAGACTGCCATCAGTATTCAGAATTATTGAAAGCTTAAAGTGAGGGAATGTAATGAATGTCAAGATGGAAACTGATTTTGCTGGAAACTTTATAAATGATATTAAACATGCATTAATTCTGTGTAGATAAGAACATCAAAGCTCTTCATTTGGAAACAAAAAACAAAACAGAAACAATGAAAGAGAGATATAAATATACCCAACCTGATCAAATGTCTCAAACTTCTCAAAGCCCTCAATGAAACAGAAGAGCTGAAGACTGATGCTGGAGGCAATGATCAACAAACACATGGTAAACAAGATGAGACTGCCCAACTTCTTAGGGGGTCCAAAGATCTATATTCCACAGAAAACAATTTGATATATTGATCAACACTTGCAAACGCTGAGAAATCTTCAAACCAGCTTACAGAGTTATGCATTTCTGGTGTTCATTCATTTCAAAAGTTTTCACTAAGGAAGGATCACTATCTAAAAGAAAGGCTAATACACTTTTCTGTGCGAGGTTTTTTTTTTTCTGACAATTATATTAACAGTCTCACTTAGGATTAGCCATAGCTTTGTTACCTAACGTTTACCTTTATTACTTTATCAAATGGTGATAAAAGTCTCTTATTTGTCTGCTGTAAATTTCTCTAGATGTAGCATCCACAGTTATAAAACTGCTGATATGATAAGCAGAAGCCTTACATGGCAACAAAAACTATTTTTTTTTTGTTTAAAATTTAGCATACTGAACAATTTCAATAACTAAAAGTAGATTATTTTTTTCCTTCAAATTTGTTTCAAATGCAGATTTTTATGCTAAAGGGATAATTGTAGGGATAATTGTAAGTCTACAATGTAAAAACTTGTGTATTGCAAGTCATACAATCATTATTAAATGAAAAAAAAAAGGCCATCATCAATGTCACCTTGAAGCAAAATCCCTCCAACATTGGTGACGCTTTGATCAATCTGAAGAGTCTCATGACCTGAAAATAAGAAAATCATTGTCTATTTCAGCAGAACATTTCCCTTGTCATTGTCCTTATGTGTTGAGTAAAAAAAAGTCCTCAAAGTGACTGGAAATTTAAATCCAATATTTGACACGATGGAAAAATATCTGGCTTGTAAAATATTTGTATTAGAACAGAACAACTGATCTAGTTTTGTGAATATAAATTGAATTTGAAATGGTTATACACAAAAGTGACTTTGTAAATCTAAATTGAATGTAAAATGACAGATAGAATACGTTGAGCAAGTTTCAATGAATCATGCAATTTTGATGTTCTGTCCACAATACTTTATTTCAAAGTCAGACTTGAAAAGCACATTCTTTGACTGCAATCCTCTTCTCAATATGGATAACAGATGTATTATCTTACCTGAAAGCAAGTGAATGGTGAGCGATAGAGATCTGGGATAATGTGCAGTGCTGTGCCAATAACTAGTACCAGCTCAAATACATGCAAAGACCTCTTCAGATAGCCTCGTATTCCAAGACACCAAATCTTGAACAAAGCTTCCAATGAAAACAAAACTGTCAGAGCAACCTTGACAAAGAAGAATAAGAAAAAAAAACTTATTTTACCTGTGTGAGAAAAAAAAAAGACTAGTTACAACAATAATTTTAAGCACATCATTGCCCTATTGAGGAAGGTATAAATCTCAGTGGTGCATTACTGGCTTGCATTTAACATCATCCTAGTGCATTGTTGCACTACTGAATATGCCTTTGGCTTCACTGATATTTTTCACATATGATACTACTGAAAGACTGAAGTGCAATATTCCTTGAAAACTGGATACAGAAGGTGATCTAACAGATTCCCATTTAGGGAAACTTTGCAGCATATAGTACAAGTATGGGAGATTTCTCTGTAGTGAGTGAGATGAATACTCAAAATAAATTCTAAAAAAAATGGATAACACTCCAAATCTAAAATATGCATTTTCTGCATTGGACACTCATTTATAAAAAACTTTTTGAGTATTGTGTTGCTGTCTTTCTTTGTTTGGCTTTGTGCATTATTCCTTTGGCTGTGTGAGCAGTTTCAAGAGCAAATATGAACTATGTGAGTGATTTATATCCTCATATATTGTCTCAAAAGGTAAAAAAACAACACACAACATTTCTTTCACAGAGAGAAAGTTTCTTGGAAGGGTGGAGAAAAATGTTTAACCTGGGCTTTTGCCTTCGATAAAGTTAAATTAGAAATAAAACAAGGTAAAAATATTTTTATTTATTTGATATGTTGAAATCTCAGCGTTCAACTGTACAAGATAACTCATCCCTGTGTTAGCCAAAACTTCATGTCATCAGCATTGTAACATGGCACTTCTGCCTGTCTTGACGCGCACATCTGGCATTGGACACTAAGTGAGAGCACTGTGCGTTAATATTAATCGGACTAAAATAATCCAGAAAACTTTTGAATTTAAAAGTCTTATTGCTATTTATTCACTCTGTTCTGCCGAGTTGGACTGTTTCTTACATAGTTCTAGTGTTACAATGGTGTTGTGTGGTTCTACATTGGAGGCTATGTAGTAAATTTAGACTGAGTCACACGTTAAAACTGGGTTTCTAGACTCTTTTTATTCAGATAAGTTTACCTAACAATGGCAAGAGATCTATATTTAGTGATTAAATTTGAAAATCCGACTTTATTTACTATTCAATTAGCAGTATTGTCAAAACATGGTAAAAAATTCCAAAATCACCGACCACCATACAGAATTCTGAAACAAAGTGTTTGTAATTGATCTGTTCTTTTAATTTGTTTATGGCCAAAAGCATTTATTCAGGTAAGTCTAGCAGTACCATCAATATTGTTCTTCCACAGACATACCGAGGATGTTTATTTTACCACAAAAAAATTAGAAGCATTACCATACACTTGTTCCATCCCTTTAAAGGAATAATTAAATATTTATTATTTGTTGCAACAGCAACAGAATTTCAAACCTCAGCAAGGTAAAAGCCATCCAGCTTGTCCTCTGGCATCTTAGTGTGGTGATCAAATCTCAGGCTGGCTGCAATACTGGCATCTACCAATACCAACAATAGGATGAACGTGTGAAAGAAATTTGAACGAAGAACTCGCTGGAAAATGGGGGGAGCTAATCCAATGGTTTTGTTTTCATCCACCATCACCAGTTTCCATTGTCCTCCATCGCTTTGAATGACCTTACATAGAAAAAAAAAAGGTAAGTTTTTAATATGCAGTTTTAATAATTCTGGGCTGAGTTTAACATTAGAGAAACTCCACAAATACTGAGCAATGAACTTGCTCTAGATCTCCACATGGTGAGATGTTTGGCCATGTTTAGCTGAACTTGGAATGGGAACAATGAAGAAAATATTGGAGTTTTTTTAATGATATGAGAAGACACCAACTCTATCTTTCTTCTTGTCCTCTTGTTTGTTCTTGTTGCACCAATTAGTTCCACAGAAGTGATTGATAATTTATCAATGATTGCTTAGGTGCAATGTGTTCCACAGTGTGAGTGAAACTCACATAACTATTCAATGTTAAACAAACAAAACATTCAGTGTCACATGAACACTCAGAAAAAGTCCATTTCAAATGGGACAAGCAGTTTTATGTTGGTCATTCAAAAAAGAATATAACATAACTACTGTTTTTTTCCCGATTGTTCTCTGCATAATTTTTTCACTGAGACTGTCTTGTAAATGGATTTGTATTTTACTACAGAACTGAAAGTATGTGGTTTTTCAAGATTTTTTTTCCATGACATAGCATGGGTAAAAATTTGTGAGAATCATTGTAAACAAGTTCAGTGTCACAATCTCAATTCAAGTAGTAAAGAATAAAGCTGACTGAATGAGTCAATAAATATCAACACACCCTATGATACATATACATCCATTTACTCTTCTCACAATGCATAATTCAGTTAAAAACTGGCTTTACAATGAATGTAGATATTTTCTCAACTTACTCTTCGTGCCAATTCACCTATAACATTAGGTGTTGCTTAGGTTCTTATTTCTGTCAATGTCAATGCCAAATGAGGTGATATCCAACCTACTCCTTTCTTAAGTCTCATTTGAGGAGTCGCCCCTACTCCCCCTTCTTTCTCCCAACTTACAAGGTCATATCCACCTTTCTCTCATTTATTCCAGAACTGGTTTGTTGTTGATCTATTCAAGAATTTAAAATTTGCACATTTTATTGATGTTGTCTAAACTTTCCCTTCCTGCCACTTCATCTACAACATTGAACAGCTGCTCAGATTCTTGTTTAGGTCAGCGTTATGCAAAATGAGGTGATATCAATCCTATTCCTAACCTAAACCTCTAAAGAGGTGTTATGAGTCCCTCTTTCTCCCTTCCCCCCCCCCCCCCATTCCACTTACAAGGCCACACCCACTTCTTTCTCATTTACCCTACAACTGATTTGTTGTATTCTAATCAAGAATTTGAGACTTGTACATTTCATTTACGGGTACTGTTAGATCAGTCTAGTGGGATGGGGACCATGTTTTTTTGACACGGAAATACAGAAAAAAGGTCAGGTTAAAGATTTAGGGCAGCATGCTGTAGTGTTGAGTTGTGAAGGGTCGAGCTACATGGAAAGCATCATGCATCTTGTTAAAAATAATAGCACAATTATGTTTGTTGTCTTTCATCAAGCTTACGCGCACTAGATAAGGGACAATGGGGAAACCCATTAAAAATTCCTATTAACTGCTCTGTATCATATCACATATTTCATAAATCACTTTGTTGTACATCAATACATGTATTCCTCCAGATAAATGTTCTAGAAAAGATAATATGCTGAACTATGCAGGTCTCTATCTCAAAACTATGAAAAGCAACGCTATATAGGCATCTTTGACAGATAAATGTGCACTTCGTCACTGCCAGTAATACAAAACAGTGCAAGCAATTCACTATCTCTCTTTTCATAAATTTCATAGGAAGTTTCAGTATATCGAGCATGGATTTAAAAGTGCTCTGTTCAGCAAGAGACATATCAATAAAATGCAGAACTTGTCTCACCTGACTTGCATCAGACTCTGCTGTCCCACCTCTAGATCCCCACATCTGTTGGAACTGGACACGAATTTCAGCAAACGTCTCAATGATGACAGCAATGAAAACGTTCTGAAGGAAGAGCATGCATGTATTTAGTCAATTTCTACATGCAAAAGAACTGTCTTTCAAATCAAGCTGTTGCCCATGGTCAATGTAAACTTTCTAACACAAAGAATGCCACATCTTTTGCTTGCTTGTCTCTCATTAAAAGACGCCAATCAACAATTGTCTACAGTGGTGAATAAATAATTCTAAATATATGAGGAGAGACAGTAATCATCGATTCACCTTGACAAGCCACGCCAGGAAGAATATGAGGGATACAAAGTACAAGTATGCTTTCCATGACTGAAGACTGTCTATAGCATTGTACATCAGAAAAACCCAGCCTTCTTGAGATGCTGCTTGGTAAACGGTGAACACACTCGTGGCTGAAAACGCAGAGAAGTAAAAGCTTAGAATGGTCTTTAAGCATCAGAAGAATGTACAATTGTAGGTCTATAGAAGATATTCTTTCAAATCAGAGAAATAGCCCCATGGAAATAACTTGCACTTTTTTTTAGAGCAGTTAAGGTTGTAGTTAAAACTGAGTAGAAAGTCAACTGCATTATGATTCAGAATAAATAGCTATTGGATATTTATTATGAATGCTTATGTTCAATAACAAATGTGCACATATTTTTGGTTCCCAATAGACATATCTTATCCCCTTTAAAAAAAAAAAAAGCCAATATCTGGTCATATTTAATTGTAAGGGTGCATTCAAAGTAATAAACGACAACACAATTTTATTCTTACTAAAAAAAAACAGTAGCTCATAAAATCGTATTTCAAAGCTCACTTTAAGGGCATGTGAGGACAAATAAATGTCAAAATTTTCAGTTTTGGGGTCAAATTGAAAAACTTCAAATCTGCTCCTTTATCCATTGTACATAATGATTGTGTCAGCATGTCAAAAGAAGGTAAGGAGAGCCTCCTTTTCATGTTTTTGTCTTAACTGTGAAGTTCATACTGAGGAAAAAATCAATTTTTTCATGGACCTTCTCAAAAATTAATCTTCTTCAGAATAATCCCTACTACATTTTTATTTTGTGTCTGAATACACTAAAATTTGTCAGACTACTTTTTCACCGTATAACAAAGATTTCTATGGAACAAAACTATAGTATCTTTACTCATTTTTGTGTAATTGCTATTTGAATAAGGAAAATGGCTGAAAAATAAATACATAAATGATCATCAGGTTGTTCCAGAGACACAGAACTAACAATTATCAAATCTTTCTTTACAAAGATGTATACATATAAGCTGCTTCATGCCAAGTTTCAGAACAATTAACAAAAAAACATAAAAGTTATAGGCAAATAAAAAATGTGTGATAGAAATGTAAAATGGCCGCCATTATTGTACATGAGAAAAAAATTTTTTGATTGCTTCACAGCCATGTCCCAGCAGCCCGGTGAACAGGCATATGATGTGAAAACAGTCTTTTCTTAAGAAATGGTGAAATTGTGTTTTTAGTAGCACATGATACTCCCACATAAACTTACGTAAATGATCAAAGCCAATAAATCCCATGACTTCCGGGCTCATGGTCAGTTCCATACACACCATATCATTTTGGCAATGATAGCCTGATTCTGGATCTGGGTCTGGAGAGCAGAATGTGTCTGGCATGGCGAGGTCAAATAAGCTCACATTCCTGTTAAAACAAGAAAAAAAAAAAAAAAAATTAAAAATACAACAGGAAAAAAAAATAGAGAAGTTTAAGAAATCTATCTATAGCATCCTACCACAAAGTTTCAGAGATCAATTTTTTCACATGACACATACTTTCACTGACAAATTTTCTGTGCTCCCCTCTTTCTCTACCCCCACCCCTTCCTTCAGACCACCATCCATAAAGCAGGACAATCCTATAATCTTCCTCTTGGGTCTGAAACTTATAACTATGTAATTCCTAGCATACCTAAATTCTTCACTATACCATCATATATCATTCCTCTCAAAATCTGAAGCCTCCGCTTTCAACTTGATTTTTTTTTCTTATCTATCTTTCACATTCTGCCATCTTATATCAATCCTCTAAAAGTCTAAAATTTATATTTTTAAAAATTCTTTACCGGTCTCACTTTCTCATATTTATCTTTAAAATGTTTCTTATTTCTGTCCTCTTCTAATACAACATTGCACATACAGAAAATCAAATTTTACAGGAGAGCTAAAAAACCATTTCAATCTGTTACTCATCAATGAAAAAAGTTGACAAAATCCTCATTTTTCAAGATACAGACATGAGACCAAGAATGAAAGATACATTCTGACATAAAGAATTTGAATCTGACAAAAATCTAATTTGATCTAGATGTGTGCACATGCAACATTTTGTCAGAAGAGGATAGATTTGCCTTCCCATTAAAATAACCAGAAATGTAGTTAAAGACTGTTGCCTCTCATTTTCATGCTGCTTATCTATAGCTTTTCAATTCTTGTATTTTTTTGAGTTTCACTGTGTTTATTTTCTTTCTGCTCCAAATATTTTGACCCACTCAGTCAGCAGTAAAATAAGAGTAGGATGTAAATGCAGCCACTTTGAGGATAAATTTATACTACATATTTTCAGTACTGGTCAACTTACACAATTTAGTATAACCTGTATGATTTATTCTCTGCAAGTCTAATTCATTAATCCAAATGGCAATACAAAATATATCATTCAACTTTCTTCTCCTCAAATCAAAGAAAGCAAGAAATATAACAACAACAATAACAATTACCCTGGTTGAGTTCCATTCCGGACACATCTGTGTTTCATCTTGCCAAAAAACTGCACTCCCAAAAACCCATATAAAGACATGAAGAATAAGAAAAAGATTGTGACATTGTAGATTTGTTGACTTGATCGCCTGTATAAATGAAAAAAAAAGAAGTGATTCGCTGTATAAATTCGCATTAGAATTGCAAAAATCTCGCACACAAAGATATCTCAGTTAAGCCACCAATGAAAGAATATCCACTAATGAATTACTGATAAACAGACTATCTTCAACTATCAATATCCTTCACTCTCTAAAGTAAAGCAGCATTTCACAACTTCCATCTTTTTTTTTCTTTGCAGTTCTTAATATGCCAAAATGTTATAGAAAATCAGATTATCAAGCAATCAGAAGTTTATAGAAGAATCCTGTTGCCTTAAATATTTGGAGGAGGGGGGGAGGGGAGGGAGGGAGGAGGGAGGGAAGGAGTATCATTATTTCAAAATTTTCATTCTCTCATATTTCCTAGTTTCCTAGTAAATTGTCTGAAAAAAATCAGTTTGTGATTATAGGACTTACTTGAAGATGGAATTGATTCTGTTCTTTGGCAACTGGAACTTAAGAAAATTTCTGAATACTCTTACAAGAATCAATGGCCTTGGTGATCGAATTATTCTCATGACAGCAGCTGCTGAATTGATCCCAGGATTGGCTGCCATTTCATACATCTGAAAGTGTGGCGAATCATAAAATGGTAAATATATAAAATTATAGTGCATGACTTAGCAACTCGGCAAGTACCTGTCTGGGAATAATGAACAGTCAAAAGTGTAAAGCTTATGGAGCTTAAAGAATCAGTGTTAGGCATAGCATGACATAATGATCATAAAATCACATCTTGCAACAAATAAGGTTTTCAGCTGATAGTTTTCATACATCAAATATAAGGACGAAAATTTCATGATACATATCAGCAGTGAAAAGCTATCAAGTTGTCATCTTCATGGTGCTTCATAATTCTTGGAATCTACTATTCCTCTGCTAAAATATCCTGTGCAGTTTCAGATCAATAATAACGGGAACTTACCTGCAGAATGACTGATCCCCAAAGGCAGAGTACCATTACACCATCAAACTGGCACCATCGATCCCTCAGATATGGAGCTTCTCCCTAATAAAATCACACACACACACATAATGGAAAAAAAGGAAAAAAATTAAATACATGACCATTGCTATTTTGGGCTTACTTTTTAACCACTGCTAATATATTAAGGAATCTGGAAATATCCGAAGATTAGATTAATCTTTGGAAATAAACTTTATTTCCAGTATTTTATTGAATAACCCAGAAAAGTCAATGAAATAAATTTATGTTCCTCACCATATGGACACTTTCTTCATTTTATATCTGAAATATCATTTCAATTCCCTGGAAATTAAAAATTATCTTAAAGTTAAACAGAAAGGGAAGTGAATTTGATGTAATACCTCAAAAGATAAGAAAATTTTTGGTAAAATGTGACAAATCAAATCATACAGTAACTTTACCTTCCACACTCCTCGTATGTGCATCTTTGCCACAAGCTCTGCTGTAAACAGCACCATTATGACAAGATCCATCGTAAATGTGATGTACAGGAGTCGTGGATAGTATACAAACGTTTTTGGCGTATTCATGCTCACTGATACCATGCTCACAAAGGCACAAGCACGCAATAGTCTTCGCACCTATCCAACAAATCAATAAAATTACTGTTCTTTATGTGGCATGACTTCACATGAATATTTTCAATGCATGTGGTTTTCAGCTACAATTTACAAATAAGCTTTTTCTAGGATCCACTTTGATGCAACTTGTCACTTACAATTACATCTGAAACTCTTAAAATAAAACTATGTGCGCAGTATAATGGTAATATTCAGTTTTATCATGAAGAATGGAAAAAGCTTATTTCAGAAAATGAAAATACAAATAAAAAAAAATTAAAAAACCAAAAAAATGTCTGCCACAAAAACAATCAAGAAAGTGAGTTGATTTATGTATGTCTTAACACTAACAAATAAAAAATTTTACCCAGCTTTTGTTGACCCATTCTATATCAGCATTATCATTCAGATTTTCATCTGGGCCATAATCAGCCATCGGCATGCCATCTTTAAAGCTTGTCTTTCGATTGACAAGCATGGTGAATTCTTCTAGGCAGAACTGCGTGTCAAATGCTACATGAGGTAGTTTTTCCCATTTGCAACAGGGTGCAATTTAAAGAATGAATTGTCCGCTCATCTACTGAACTTAGAATCTTTGCATTTTCTGCGACACAACCTGAAAAAAAAAAACTAGTGTCAAATATTCCTGCTCTTACTCCTTCAGTTAAAATAATTCAGTGATTATCTAAGTTTATTGCACCAATGCATGACACATACATTATAAAATAAAACATAATTGTGATCTACAGAGATTAACTTCAAAAGATCATATATGTATAGGAACATTTTTACTATGTTTCTCTTTTAAGGTGGAATATCACTACTATGATAAGGGCTGGGTCAGATTATAAGATTGACACATGAAACAGAAAAAAAAATGTAGAAGACCTATTGGTAACATTCTAATACTAATGAAAGTTTAAATGGGTAGTGCAACGTCATTTTGTTGTGTCAAGTTTCTTTTTGTTTTTGCCTCAGATGAAATGTTACGGTTATTGTAAACCCACTGACATAC
>JBCEWB010000007.1:194142-205964 GCA_039654565.1 Peronia peronii | reverse complement strand
GTTGTGTCAAGTTTCTTTTTGTTTTTGCCTCAGATGAAATGTTACGGTTATTGTAAACCCACTGACATACAAATTAGTAAGCCGATGGCTTTTTAAAATTGAGATTTTAACAATTAAAGAGACGGGATCGTTTGGACTGCTCGGTTTTCCATAACTGACTATAAACTGTGCATGACGTCATCTGTTTCCAGAAGGCACAGTGATGGGACGACTGAGTGGGCCTATTCAGTATGTAAACAATGGTGTATTGTGTGGCTGAGAACTGTCGGTCACAGGATAGTCGTGCGTTTTTAGGGGCTCCTAGTTGCACTGTGATATTTCTCACCATGTCACTTGAACTTGGGGTTTATTGCCGCAGTCTGAAATTATCGCCATAATAAGTATGCACAGCTCAATAGACATTCCTTCAAAGGGTAAAGGAAACTTTACTAAAAGAACAGTGAGAAATTCCATCCCCAAAGATGAAATCCTCTTGAACAGAAGAGAGGAACAGAAATCAAAGGCCACATGGCCCACTCAAGTCCTCTCAAGTACTCTGAAACTACAATCAAAAAGAAACGATGCTCAAGAGAAGAATATCAAACAGATGTAGTCTCTTTGTTTATACCATACTGAATAATAACGCAGACTTCCCCGACCATTTGACCCCCTCAACAAGTTAGGCACTGACAAGCGACCAAGCTATTGCGAGCAGAAGTGAGCTATAATTGCTATGAATGAAAACCAAAGTGGCCTGAATATCTATTAGTTTATATATCAGATAGCTTCCTTTTGCTCTCACTGTATGCTACCATTAGATCACTTATAATATATATTTCTTTGTAGTCACTACTACCGCGTCAACGTCAGCCGCTCTGATCTAATAACAATGATTTAAGTCCATGTGGTTAGAGGGATGATAGCTTGCATTTTACACTGAGATTCTATAGCAAGAACATATATACACTCTAACATGCTCAGTAAGAAAACACTTAAAAAGAAACTTGCATTATTAAGAAAGAATCTTTGGGAATGGTTTTTTTGCTATGTAATTTCTTATGCTTACAAAGAAATAAAACGATGGGCTGATACGAAAACTACGCTTATAAGGAAGGTTTTTGTTCTCCGATCACACTTTTCTTTCATATTAAGTGTAACCAAGACCAAACTCAGGTACCGAATCGAGATAACCACCAACAAGGAGGTTGAAAGACGTCAAGCAATCAACCAACCAGGTACCGAACCAGTTCCCTCTGACAAACAAATCATCCCTGAGTGGGTCAAGTAGGCCTGCCGATACCCGCAATGTGCTGTACTGCCCAGCAGTATGACACAACAGGCCCCGACAAAGAAATCGTCCGTGAGCCAGTCAAGTACCAGCGCCCGCAATGCGCTGTACTGCCCAAAGGTATGAAACTGAGGGTAAGGTCTGAGGCGCAAGCGTGTTGAAATAATGCACCATCCCCCGTTTCACACCTCATCCATCACTCGTGGCCCCAATCGAGTATGATGTATCGTGAGAGGGTGACACCAATTACGTGCATGTGTGAGACTATTGCGATTTGGTCGTTATTTATAGCCACACAACCACGGTATCAGAGGATTCAGCCAAGATAACCACCCCCTAGGAGGCTGAAAGGCTCCGTACACCGTAAACCGTATCAGAGGATGGCTTGGCCTTTGTCTTTTCAATCGTACACTATACACACTTCCACTTGTCAGCATTCGGTCAGTCAAATCAGTCGTGCTTGTCAGTGTTTCTTGAAAGCCAGTTTTGAGAAGTGGATAGGTAATCCTTCAGTTTCATATTGAAAATTGTGAGCTTTAAGTTGACAATAAAGCTACTTTAGATCTAGGCTGGCAATCAATGATGAATTCATCAAAACTAAACATGTTAAAACGTAGAACAGGTTTATCACTGCAGTAAAAAAGTACACTGATTTGTGAATATGATGAAGGTTTATTGAAAAAGTCAGATTTCTGCAGAAAGTATGCCATTCCAAAGTCCACTTTGTCTTGAAGAATTTAAAAAAAAAAAAAGAAAAATCACAAACGACATAACAGCTACATAACCACACATTTTATATGTATGTATACCTATAACAACAAGAACAACAAAAATGAAAATGGAGTGGCCTTAAGACATAAGGTCATGGTGCAGACACTCTTCAATCAGGGGAGGTAATTCAATAATTTAACTTGCATCCCTGTTTCAATTTAGCCTCTCCGGATACAACAAACTAGCAATAGAACGAAAATGATTTCCATTCCACGCAAATTTCGTTTTAACTGTGTTAGAGTGTACACTGCTATGTGAAGTGGTTTGGTCCAAGCAGTTATATTTGGTTATGAACACATCCGTAATGGAAATAGTCTGAGTGACGAGGGGTGACAAAATTGACATAATATGAAATTGACGTCTTTATGAGTATAACCCTTTCTCCTACCATTGGCTCATTGCAAATGTGTGAAGAAAAGGTGGAGCTAGGGCGGGATTAAAGGAAGACATCTGGTCAATAAGGTGGTCTGATGTGGGCCTGCACTCTATCACTCCGAAATTGATAGGGCTTTACTAGTCGGCCGCGAGACGCACAGCCTCATAGCACAGAGATTCGCAGAAACATATGATGTCACATGTTAATGGTGTAGACTAGAGAGATGGCGAAAGAACCGCAGAACTGCAAGCCGTCTTATTTTGCAAAATAAACACATTAACGGTGATTTTTTTCACAAAAATAACACCGCTAGCATGTTTTTGGCTACTTGAAGTTTATTATTTTACAACAAATAGCATAGGGTGTCCGTGACGTTGCACTACCCCTTTAACTGATAAAATTCCTTCAATGGATATACAACATTTTAAAGTAGTAAAAGTTGATTATAATTCCCTCAACAATTTAATTAAACTGTCAGCATTTGCTCTGACTATGGACTCTGTTCATAGAGGAAATGATTTGTAACTTTTTGATCAGGAAGATATGACAAGTAACGCAGTAACTAGATCTAGCGTGTAACAATTTCATCAGCCGTGTGTAGCATGGGCTAGAGCGGATGATCGTCTGCAACAGGTGATTGTTTGTTTGTGTTGGGATTTAACGACACATCCACACGATTATGGCTATATTGTGCCAAACACGGTAAGATACGTTTACACATCAAGAGGAAAAGAGGAAAGAAAGCAGGACAGAAGACAGGAGCAAGGAGAGAGAGAAGGGATGTCTCTCCTGGTGTGTTGAGAATGACACTCCATGGGAGACATCCCACCGATGGCGGGCTTACACCGCCTGCAGGTGGGAGCAGAGAACCTACTTATAAACCCCGGGCCCCCACGGGGGAAGCAACAGGTGCCAAGAGGGCCGATGATTTGAATCTTAATCTGTACATTTTCAATCGTCACTAAATTTAATTATTTAATTTGTTTGTGTAGGCCTACTTGCTAAATCACTAAATCTGAGTCTGCAGAAGGCACATTGTCAATCACTTGAATGTTAATAACTGGCACTAGTCTAACACCAACAAATTTTAATTCAGAGTGACTGAAAGTCGTGTGCACTACTCACACTCACTGACAGCAGCATTAATAACCCATTTCTGCGGCGGTCAACAACGAATAGACCTCTTTTTTTTTTTTTTTTCACTCATCAAGCGAAATGAACTCACATGGATCCGCAGTTTAACAAATAAACGTTGTAGAAATGTGGCAAAATGCCCACATTCTTTGATTTCGAGATTTTCAGTTTTCGGAAAGCTGGCTCTCATTGGCACTCTCGCCAAGCCAGTAGCCAAAGCCCTCATTTATTATGCACTCCTCTGCACGCGCATTTCACTAACTCACACAGGAGTCAAATTCACATTACCAGTAATATGACACTTAAGAAGATGAATGGTTCTTTTGAAATGTCCTTAAGGCAATTCCAATTTGAAAAAAATCATGGATGATTAATTATAATTATATACAATGAGAATTTGTTGTAAAGAAAACGGCATGCCTGCCGAATTATCATTTGGCTTTAGCAAGCCAAACAGACACCATAGCCTTGCGGACAGGTGAGTTTTTTTTTTCTAGGTCACGGCAGCAGGCTAGGCCAACCTATCGCATTGTTTTTGTTTAGCCGAATGAATGACCATTTGTGCCAGTTTGGGGTTAAAATGTCTTCCATTGTAAAGTGCGAATGATGTAAGTTAATAGACGAAAAACTTGATGAAATAAAAAATTACCTTCAATTAGAATGTTTCATAATATTTATAGTCTTCAGCTCCACAGCCGATTTAGTAAATAAAAATATTGTGACAAAAGTCCCTTGCTAATATATCAATAAATTCACTATTCTTATTGTCCAGTGCACATGGTATAGTAAGTAAACAAAAACTTCATCTGATAAAGAAGATTTTAGTATTTGATGCCTTCATAACAACATAATTATTTTCCACATTATATATTTTTTTATTATTATTATTATATTCTTCTTTTACACATGCTAGAAAATCTGGCATTTCGGCTTCTATTATTAGCATAATAGAAAGCCCTAATAAACATGGCGTCTGTTGGAGAGGGCGACTGTCACAAAGACCCGAACTTTGCTGTAATTTGCTCATTCCTCGATAAATATGGTAACTCATTAGGGTTACCGCCGGTGACATACTCAGAGCTCCAAAGATACCTAGAGGATACAACAAATGATGGTAAAATGAGTCAGGGGAATATGCATTGTTTTTCTCTTACTTGTATCGGTTTGCATCCAGACAAGCGGCAACGCCGCAAGTTAATTTGATCGCTTGATTGTTTGAGGAGGAACTGAATATTACCCGAGCTTGATACGGCAGAATAGATAAAGGTTCAATAGATTGCATTTGTACATTGTATTTCAAGAAATCTATCGCCCACTCTAGACATACTTATAAGGAAAGAAAGTGGGTCATTCATGCTATAAAAGAAGATCTTTTGTAGCCTACATCTTGCTCCAATCTTAGCAAATATTTTTTAGATTTATAAAGCTGTTGAAAAAAAAAAAAAACGAAAAAAACTTGCGATGTTGACTAGATACATGTATTGAACTTGAATGATTTCTTGACTCATATTAGCTTGTTTGTTTGTTTTAAATAGCCTAAATTCCAATTCCAGAGTGTTTCAATCCTATTATTCCTATCCACTTTTTAAAAACATTTAATTGCTGTAACTGTAACATAATGTTGGCAGGAGGAAAGGATTCAAGTTCAAGTTCTTGTTTCGACAGAAACTTTTCTGAGTTCTTAATGATGAAATAAAGATCTCATCTATAAATTAAATCATTTCAGAAAGGTGGAAGAGAGGAAGATTTAACGGATTGCAACTATAGGCCTATATCTATATATATATAGATACTGAAATTAGTTGATGAAAAATAATTGTGTTAGAAGTCTTGGTAAGACAAGTTACATTCATAAATGTTATCAGTGCTGATGCATTTTGCTTACAAGATAGATAAAGCAAGGAAGACCAAATTGGTAAATCTCCATTGAATTCATTACTAGTATTAATATGTTTAGTTTCATTTATTGCTGCAGTTTGCTGTATTCATAAAGAGTAGTCCTAGCATCCATCATTCATCTGTCAGTTTTTAATGCAAATCATAGACATTGTTTGAATGAATTGTAAGTGTCTTTCAAAGGATTACTATGATGGATTTGTTTTCTAGGAATAAAGGTATATATAAAACATTTATCTAGATCATCATTATGTTACATGGATTAAAAATATCACCTGATGAAATGTGTCTTTATGGAATACTGCAGATAGAGAATGGATATTTATATAACTCATTTGGTTTATTCTATGAAATTTTCAACCAATCAGTTAACCACTATTTCTTGGCATATTTTATTTTGAAGTATTGCCATGTCGCAGAAAATGAGAATGTAGAAAGTAGACATATGAGCTTTTGCCAATAGGTGTTTTTTTTTTTCATATACCTTACAAAATTGCTTCTGTGGCAATAAAGATGACACCTGAGCATGGAGTATGATGTGCTTATTATGGTGATTCAGCTATGGGAGCAGACCCATAGCAGCAAAGATGCCAGAAGAAATGTTGCAAATGTATCTAGTTATTAAATTAAAATTTTTCTAATATGTGAAGCGTGATGCATTGAGATCATCAGTTTTATGCTGTCAGATTCAACAATGAAATCGATGCACAGAAGGTTGTAAGTGTAAGAAGGTTGTATATGAACTACAACTACAGTATTGATGGTGCTACATCAGGAAAGTCAGCATCGTTAGCTGTTTAGTCTCTGTGCACCTGCGAAATTTTCACTTCCGAACATAATCCACGTTGCCGTTTCAGAGGTCAATTTCGATTCGCTGTAAATCAATCGCTAGCGCTTGTTTTGGGGCCCTGGAACAAGCAAACCATCGTTTGTTCTGTGGCTTTCCTCATGCCGATTTCAAGGCTGTTGCCATACTAAATTTTAGAAGTTCACACCCTCTTCGTGACACAGCATATGACGTCGTCATTTGTTATGTTCGGAAAAACCAATCAGAAAATAAAGATTTATTTGCTGCAGAAAACCCACTATCGTTGTTTTTGATTGGTTGGAAGCCATGTTTACTGTTGTGTGGAGCAAGACTGCAAAATGATGTATTCAGCGAATTTTGATAAGTTTTCTCTTGTCGTCGTCACATTTGAATATATTATGTTCAACAGATTTCCTGTGGAAGTTATGTTCGAAAGCACAGTTATGCATATTTTGTAACTTTGTTCTTTAGGCTCAGCTCTGCTGCCCAAATTTTCGTTTTGATACTTTTCAGGCCTAGCAGTGATGCTTAACTTTTCAACTGAACAATTTTTTTTTTTTTTTTTTTTTTTTTATCTGTAAAAATTGCTGAAATCATATATTAAGTTATAGAATACAATTCATTTCTTAATTTCAGACACACATGCAGTATCCAGATCCCCTTGTGCGAATCAGTGTAAAAGATTCTCCTTTTCCAAAGACAAAGCCATGCAACAAAGAGTATATTTATGAAAGCATAGAAAAAGTTGATGAGCCAAAATAAAGCTCATTGTGCTTCTGATGAAAACTGGAGCAAAAAAAAATGACAGAACTGGGCTGAGGAATAAAAACAAACACACAAAGACACCATGAACTTACATGATTTAGAACATGACTCGCGTATTATTGATGTTTTCTACATGAAAACCTAATCACATGTGATATTCATGAGTCTTCAGAAGGCTTCTGCTTTTTTGGAAGGGGTGGCAAACTAGTACCTGTCCAAGATCCCCATTTGTTATTTTGCCAACTTTTCTGGTCCCACAGAGAATATGTTCTTTGGCAGTATTATTGTTCAATAATGAATGTCTATATTTCAGTGACTGTTCAAGCACTTCAGTGGCTTTTTAAATTGATTTAAAGCTGCTGCTCATATTTGTCACCATACTTATGTTCGAAAGGTATTCGATGTTTTATCATAATTCAAAGTAATTATGAATGAACTGCTATTGTTTCATTGAAACTATGCATTGTGAGTCTAATCCAACTCGCTGAGTCTTCGTTTATCCAAAGTCTCAAGACAGAAATTAAATTATTATGAAAATGGAAAGGTTTCCATTTCTTTCGGACATAACTAGGACAACACAAATGCAGACCTCAGACATTTTAAATTTCTTTTTTTCCTGACCGTCTGCATTTTATATGCTCTTCATCTCATGTGTATGTTTTGAAACAAAACCACTTAGGAAACATGGAAGTAATTTTTGTTTATTCAATTTTAAAAATATGTCATCGTAATTGTGTCCGAAAGATTTCAAGTTGTTGTTATGTAATGTCAATTACATGACTAGGCATGTAACTTCCAGGTCTGCAAACACATTTTTTTGTAGGAGTAGATATATATGAATACAATAAGTCAAATAAATAAGATATATTTAAAACTTCATAGCAAACCCCTGGTGCAACATTTTAGGTGTCCACTTAATGGCAAAGGCTCATATTTCTACATATATATGGTTCTTCCCCACATGTTCACTTTTTACATATTGGAGAAAACTGCACTTTTATTTTTGAAAACTTCTGTGCTTTTTGTTTTGTTGTTTCAATCCATTGCTCTGGATGACAGTAACTGTTCCATCAAATTATTCCAGGTGGGATAGTCACAGGGTTGCCAACCCTCCTGGAAAACCAGGGATTTTCCCGCATTTCAAGCAAAATCCTGGGCACCCAGAAACATGCTTGAAATCTTGGATTTCTCATAAATTAAAAAACAATAGTAATGAAACTAAAAAAAAAAACCAGAGCAAAACTACGAGATTTTGCTTAATTGCGAGTGTGAAATTGGAACGCAGCCTAGATCTACGTGTTTGGTCGGGCTTAACGTGGCATTCACTGTCACAAGCAATGGATCTTTGCATCAATCTCGCTGAGATCATGCACGCAGTGTGTTTCTCAAGCCAGAACAGTTGTGTAATGTTATGGCCAATGATGCCATTTTGAGTGGCCGGTGATGGTCAGTCCCGCTTCAGATGTCTGGTCCTGTGTCTAGATCTAGATCTATCTGTCTAGTCAGGGATATCAACTTCCTACTTTAGTAGGAAAACAGACTTTTTGGCTCTATCCAGATTCTTTACTGACCTCATTTTTTTTGGCCTTTTTTATTAAAAATACTGCAATTTTTACATCTTGCTGTATGAATTTGGTGTGGAAAAAGCAAAGGGAGAATGTTTTTCTACTTTTGCATGAAAACAGACTGACATCCCTGGTCTAGTCCATGAGCATTGACCGAGCCTCTGGGACTAGTGGTAGTGCCAGTCTCCTCTCGAGATTATATCACTCCATATGGAGAAAAGTAGGAGTTGGTTGGGGGGGGGAGGGCATAGTTATGCAGTCTTAGCAGGTAATCGGCCCAAAGTCTACTCGGCCAGTTGGGCTCTAACTTCAAAGGAAGAACGCAGACCAGGACATCCAGTGAACATCGCGACCTTTTCCAGCCAGCTTTAGCCACATGTAGACAAGCATCATACCTGAATATCAGAGCCATGCATTTAAATTTTAATTTAAAAGAATGACTGTATTTCATAAGACCAGCACCAGCTGTCCAAATTGGGAATATACGTGGTTTGGGGGTTGAGAGGGGGGGGGGGAGGAGGGTAAAGAATGGGTAAGAGAACAAACATATTGTTAATGTTATGCCATAGCAGCCTAGTATATATCTGGTTTCTGCGCACCTCACATTTCACTACTGTTACTGTCATACATATTGACATGGTTCCTCCACCAGTTAGGAAGAGCAAAATCTGTTGCAAATATAGACCAGAATACTCTGTGGATTCCATTTCATCAAACCATCAGATCAAGGAATTGTAAATAGTGACTGGGAATTTTTATGTACATATTTCATGGATGATACCTTATTTAGAAACAGTGTGCATTTGCCAGTATTTGCAAATATCTGTATGCACAAATTCTTTGATTGGAAACTGCAATTTTAGCAGCAGATTGTTTTTAGTATGTAAAATCCCGGATTTTCTCGAAAATCCCAGATTTTTTAAGTTGAAATCCATGATTTAACCATGATAGGGTTGCAACTCTAGTTAAAGCACAGGACTAAACCAAGGGACTGTAACTGTGAAAATACTATAAAGTGGGATATCTGATGTTTTTTCTCCATCGGTCTTGTGATCTATGGTAGCAAAATTGTTAATTAACATTGATATGATAATATGATATTTAGTCAGCCCTGCTGAGAGTAAGAGTTCAGTTTTGAGCCAAAATGCCCCCCCCCCCCACCACCACCACACCACCCTGAAAACCCATTCCTCCATTATTTTTAAATTCAGGGCAATGGCATATTTTATTTGGTTCACAGGTTGTACAGCATATCATGTAAAGGAAAGTAATCAGGACAATATTCAGAATAGTACATGTAATTTAAGTTATGTTTTTTGAAGCTGTGGTTCAGTCAACTGTGAGCCAAGTCCATCCTTTCTCACCCCTTCATCATTAGTTGTAAATCTGAATTCAGATTTTTATTTTTCCACAGTTTCAAGAATCTTGATAGATATACACGTTCGTCTGCTGAGGCGTATTGGCAAGTCCACAGTTAATTCTGAACGATTTGAAAAAAGTGTCATAAAGGTAAGTAATTCTTCCTCTTACTGTCTTAGTGAATTATCATGTGACATCCATTCAAACTGAAATGAAGATTATCAAGGCAAAAGACTTAGCAGTCAATATAAACTTTTTGTTATCTGATTTTCTCCTCTTAAATGTTTTCGAAGAAGACGTGACAAGAGCTTGTTTATTCTATGGTTATTAAGATATTCAGGCTGAAATTTGCTTAGGAAAGAGAAAAGTAATTGTTTTAATTCATTTGGGGCCGTGCCTGAGCTTGAGGCACAAACTCTGGAGGGTCAGGGTTTTTTTTTGTTTTTTCTTTTAAATGTCTGTGTTCTAATTGAGATAGAAATATTAAATTTGGCATAATTGTAGTGTAAATTAGCTGTGTTTAATGACGCATCCAGTTTTTCTATCTATAATATGCAACTATGCTCCAATCGTGTGGAACTCTCTTCCCAACTCTTTGAGAGCCCAAAAGTCTGTAAAAGATTTCAGACTAGCCTCAAAACACATCTGTCTAAAATTCACCTGAAATCATAGTTTGTGTGTGTGTGTGTGCATATGGGTTTACGTTAATGCAAATTGACTTGTTTCTGGGTATGGACGTGTATGTGCATGGGTGATGGCACCATATTTGTAAAAGTGCCTTTGTCTACAATTTATTGTATTTACTTTACTTCTCTGTAAAGGGCCTAGAGCCATTTATTGGGATTGGGCGCTATATAAATGCACTACATTATTATTATTATTAATACTTTTTTTTTGTCCAGAAATTTTCAAAAAGGAGCCTTTTTTAGCTTGTCAACTTTTTTTCCCTCTTTAATGACAAGCTTACTTTTCATAGATCTATTTTTACTCTCTGAAAAATGGAGTGTTACACAAACTGATTTTTATCTGTATCATTTATGTTTGAATGAAAATAGAGCAGTGATTATTACAAAAGAGAATTTGTAAATTAAAACAAAACAAAAAAAACATGGAACATAAATGAAAATGAAAGGACAACATGCATACATTCTGTCATAAACTCACCATTTGTCTCCTTGTACTCCAAATTAATATTCCTAGATCTATGTAATAGGCCCTATATTTACCTTAATATTATATCTAGATCTTTTACCAATAACATTCAATCTAACAAAACTTCTTCAGTCCAAAATCCTCATCAGAATCACTTTCCTCAACATCCAAGTCAATCCTCTGAAAGTACTCCATAACTACTTTTTTCTTTACGGTCGAGATATGTTGACAAAATTATTGCTTTAAATCACCCTCTTTCCACACATGTGGTTCTTCTGCATTCTGGAAAGGGAAGGGAAGTCACTGTGTTATTATTTAAAAAAACGTTGACATTTAGATGGACTGGAGAAGTTTAAGGAAGTTTGTTTCGTATCATAAGATAGCTAGTGCTTGATCTGAAAGCGTTGTAAGCCCATCATGAGATATCTCATGCTTGGTCCTAAGTGAGTTAACTGTGGATAACTGACATACATCCAGCATCATCTCTACCACAAGCTGAAGATGCCATGTTGAGCAGAAAAAGTTCAAAGAATTTCAGACTGTCACTGTCAGATTTCAGTGTGCTGCAGTTGTAATAAAATAATAATAATAGAGAGCATTTATATAGCGCCTTTCCCCATACAGTACAGGCTCTAAGCGCTTTACAATCTATTATAATATAGATAGATAGATAGATAGATAGATAGATAGATAGATAGATAGATAGATAGATAGATAGATAGATAGATA
>JBCEWB010000007.1:179656-194042 GCA_039654565.1 Peronia peronii | reverse complement strand
AATGTTATATGGGGCTATTGAATTCTCACCTCAGTAGTGATCTTGCATTTAATCTTAATGAAGAAGCACATAGGCCCAGGAATTCTTTTTTTCTCCCTCCCTCCCCCCCCCCCCACACACACACACCACACGCTCCCCCCTTCTTCCATTCACATTTTCTCACTCTCTCTCTCGAACTCCAAACAAATTTAATATAGAGTCTAGTCTAGATATCTTGATAGAATCTACATGTGACAACAAAGGTGAAGGTTGTGGATAACAGTTGAATTTACAATCTAAAAAAACAGCTTTGGTGATCCAATAGTGATTCCTTGTGTTCTCTTTTCATACTTTTTTTTCAAAGATATACTTTGGAACCGATATGACTAGAGCGCTACCGACTGGACACTATTATTACTCAAGAGGGCGTTAGCCAGTTTTCAGTTGACATAGGCCCAGCCGTCGAATCGTGTCATACTGATCGAAAGCGAACTGTCTATTTTTAGTTTTCTCACCTTGAGGTCAAAGGCAATCACAATGATAAATGTATTAATGAGCTGATGCATATTTCAAGTTCTAATTAGTTGTATCCCAACAATACACAAGACTGTCATCCGTTTCAAATAATATGTAATATTTTGTCTATTTTTTCCTGTGACTTTAAATCTTTATTGTGAATTTACCACGTGAATTATTTTTTATATCGGAAAGTGTTACTGCGAAAGTCGACACACCCTATACTATACCAATATGGCGGATGTTATTCGTTGTTAGAGAACGACGATGAAATTGATAGTGCACAATATGTAATGCTTTATCATTTCGCCACTAGGTATTGAATTGTACATTTTTTGCTTTCTCTTCATGAGGAGGTGTTGAACATTGGAATTTATTCACAAACTGACAGGTAATTGATTGTATTTGTAAGTTCAAATCCGTCATGACGAGTGACTGAAAGCAGTCACCGTCTGAAGGAAGAGACAGTCACCACTGAGGATTGCCCCATCTGACCCACGAACTGATTGCTCATTCATAAATGTGAGCTAATATGTATTGATTTTTACATGTTAGCCATGGATATACAAGCCCAGTAGCACCACTCCTTCTGTTTTATGTCTAGCAAGTTAATATTTGATGAACCTGTTGATCGCTAATCTCACAGATGCTCCTCTTCAGATAACCTAATCTAGAGTCTAGATCTAGAGCTAGATTTAGATCTCATTCTCGAGATGTTCACTAAAATACAAAATATGATGAATGGAAAATGTTTGCGCCCATAATATTGATGTGTTCTAGTATTAGAATTAGTGAAATTTATAAAATCAGCAATACTGAAAACCACAACTTACACGGGAAGACAAACGAATTATTTACAAAATTTTTGCCTTAGCACAGCAGGAGTTTTAGTCTAAACTCAACTAAATAGATCTAGATCTAGTAGCAGTCTAGATCAAGATCTAGATCTAATTCTAGATGTTTGGTATACAAAGTCTTTCTTCAAAGTTGAGTGATTATTGTTGTGTCAATGTTTAGGTGTTACCGCAATTTGGAAATATGCAGTTGGAAGTACTGAAATAAACATTCACCACTCCAGAAAATGAAAGACTGAAGACTGTC
Organism: Peronia peronii; assembly: GCA_039654565.1. Classification (NCBI taxonomy): domain Eukaryota; kingdom Metazoa; phylum Mollusca; class Gastropoda; order Systellommatophora; family Onchidiidae; genus Peronia; species Peronia peronii. The sequence continues at coordinate 192,446 of JBCEWB010000007.1, read as the reverse complement.
ATAGTTTGTGATGTCACTAAAAAGCATCAGCATAAAGATGAAAATGGATCTCGCCTTGTCTATAGATACAATTTAAGGCTAGAATTTAATTTGTTACCAGAATGTTAGTTTATTTATTGTCTCAGTCTTTTAAAATAAAAGCCTTATAATTAAAACATAAAATTCAGCAACCCCTGAGTCTTTTTTCACCTTTCAGACTGAATTATTTCCCTTCTGAACTCAAGATATTGATATATTATCCTTTAAAAACGTGGTTCAAACACTGGAAAATATCAAAAGTCAAATTATTTATCAAATGAAAGGAAATTGATAGATCTGGATTCTAGATTGTGAAAAAAAATTGTGAAAAGATGTAGACAATTTTTAGAAGGCCTAACAAAGAAATGAGAAAAACATGATGATAGAAATTTTACATGACCCAAGACATATAAACTCAGTGATAAAACCTGATTAAAAATTCTTTTTCACACCATTTTACAAAGAGTTTTTCTGGTAGCTAGTCCATTGTATGGTACACAGCTTCGTACTAATCACTCCGTAGGTCTGCAATGAGTTCAATTGATCCAAACTGTTAAAACACTCTCAAAAGAATGAGGCACTTTTTTGCCTTTCAAAAGCTTTGCCAAAGTGCTTTCTTGTGTAAAACAGCCTGAAATATAATTGTCATTTATTTGCAAGAACTTCTTGGTCAAGCTGCTTCAAATCCCATAATGTGAAAAAGATTTTACCAAATAAATCTGTCATTTCATATCATATCGGATGATGGGACCATCAGCTGGGGAAATGGATGCTTTTGCTGGATGTCCCATTGGCCTCTGAAGGTTAAAGAGTTTTAAATTTATTCAGCTGGTACCAGATTGGGTGATGTAGCAGAAAAATCGTACTCCCCTCATTTTGTGATCCCTGTCTGTTGCTACTTGGAAGTTGTGAAAATGCACATGTCGATTCCAAAATGATGTAGATTAATTACTGTCAGTACAGTTATAATATGACTGTGTTGGCGTTGCCTGAGTGTACCAAATGGCAAATAGACTTTTTTAGTTGATTATTTATTGGTTTTGTTTCCGCCTAAGGCCCATTATTTCACACCAATAGTGTTGTTGTTTCTTCTTAAGCCTTTCAGTCCTAAGAAAGTAGGATTATCTCGGCTTTTAAGAGGTTGCCTGTTTTTTTGCTGAGAATTTTTGTGGGTAGAAATTTGGAATTTAGAAATTTTGTCCGGGCAGCGGCACACAGCCTACTCTTTCATCGATTTTGAACTGCCAAGGGTTCTTTAACGTGCGGAACGTACACACGGGACCTCAGAAATATATTTGCCTTTATCTGAGAAGGCTAGACATCGGGCTTCCCTACCCAGATGAAGCCAGGGGACCGTTGAGTCACTGAAAAAATGCAGGTCTTTCGATCTTTGTGTCCTTCCATCCCCCGCTGAGAGGATCCATGAGTCGTGCAGAACCCACATCCTCACCGACGTGAGTTGTTTTCATGCTCTGAAGCAGATGCCGAACCACAGAGCCATTGTGCCCCCCATTTATTGGTGTTGTGCTGTTTACTTTAGTGTTAGGGTTAGATTTAGATTAGGTTTTAGGGATAGGGTAGGGGTAGGGTACATTTTAATGTACTTTAAAATTAACAAGCATAATCATGCAGTAATCAATATGTGCCATTCTCACGATTTCCATACAGGAGAAACAGACCTGGGGCCGTATTTATAATCATGCCATAACTGGCCTGAGTTACGAGTACTGCTAACGCTAGTTCTCACGTAGTTACGACAGGCCCTTTCAGTGCTACTTATACTCACCTACTTAGACCACTATAGCTACACTTGTCAGAAGAGATGTTTGGGTATGAAAATGACCGCAAAATGCAAATGCGCATGTAAGATTGTGCAACAGATGCTGCAAGCGCGATGGGCCAAATCGGTCAAGGCGCCTGCTGTGGGAGCCCGTTGGATTCTAGAAGCGCGCATACAGTAAACACACACACACACACACATACAAGGTAAGTAGGGAATTTAGGATAAAAACTCTTGGTTATGAGTGATAGACAATACATTTAAAGCCCTTTGATATAAATAGATGCCTTCCAAATTATAATAGTAGTATCAATTTTTAAATTAGGAGGGAAAAATAAACTTAAATAATGGTAGCAGTAGATGATACGAATAGGGCACTAAAGGAAGGCCCACTGAAATTCACCACACATTAGGTTTGATGCTAATCAGTGAATTATTCGAAAGAAGGAAGGGGAAAACGCAAAAAGGATGAAAAGAAAACATGGATGGTTTAAAACAAAAGAGGTTAACAAAAAAAAAAAAGAGAAAGAAAGAAAGTCAATGTATTTCAAATGTTAATGTGTGAGTAGTAAACAAATGAGATGCTACTATAAAAACATATACATAGGAGAAAAACGAAAGGGATATTGATACATTGACAAACGAGATCCCATTTTCTTTTGGTGTTAGATGTGGTAGATCTAAATGTTTTTGTACATATTACTTTATATTGTAATCTCTGACATTATAAAAGTGCAAGGAGACAGCTAGAGTCTTTAGGTCGTTAGAACAGTGCATATTGTCTTTTATTAAAATTTTAATTGAGTTGATGATTTAATTTTATTTCATTTCTGTTGTTTAATGACATTTCTACTGCCAAAAACATTAAACAGATTCCATCGGTTGCGTAAAATTTGTTGACGTCTATTATAATTATACATTCTTAGGTTAGCAGTGTTTCCTGCAGCGTCTTGCTTAAAAGGCCGCAGCCACCTTTTCTCTTGCCTCTGGCTCGCTTACGACTCCTTTCCGACACCTGTTTACCTGTCGTAAGTTAGAACTGAAGTTACGACAGTGCTCGAGCCTAGTCGAGTGTTATAGATACGGCGTAAGCGTACAGCGGCGAGTTTCGGCTGTCGTAAGCTTACAACAGGCTTACGAAACAATTATAAATACGGCCCCAGGACCATGAAACGAGGGAAGTGCCAAAAAATCAACCTGTAACATCCTGTTCTCACACTTAATTTTCTTTCTCTACTCGTCAGATTCTATAGATATTGCATTCAAGAAAAAGTCAAGGAATGCCATTGAATGTAATGAAATTTGTGGGAACCGTAGAAAAAGACATTTTAGATATTCACAAAGAAATTGTGATCAGAAACACACATATGCTGTCATCTGTGTTCAGATTTTCCCTGGATAAGTACATTTAACACATGATTTTCAAATTGTGTGTCCTTTGTTTCTGTGTCTTTAAATTTCATACACACTTTTGTGGACAGTTATGGAATCATTCGTTTGTTCTATACTGAAAATTAATTATTGATTTTCTCTTGAGATTTTCCAGTTACTTGCGACAGTATGAGCAAGTATATGAGGTTAAATTTATGAAATCATTTTAGCATTTTTCAGTGTAAGAGAGATGTGATTTGTGAAACTGGGAGTAGAGGAGAGGAACAAAATGATTTGTTCTTGAAACTTCTTGGGAGTGGTTTTAGAGTCTTCACCTTTTAGCACTAATCAGTGTATCAGTAGTTATTCATAATGTGAAGACTATCGTTTTTCAGTTGATACTGTTTTAATGAAAAGAAATTGAGATCTCATGAAAATTAAGTGATGAATTATTCAGGTTCCATTATGTACATATTTGATGTGGTATAATAATAGAAATGGATCATATCACAGAGTGTCGGAGATCAGTAATGTGGAGATGGAAAAATATGCTTTGCACAAGATGCGAGGCTAGAGTTCATATCAAATTTAAAAAAAAACAATCAGAAAATGATCTATTTGTAGGTATCATTTTTATTTAAAACATGCACTCTTTCAAAATTGCCTGGAATCAAAATAATATAGCCAAGCAGTTTTTGAACATTCATATATTTAACATATGGATGGTATATACTAGATAAACAAAGAGCAGAAAATTTCAGTGTTTGATTCTGTCATGGGGAGGTAAAGCTGAAATAACTTTATTGCAAATAGTGCTTAAAATCTTGTCCAAGTTGTCTGTGATTCACTCACCACTGTTATCAGACTTTGGCTTGTCACAGGAGAGGGAAGTAAATTTCTCAAAATGGAAAAGCTGCATATGTGTCATATTAGTGAAACAATGCCATTTAAATTGCAGTCATGTTGCTAATGAGATAAAATGAATGCTGTTTAGAATGCAGTCATACTGGCAGGCGTTGTTGTCATGTTGCTGGTTCTGGCTTTTCCTACACCATTCAACCTCCTCTGGGGTGGTTATCTCAGTCATATTACTAGTGAGACAGTGTTGTTTAGACTGCTGTCATATTGCTAGTTACACACATAAATATTTAGGTTGCAGTCATATTATTAATCAATAAAACACAATGCGCTTATAACTAGGCACTGGATGGAAAGAACAGAATTGATACCACTGTATTGCAAAGGTAAATAGGGAAAAATCATGATTTACATTCCGCCTTTAAAGATCAATTCTTGATCTACCTTAAAGTTTTGGTAGTGCTTTTATTGTAAGTATCACATTATTCTGTAATTTTATATACATTACACTCTTCAATTTTCTTCAGGTCCTCTGTCACAAGCATAAACTGCATGTGATCCTCAGTCCTGTAGTGCTTACGTCATCGATTGAACATACAAATTGGAATATAAAAGTGATTCAGTAAGTACTTAAATATTTGTTTAGTTGGGAGTGTTGTTTGATTTGTCATACGTTTGCTTGATGCCACAGACCTATCTAAAGAGTGGAAATGCATGCGAATATCAAGTTGATTTTTTTTTCTCTTTTCGTAACCCCTGCCAGTTTTGTATTGCTTAGATCTATTCTTTTATTGTCCCAGAAAAAAAATTTAACTCATTCCCTCCAGAATTTTTTTCATGTGTGGATGTAATTATTTTACGTGCATCACAAAATTACGAAACCATGCATCACATTCACATTTTCACATATTGTGTTTCTATTTTGGATTGGAACCCCATAATATTATATATCAAATGAAAGAGAATTGAATGGAGAACACAAATATTCAAACAACAATGAAAGCATGTTAATAGGGTTAGGGAAAAGAAAAACTGAAGGTAAAACAGGAAAATTCAGGTAAGTTCAACAAAATTCATTTTCACCCACCCAAGATAGTAGACCACTTGGAGGCTTCTGTTATCCAGAATGTACAGCAAAGTAAAGATTATCCACAAGTGAATATGTTGACAGCATTTCAGGTTCATGAGAGGTTATAATCCAATGTATTTGAGCACTGGTTTGAGACTGAGTGTTCTAGTTGTAGCTGGCTATTCTACAACAGCCCACTCCTCTTTATCTTCATTTGCCCTGTCTTTTCTTCCCTCCAAGTTACCAGCGTTAGGTCTCAATCTAGATAGATCTACTAGCTCCTGGTTGCCCTCTCACCATGCCCACTTTTCTCATCACTCACTCCCAATGTCTAGATCTAGATCTTCACCCGATCAAGAACTATCACTTTCTAGATATAGATATCTATATCACCAAGTCTCTCTCTTCCATTTCAAGCCGGCTTTGAAGCCCTGACATCGTTCAGGGCACTTCTCTGCCAGCCATGGCCCTGATCTGATTTCAGACGAACGAACTTGACAAAAAACTGGGTCCAAATCACTTCAAAACAACTGTTCTACACTTCGTGAACTTCTAAAACCAAAACAAGAGTCTCTGTTTACATCCGGTGCAGACACTCGTGTCAGATTGAGGCTATACTATAAAACAGAGATAGAAATGGACTGGAATAGTTCATGGATTTTGCAAGCTGAAAATACAGCTTTATGTCCATAGGCAAAAATGGACAAGCTGTATATTCGGCTTTACGGAGAGAATGAGTTAAAATACCAATAAAGTGCATTGCACATCTAGGTTCATAAAAACAGAAAATAAAAATGAAAAATCCAGTTTTCTCAAAGAGAATCCCATCACTTGGTACCATTTGCATTTACATTCCCCAGGCATTGCCGCAGTTTTTATAAATTTTCCACTTCAAACAGCAAAAATGAGGCTTGTGTTTGACACTTTTTATTTTTTTTTTGTATTTGACATGAAAGAATGAAATTGAAAAGATTGAAAAATTAAAAGTAGTTCTTTTCATGTGACTGTTTCAAGAGAGTGAAATGCATGTTCTTGTGATATAGCATTATTAAATACAGTGTGATGTGAATGTGATGTCCATTAAAAAAAAAAGAGGGTGATATATGAATGTGGTCACCTTGAAAAAAAAAAAAAAACAATATAACCTGAATGTAGTCATCATAAAAAAGGAGAGAGAGTTGTGATGCTTCCTTTTCTGATTTTTGAATAAGCTGAAATGTATAATCATTGATATTTATTGGCTTATATTGCAGAGGATGAATCACCCAAAGTCAAACAGAGATGTACATGTAAGTTCATTTCTTTCTTTTAAAAATTAATCCATTTCATTGCCTTTTCATTCAAATCAATTATCTCATTCATTCAGGTATTTGTAAAAGAATATACATTTGAGGGGTGATGCTGATTTGCTTAATAAAAACTGAAATAAAAGTTAAAGGATGTTAAGAAGATGACAATAAACATCCAAGCATTTTAACACGAAATAGTTTTGAGAGATCTCTTTAAAAATCAAGGAATTATTTGGTTTTCTCTTATGAGAAAGATTCAACTTTATTCAGAATTTGTACCTTTGAAAGAACAGTTTAATCCAGCTCTTGAACTGTACTAATTTAGTTGTTCCATATCTTAATTTTTGAGGAATGATAGAAAGTATCAAAATGTCTTACTTTTATTTTTGTCATTTTTTTTCAGGGCAAGTTAACAATAGACCCAGAGGCACGTTTCACAAAATTAGAACGGATTGGCAAAGGGTCTTTTGGTGAAGTCTTCAAAGGCATTGACACAGAGACTAAAGAAGTATTGGCCATCAAGATTATTGACCTGGAAGAGGCAGAGGATGAAATAGAAGATATACAGCAAGAAATAATGGTGCTGTCACAGTGTGACAGTCCATTTGTAACCAAGTACTATGGTTCATATCTCAAGGTTAGTCACAAGCACTTTTCTCTCCACCTGAGGAGTTGAATCAGCTCTCGATATGTTGCACAGATAAATGTTTAACAGGAACGGGCTATTATCGAAGTTGAAATAATTAATTTATGATGGAAATGTGTAATAGAATCCTGAATAGTTTGTTTCAGTGAGGTCCTGTATGCTTTTGCCAGTGCAGATCTTCATTAGATCAAAACCTGAATGTGAAAAATGCCAAGGACAACCGCTGGTCCCATTACAGTGACTGAAAATCTCAAGGCAGGCAACACAGTAAATTATTCCATCACACCAGTTCAGCTTACATCTTTCTCCTTTCTCTTTTTCTAAATTTATATTTGAAAATAATTCACCCACTTTCAATGTCAACAATTAATATATCAGCAAAGATCATGCACATGTAACAGTTGTCATGCTTTGGTACAGAATTTGTGTATCAACATTAACAAGCAAGACATTCATGATTTCACTTTTGTTTTTTTCGCAGGGTTCCAAACTATGGATTATAATGGAATATCTAGGAGGTGGCTCTGCCTTGGACCTTATGAAAGCTGGCACTTTCACAGAAAATGACATAGCCATCATTTTAAGGGAAATTTTAAAGGGTTTAGATTATTTACATTCAGAAAGGAAATTACACAGAGACATTAAAGGTTGGTTAAAATCTTTTTTATATTTAGATTGTGTCACCATAATTGGGCTAATGTATATATACACATATGCTTTGTAGATTTCTTTATGTTAATGTTTTTTCAAAAGTACATCTATATCTTTAGATTTTAGGATCAGAACACTTATCAAGATACTTTTGGAAAGGTCAGGTTAGATTCTCATTTTTTGAATCTGAGAATAAGTTCATGATAATGATTTGACATAAAAAGATGGGGTTTTAAATAAGCAGAAAACAAGCAAATGGAAAAACAGAGAACACAACATTGTGTTGCTATGATTGTAATGTTGATATTATTTTCTTAGCTTTGAATTTGTTTATAAATTTATTTTGATTTATAAATTCCCACTGTTATCTCACATATTATTTGATAATTTAGTAGTAAAGGAGTCTCAGTTCATGAAAGAGTTACTACGGTGGAAATGTGAAAATCAGTTTCAGCTGATGAAATATTTAGTCTTTATCTTAACCCAAGAACTGCGAACCATGTATTTATACGGCAGATAAAAGAAATCCCCGCATGCGACATCCATGTTTATTCGTGGGGCTCCTCATTGCGCTGTGATATTTCTTATCATGTCACTTAAACTTGGGGTTTATTGGCCTCAGTTTTGTCAAATTATCGCTATAATAACTATGTGCAGCTCAATAGACACTCCTTCAGAAGGTAAAGGAAACTTTAGTAAGAACAGTGAGAAATTCCATGCCAAAAGATGAAATCCTCTTGAACGGAAGAGAAGAACAGAAATCAAAGACCCAAATCCTCTCAAGTGGTCCGAAACTACAATCAAAAGAAACCATATTGTGATATGCAAGAGAGTATCAGATACATGCAGTCTCTTTGTTTATACCATATTGAATAATAACGCAGACTCCCCTGACCACTTGACCCACTCAACAAGTTTCGCATTGACCAGCGATCAAGCTGTTGAGAGTATAAGTGAGCTACAATTGCTGTGAATGAAAGCTAAAGTAGCCTATGTATCTATTAGTTTATATATCAGATAGCTCTCTTGTGCTCCCACTCTCATTTGATCACTTGTACATATTTCTTTGTAATTACTGCTGCCCCGTCAACATCAGCCGGTCTGATCTAATAAGAATAATCTAAGTCCACGTGATCACAGGGATGATAGCGTGCAGTTTACACTGAGGTTCTATAATTTAAATGTAAATACACCCCTATGTGAAGTGGTTTCATCCAAGCAGTTGCATCAGGTTATGAGCAAAATCTGTAATGGGAATGGTCTGTGGGACGAGGGGTGAGAAAATTGGCATCCGTATGAAAATGACATGTCTTTGTAACTACAATCCCTTCGCCTACCATTGGCTCATTGCAAATATTACTATATGTGAAGAAAGGGTGGAGTTAGGGGAGGTATTATTGAAAGACATTGGTCAGCAAGGTGGTCAGCCTGGGCCTGCATTGTGTCACTCCAAAGCCAAGGCGGAATCTCTATAGTCAGAACAAACACCCTGAAGCTAGGCACCAGCGCCGAGATCCAAATTGACAAGCCCGGCAAGGCACGCCGCAGCGCATTGTAGCCCTTAGGCTGGGTCGCAGTTCTAGAGTTAAAACTGCTAATACCATACTGTATGGTAATTAAGAATAGGGTACCTGGAAGTAGTGTGTTCTACAGCTGTAAATTGATAGCTGAGATGTTTAGTTACATTTAATGAAATTGTTGTCAAGTATCTTTAGAATCAGGAAAAAATATTTTGTTTGTCAGTCTGATTTATTGATAAATCTCAAGCCTCATTATTGTCTTTTCCAGCTGCAAATGTCTTGTTATCAGAGCAAGGAGATGTGAAACTAGCAGATTTTGGAGTCGCTGGACAACTCACCAATACAACAAATAAGAAACAAACTTTTGTAGGTACTCCTTTCTGGATGGCCCCGGAGGTCATAAAACAGTCTGCCTACGACACAAAGGTAATTCATTTACACTAATCATGGCATCATTGATGATATTTGCTTAAGATATAATGATACTGAATGTAAACATATTGATGCTGTCATGTAAGGCTTGTTAGATATCACATGTTCATCTATCTCAATAATCTTTTGTCCATTGATTGTTGTTCAGGACTGCACATGTTGAATCTGTATTTTGGTCATTTGTTTTTTTTTGAGCAAATTTGACCGAGAGAGACATTTACTGTGTTCTGTGCTCGCAGTTTACTTCTCACTTTCGGGGGGGGGGGGTTTGACAGAGATGTGCTTGAAACTTTTTTTTTTTTTTTTAAACTTTGGGTCATTTTATTGCGTGCATGTGTAATTGACATGTTTGTCTGATTAAATATGTCCTTACAAAATTGCTAGCATGTCTGGTTGCCATGGAAATGGCCATGATTTTGGATTTGGCCCTGCTTTTCAATGTCTATCTCCTCCATTACTACCATACCAAATCGTTCAAACTTTGAATGTCATCTGTAATGTCTAATCTCTTTAGAAATAAGACATGAGAATTTGAGTTTTATTGCTAGTTGTTTTTTTTCTTGGATTTTTGAAAGTGCTATTCAAATGTGTACCAAATTGGCATGTTTATTCATTAAAAATTTTGTTTCTTAAAAAGTGAAAGAGATACCGTGAAAAGCCTGTCAGTGTTTAAAAATTATTCTGAGTAAAGTATATATGTGATGCATCATGACGACTCGATCCACAAGGTACATTTTGGGCAAATTGTTATTGATACAGTGTGAAAGAGTGATTTCTCAGCTATCCTTTGACACCAGTTTCATTGCTCAGTGACGTTATATGACAGAGTTATGAGCATCTAAAGCTATTGCAGGCGGTTGTCGAAAGAAATCAAAATTCTGAGAAATTCACTTTCAAAGTTTTGCATTATATCTCCTTAGTAACGGACCCTACCCTACATTTTTAGAAGTGATTTTTACCTAGTTCTTTAGTTTAATTCCATGTTTTGATATGTTTACATGATGCAGTGATACTTAAAGAATAGGGTGGTGCAAAAATCCAAAATTCGATCATTTGATCTTTCTGCCCCATTTGCTCGAAACCGCCCGCTGTACCTTATGGACCGAACCGTGGTGATGAGTCACATATGTGCAAAATATGAAAATATGTTAGTAAGTTTTGGAGGAGATAACAAAAATAAGGGGAAAAAAAAGTTTCAAGAAAACGTGAAAAAAACAAAATCTCATAACTATGAAGGACATTGAGAAATCTTCAAAGTGTACAAAACTCAACAACTTGACAGAGAAGATATCGATGTAACCATAGGTCATGAAATATGAAGCCTTCTCTCTCAAATCCTCCTGAAGGGCTTGTTTTTTTGGTCTCAAATGTGACATTTGCTAATTTTTGCTATTTGATAAGCTAGTATACTCTTGCAGAGACATTTCATTTCTTTCATTTCTCTAAATCTGAATGAATAAGTCCCCAACCAAAGTCCAGTGATTTTTTTTTAATAGTAGAAATCGTCACAAGACCATATTGAATTCAGCAGTTGCTGTCATCAATAGGGACAGAATAGAGAGTTAGCAGCACCATATTTTTCCTCACTTTGATAGGGATATTTAATGAATGGTAACTACCCCCATCTTTAAAAAAAATCCGCAATAAAAAACTTTTAAGTCATAAGCACATTCTGGATCGATAATCTGGTACAGAAATGATTACTCTTTCTTTAAAAAAAAAAAAAATAAAATAAAATAAAAATCGATGTATTGACCAGGAGCTGGCCAATTCAAGCCTAGTTATCATAGCTTTATATCATAAGCTGTTCTAATGTAAAAAAATTCAGAATATTATTATCATGCATATTTGAGAGGAATTTCTTTGTTATCAAATAAAACTATTTTGTTTGTAGTATCAGTAGTCAGTCTGTTTGTTTGTTTGTTTTGAGTAGCTGTATCATCTCTTTCAAACATTATTTCCATTTGAGAGAAAGGGGTTAAAAGTAATTTTATGAAATTCCTCTAAAGTTTTGTTGTGCAGTGTTGATTTTTATGTTTGATTATTTGTTATAACTTTCACGTTTCTCTCCTCAGGCTGATATTTGGAGTTTAGGCATTACAGCAATTGAATTAGCCAAAGGTGAACCACCCAATTCAGAACTACATCCCATGAGGGTCTTATTCCTGATACCTAAAAACAACCCACCACAACTGACAGGCAACTATTCAAGGGCATTTAAAGAATTTGTGGAGCTGTGCTTGAACAAAGATCCAAACAATGTGAGTACTGAAAGAGGTGAAACTTATCATTTTGAGTCCTTCTCTGTTGAATGTAATTCTTAATTAAGCGTTTAGTGATAATAAATAATGCAGATACTGTCAGTTCCCATTTTGAACTGTTACTGTACTCGTCTTCTTTTTCCACTTTTAACAAATTCTCTGTATGCAACGAATGGAGATGACATATTTTCCCAGAAAGAGTCTCCAAGAATGATTCTTTTTTGAGGATGAATTTTAGAATATAACTGTCAGATCAGAAAAGAGCAAGACATTTTTTGACGCAAGTATTTTGAGTGGCTTATTTCATTCACAGCGCCCATCTGCAAAAGAATTACTGAAACATCCATTCATCCGGCGGGCAAGGAAGACAGCTTATTTGACAGAATTGATAGACAGATACAAAAGATGGAAGCAGGACAAAGGGCCAGACAGTGACAGTGAAAGTGAAGAGTGAGTTCTAAAATGTGTAAAATTAAATTGATAGATTGGACTGTCCTCAGACTGTCAGTGCTTGATTGCTTAAGGGATGAAAGTTATCATTTCATAGTCATACCCAGTCAGGTGCATGGAAAGTGTTCACTGAAGTTGTCAATTATAGGTCCTGACTATGAAGACTTGCTGAACAACTGAAAATGTCAGTAGACAGTTTTTCACAGTTGATAGTGATATGTGTTTCCTCTTGGAGCTTTGCTTCAAATGTTATATGTCTCGCAGCCAGTGGGAATGAGACGTAAGTCGCTGGGCTGGAACCGAGAAATCGGGCTTTGAATATGATGAGGGCGGTCAGACATCGAATTTTTTTTTTTTTTTTTATTCCAGAAATCGAAAGTACATTCATTTATGAACAAAACAGTATCAGTCTTTCCCTCAATTTATAAATACTTGTTCATTAAAA
>JBCEWB010000007.1:125564-152427 GCA_039654565.1 Peronia peronii | reverse complement strand
AAGCAAAAGAAGGGGGGGTGGCCCCCCCCCCCCCCCCCCCCATCAGATTTGGCACAAAGAAGACATTAACTATCCCTGCATTGCGGTATAAACCTTTTGCTCACTACATCTTGGGCATTACAGAGCCCAGTGAGGCTGATGCAGTAATATTGGCAAATTACACATAATTGCTTATGCAATCAGCTGTGCTTCATTTGCACAACAAATGACTATGCTCTTTTTGTTTACTTGATCAGGATAGTTTTTATGCAAAGCAGTCATCAGTGACAGTCTTGTACTTTTCTTTGTACAAACCTGAAAATGAAATCAAAATTGTTTTCTGTTTTTAAAACTAATGTTATAATTGCTCATTTTCATTTAGTGAGAGTACTATAGCTTCAAAGCTGCCACTGAATTTATGGTCTGATGCTTAGAACGATTGTAATCACATCACGTTTTGCAAAATAACTCAGTTTCATCACCAGAGCATGACCAATAATAGATATTTGACTGTTGTTGATGTTCAGTTAGAAAAAGCTTTGCTATCTACCGTTTCCTCCTCAGGCCTATGTGACCATATGTGATCTGTTGATTGTGTTCAGCCCCCACCTGGGAGAGACCAACCCACTAATGAAACCTGTAGTCTTTGATGTGGAGCCCAAACTGACAGCTCACCTTAGTGATTTCCTCATGACCAAAGTCTTTGTGGAAGATGATGATGGTATGATCATCTCCAGTTTCATTTTGACATATTTAGCCAGTATATTTCTTTCTTTCTTTTTTTCTTCTCCTAAAGTCATTTCTCTTTTCTCTTTATACAAACCATTTGATATATTCTGAATGATCTGTTTTTGTCCTTTCTTCTTTTCATTTTATTTTGGTTTTGATTTTAAAACTTTGGCCATATGTTTTCCAGCAATTTTCCTGTTTGTGCAAAGACAGTCACTTGAGATTCCATAAAATAGTGTTCGCTCTGAAAATAACTAAAAGGCTAGCCCAATTTAAATGGCAGGGAATGCTGAATCATTGGCATTGTTTTTAAGGCAAGTGTAGTGGGGAGTCATGATATTTAGAAGTTTGGGTTTGTAGCTAACATGACCAAGGAATTTTGTGATGTTTGTTTTCCAGATGACATGGATGAGAATGTGAAAATTGAGGAACTGCACAAGAGGAGAAATTTCCTGGCAAGCTTTTGTAAACTGGTGGTTTACAACATTGTACATATCAAAGTGGCAGCAACAATGTTTAAACATTACATGAAGGTACTGGCATCTGTGTCAATTTCAGAGTTAATGTGTTAAAGTCTCTATCATTTATCAAATGTTCTGACAAGATCAGTCATCTGATAATTTCATATTTTAAGTTTTTCCTCAACTTTTCATATGATCATGCAAAATTAATGTCGAGATTGTTCTAGAGTTAAGAAGCTAGAATGAAATTGTGAACTTATTTTTTGCATGAATATGCTCAAAGGGGTTTTCCTATATTTTTTTTTTTTAACTTAATTTTCTATGATCTTGGAATGACAACAGATATGCAAGCATAACTTCTAGATTAAGACTGAAGCAAGTTTCAAGGATCGTCAGATATAATTAGGGATCTAGCAACCATTTTGACATGCTTTTCTCTTTGTTTGTAACTTTTTTTTTTGATCAGCAAATACAGTTTTGTTTATAGCAGGTTTTTTTTCAGCACATTGAGCTGATAATTCACAGTACCCTTTTTCACATTGATAAAATATGATTTATCCTCAGTTCTACAATGACTATGGAGATATCATCAAGTATACACTCAGCAAAGCTAGGGAAATTAACAAAGTGACAACATCCAAGACTTTAGCAATTAGTTTACAGCAGGTATGTCGAGCAGAAGATCTCTCCTTTGCTTTTACAGCAATGCTAGACAAATGATAATAAAGTTTGTTCCATTTATGAGCAGTGGCATATATTCTGAAAATTTCATATTTGCTGCATAGTTTTCTGTGTATTTGTGTGTTTTTCAGCGTATCAAATTATTTTTTGATTTTTCTCCTTCATGATGACACATTTCAGATTTTCCTTTTTTTTTTCTTCAAAAGTCATAAGAGATTAGAGTCAAAGAGCTGTTGCCCTTTATTTATTGTATTTATTTATTTTTCTGTTACATCCATATTTGTGTCTTGCAATTTAAAGATACATGAGAATAATCAAAGTTATAGGGCTTGCAATTTAAACAGAATCATTATCTATATCAGATTTGCAGATGATAGACAGTCCCTACATTTTGCATTTTTTTTGTTTTATGTAACTGTTTGAGTGACAAAGATTGGATGGTATCTCAAAATAATACACCTGCTTACCATTTATCATGGACTAGTGAATTTATCCTCACAGCTGTTTAAAGAGCTACAAGCAGAACAAGGAGAAGTAGATCGTTCCTCAGATGCATTTCAATCAATAAAGGTAAGTTTGTCAATTTTCATCAGCATACTTCTAGTTGTCGGTATAATTTCAACACTTTTGCTGAAATTTTCAGCATGGTAATAGAAATTATTTTGTCCTCACGGCTTTCATGTAGTAGATTCTAAAAACATTTGAGAACAATACGCTATTTTCATTCACAGTTCACTCTCTCTCCAATATTCAAGGTGCTTTGCTCTGCTTAATTCTAAACCCCCCCCCCCCTCCCCTGTACACACAAGGTGGAAAAAAAATCATTGTGTTGTATTTTGTGTATGGCATAGATATGAGGTATTGAGGTAAGTACAGATGGCTGTGTGGAGAGAGTCCTGTCATTATTTATTGATTAATAATGATACATAGGCAATTGATTGATATTTGATATTGAGTGCTATTGTATTCTTTTTAGATTTTTTTATTTATTTTTTTAATTATTGTGTGTTTATTAATGAATTTTTTGTTGTTGTTGATATGTGGACAGGAGTTGTCTCGAAGATTTGCACTATCCTTTGGTCTGGATCAAATTAAAAACAGAGAAGCTGTGGCCACCATGCACACGTAAGTCTGGTATTGCATACAATTTGTTTTCAAGTACTTCTTTCAAACTTAAAGAAATATGTGGATGGAGCATCTGTATATAGATATAAATATGTGTGTGAACAGTTTCAGATAGAGGTGGCATACATTAGAGTGCCATTATCTTTTGGCAGGAGCTAGCATTTGATGGATAATAGCAGCAATAAATCTCATGATATAAAAGCCAGGCAGAAATAGTCATGGCGAAAAAGTTGTTTTTCAAACCTCTGACAAAAGACCTACGCTCTCTTTTTGACTGTGAAACAGAACCTGTATCTCTGTTTGACTGTGAAACGCTTTTTTAACGATATGGATTGTATTTGTCAGTTATTTGTATGAGAGAGTGAAATATTATTCTGCTTGAAAATGATGCCTGCTCAGAAAACAATTGTTTTAGGGAAGGCAGAATAGAGGAAAACTGCAGCACTAGTGTTTATAACAAGACAAAAGTTACTGAAGAGCCTACTTTATAAAACTGTGGCATGTGCCTTTTATGTGTGTATGTCTTTTTTATCATGTGTTTTGCTTTTGTTGGGGAGGGGGGTGTAATTTTTTTCTTTTTCTCCTTTACCTGAAAGATCACACATGATATATTGTATTGTTTTGCTCTGCAGAGAAGGCATTCTCTTCAGTCTGAATCCATTTGAAAACCTGGACAAGGGTCCCAATGCTGCACCGCCAAATCTAGCCTTCCTAGAGGTTCTGTGTGAGTTCACCAACAAACTAATGAAACAGGACAAAAAGACAGTGTACGTAGCTGCTTCGCACTTCTCTTCTTTTTTTTTTTTTGGACAGTGATATGTTTTTCAATAAGCTCTTGTTAAAGATAAGAATATGGATGAGTAGCTGTGACATATTTTCAGATAATACTTTTGAGCAATTCTTAGTTTGTCTGGTGCAGAATCATTAAGTGCATTATTCAATTTGCGACAGCTTGTAAATGTTTATAATTAATACTAGAAGAAGTATGACCTTTGTGGGAGATTTTTGAAACATAGGTCAGATCAATACTGCCTGTAACTCGACGTGTATGGCAAGTGTGCACACTTCAATGTTGTTTTTTTGGATGATTAAACTGAATGTTACTCAAAGAAAACAAGTTTGGTGTTTGAAGTCATCATTCTATCAGACGTACAGTTCGGATCAACCACTCTTGCATGTTTACTATTCAGTTATTATCACCGTTTTAAAATAATGTCAAACATAGTAAGCTTTTTCAGCTTTCTGTAATAAAAACACAGATCTTTATGCAACAATGTTGTATGCCAAATTTCAGAGAGATACATTCGGCAGTTTTTGAGTCCATAAGTCTTGTATGGATTTGGTTGCAAATTTGTAGTATAGATTTGCATGCGCTTCAGTTGTTGACTGCAGTGAGGAGGCCTAGCAAAACAGCATGCCAAGCAAAGCAAACATAAGTGACTACTGGCAGGTTGGCAGATGAAAGCAGCTGGAATAGGTGGAGGGTGAGTTTATTTGCTGTTCGCTGGTGCTTTTGAGCATTTACACGCAGCAGAAACCATTGAGACAGTTTATTTTCCAACAGATGTTTGCTTTGTTTATATGTTTGCAGCGTAAATTATCTGGACAAGCAAGTGGAAGGCAAGATCCCCCATAGCCGAGGGGAAGACTGGCAACCTTTCTTCACCTACAGGAACAGTCTGATGCAGGGCGACACAGACTGGAACCCCATCACATTGAAACAAGCAGCACAGAAACGCTATGCCAAGAGAGGCAGACATGACAGTAAGTTTCATCATGTCAGGGTTTATTTATTTATTTATTTTTTTTTTTGGTCTCTTTAGTCATACTATTCCATCTTATTGTATTGGTTCTGGTCCATTTCTTATTGTGTCTTTAGCTTGCAGAACTTTGTCCTCTTTGCTAGGTTGGTTTTGAAGCTGAAATACATAGATATCTATATCTGTGTATCTCTATCCATATAAATTGTATGGATGTTATTGGTGGATACTATTGATATTTACCAAGTAATCTCATATTAAATAATAATAACCAGTATTGTTGATTTGACTTCAGTGGTACATAAGACAGTTCATGATGTCCTGGAAATGATGCAGAAAAGAGAAGGTTGGTCATTGAGATATCATTATTAACCATTTCACTGCTAACAACAGTGCAGGATACCTCCAAAAAGTAGTCTCCTGTGTGCAGGAGGATGTACATACTATGTTCACAATCAGCTCATCACCAACCACTTCCTTTTCCCCTTTGATCCATTGTGCAGACCACTGACCAGCGTTTCACATCTATTGGCAGAATCTTTTGATAGATGCTGTGCGCTGATGATTGTAGCAGTGAAAGGTCAAATCAGGTGTGGTAATGGTTCATGTAACAATGAGTAGTCTTGAATAACAGCCAGCATTTCCGATTGCCTATGGGAAAGTACAGGATAGGTGCTGGTTGGCTGACTCACTGAATGCGGGTGGGTGTCAACAGTGGTCGAAACTGACTCTTGTTACTGATACTTAGCACAGAACTGCAGAAGTGGTGTAGCAGTGAACAGGTTAATTTCATCTGCATTGAGGATTTGACAGAATGACATATGATTAACATACATAGTGACATTGATTTATACAATATTTACATACTGAAAGACTCAACACTGAACTAGTCCAATATATTCCAGCTTCCTCAGATGCCAGTTATGAGGCACAGACTCCAGGTCCAATGAGTGTCCAGCCTATGACATCAACTGCCATCAAACGCAGTCGCCACATGGAACCTGACGATGACTCAAACATGGGATCTGAACAAGATTATGAAGACTCGTAAGAAAAGCACATAGTTGGACCTGGTTATTGGCTGTTCACAAATTTTCATTTCATTGGGACTTCTGTTTTGTTCTGTTATTTTTCATTGTATGTTTTATTTCCATTTTTCTTTTTGGGTCTCATGTCTGTAGTCAAATGTTTATTTCTATTTGGTTGTATTTCTTTCAAATTCTATTCCTATCCTCATTCAATAGAAAAATACTATATGTCACACATCTGAAATTATTCTCATATGCCTCACACTTTGGAGAAAATAATGATTTACATAGCTAAATCAGCCTTTCAGTAGAAAGTTTCAACAAAGTGAGTAGATGCCTCTGAGACAATTTTGATTTGTGAAAAAGAAAATTAAATAATTGTAGTAATCACATTTGCCCCTTCCTCCATTTTTATGTGGAAATTATGATTTTTGTTCTTTATCTTTGTTTAGTCTACGATGGCTAGTCACTTATATGGAGGACTGCCACTTGTGGGAAGAAAAAAAAAAGAGTATCGATATTCTTAAAATTCCGAATATGGCAGCAAAAATCTGGATAATACCAAAAATAATTTGTTATTATTGCAGATAACAGTATTCAAGTTTATATCAAGATCTGCATAAAAATTCTGATCAATGGGTAATCTTGTTTAAGCTGGCAATCCACTATTTTCTAAATATAGATATAGATATTGTATAATTCTTAAATTATATCAATAGTAATAATAATGATCCACCAATTTCTGAATAAAAATATAAAAAAAGGAGATATTTCAAAAAGGTTAATGAAAGGAATTATAATTCAACCAGATATTAATGGATCTGACCATAACATCAAATTAATTTAAGCTAAGAAACATAAACACACAGGGATGTCAAACTTCCAACTTTAGTCGGAATTCCGACTTTTTGGTCGTGGCCGACTTTCCTACTTTTGGCGGCTCGAATGTCGATCTTTTTTGAGTTTACAAGACGATCCAGGTTTTGTAATAATTTGCGATTAAACTCCTGCACAAAAATAGTGAAACCGGAAGTACGAAAGAGTTTTTCGCATGCTTCGGGCGAGAGTCGAACTGTTGTTCAGTGACTGGTTGGAGATCGAAGTTCGTACCATGTAATGCAGCCTGTTTGGAGATTGAAGTTCGTAGCGTGTAATGCAGTTGAGTGGTCGCGTGAGAGTTGTGGCTGGAAAATCAGCATATCAGAGTACCAACAACAATAAATGATGTGCCCATAGTCCTAGAAAGACCAATGGAAGAAGGCAGCTGTTCGCGATCAAGGTCTGAAAATAGATCTAGTCTAGTTACGCTCGGTGATTATGATGACGGCACTGCCTGTGGAATGTTTTCAGTTCTTGGAAGTTCCACTACATATAGTTATATGAGTTTATAGTCCTATCCCAGG
The DNA here is from genome assembly GCA_039654565.1 of Peronia peronii. Taxonomy (NCBI): domain Eukaryota; kingdom Metazoa; phylum Mollusca; class Gastropoda; order Systellommatophora; family Onchidiidae; genus Peronia; species Peronia peronii. The sequence goes on along the minus strand of JBCEWB010000007.1, from coordinate 145,261 downwards.
ATCTTGTGAAAACTTGCAAAACTTCTCTCAAGGACAGCACCAGACCGCCATGATACAGTAGGTGTGTGTGTATGTTGGAGAGGGGGGAGGGGCAATATTTTCTAACTTTTTTGTGAAAATAGTTTGATGTCCCTGAATGATAAGACACATCTGGGTGTAAATAAAGACAGTTAGAGGTAGGGCAGATTAAACGATTTGTGGCTTGGCGTGAGAATAGAAAGTTTGTTCATTCTGGGGGTAGTAGGGATTAGACAGAAATTTATTATTAAGGGTCCTTTTGATCTGATGCAGCTATTATAACGAGACACTGAATGATGAGAATTGCAGAAACAGCAGCGGTTGCAAGACAGAGCATCAGTTCTTGAGTTTGCATTTAGGCGCGTTTTAGAATCTGTCATCAGACACTTCCAGTGAAATAAAACTGAGAGTTGAAATCAGTTGCAATGGGGCCAATGGTGGTGAAACAAAAAATCGGGATGTCGTGCAGACAATCGGAAAAATCAGAAAGGCAGGAATTTATTCTTTTAGAAAAATCAGAACACTCTGAATTAATTGGAATAAGTGGTAGATCTGTATCTGCTGTATAACTATCAAAATGTATCCAAGGAGTGTATATTGTAATGTTTCCATACAAATTGGCACAATGGGCGGTGTGGGGGGGGGGGGTATTGTAATTTGGTATAGGAGAATTGCTATTGACTTTGCTCTTGCTATTTAAGAAAAATTATTCTACAGTGAAAAGAAACTCAAACTTTGTGGCAGCCTTTTCTGTTGAGTGGGGATGACTTCCATATTGCTTGAATTTTGTTTAAATAAATCAGAATCTGCATTTATGTTAGAGTTCCTAAAAGAGTTGGGCTTTTAGCTGAATAGATCATGATGAAGACATGAAAAGGAGAACCCAGGCAGATTCTGATTTTGGATTTTGCAGGTCATTGCTTTTAATAGATTATCATTCTGATTTAGATATTTGATTTTAGGATAATGGTCTCTCTTGTTGTTGTTGTTGTTTTCTTTTAAGGTTTGTAAATAGATGTCATATTCTTTTACAATACTTTGTATTTTAGCATAAATGGAGTGTTTTCAAGTGTATTTTCATTTCATGTCTTGTGTCTATCTCATGTGAATTCTTCTTTGTTCATTTATTCACTTACATACAACAAGATGGGAGAGAATAGAATCACAGTTTTAAAGATCTTCAAGATGTATAAACAACTTACAGTGATAAAAAGTTCCAGAAAGTCACACTAATGGGTTCTGAGCTACAGGCAAAAATAGTAAATTTTGAGTCATTTTTTGAAAATTTGAGGTTTTGGGATAAACCAAAATCCAGCTTCTTGCCACTAAGATATTAAAAACTTTTTCCCCCCAGAATTTTGCCTCTAAATGTATTTATGAAGCTGTATTCTGACATGACTACATCAAATGAATTCCAAATCAATAACCTATTCAACTGACTTCAGTCAGGCATTTCAGCTGGATTTGGTGGTGTTTCGCTACAATGAATTATATTTGCAATCCATTTTTTTCTTTAAATAACTGTAAGATCCAATCCATTTAAAGAGAGGGAGAAAACTAAATAAAGATGCATTCTTTAAGCATGGTATGGTATATCTCTCATTTGCCTCTGAAATTCTTTGAAATGTGTTTCTCAGACATTAAATACATTTTCCAGGAAATCTTTTTTTGACTTGGTCATTTTAGAAAATTTATGGGGAAAAAATATAAAAAATATTTAAGAACTCTGGAAAGCAACGCAGTCAGTAAGAGCTCTAGTTTTGAAAACAATTTGGAACTCAAAAAGTAAAATTTCCGACAGTTATTCCCTTTTTCTAGACAACAACATTTATGTAAAGGATAAGAAAATGTATTGCCATGAGATCTAAAAATAACTATGATTTGTTGAAAGCATAGGGTTAGTCATAACCAGATACTTGAAACAAAAAAGAGGGTTTTTTTTGTTGTTATTTTTTTAATATTCAACCTTAATGATGTGATCAGATAAAAATTGGGATCGAATTTAAATTATTTGTAGAAATTATAAAGTGTATGAAAGCAGTACATGTATATGATTTTCATGTGTGAGGAAAACTGTTCTTCTCTGTAGAAAGATACGTTCTCTCCCAACATTCTCAAACATTTTATAACTGTTCACATCAAGCTCATAGGAAAGTCTGTAGATATTGTAAATAACTTCTGTAGATAATATGATGTGAATGCGTGTTCAAATGTGATTGGCAGCTAGTAGCAGTTTGTGGATGTCAAGAAGATCAGTTGTGTGTGTTCTTCTCACTAAAAAGCTATTCTCAGTGAAAAACATTGGAGATGGTCAGAACGTGGATATAAACTGCTCAGACAAGGTAAATGTTTTGGTGGAAGTTACTGAAAGAGAAATATATATGTACATGTATAGTTCTTTTTTTCATTTCATAATTATCAGTGTCATTCTTTATCGTGTTTTGTATTCATTATTTGTAAATCTTTCCATTTTTATATAGAAATATCTGTATTCATTAGACTGTTTTCCATCTCCTATCTTAGAGACATTTCATTCTCCCTCTACTTGTTCTGTAGTTTGTATTTATTTTTTTGGCTACTGATTTATTTTTACCTGGTTTGCATTAGATTTTCCCTCAGTTTCCATTTTAATTAAAGGGTGAATGGACATAGCATGAATATAAATCATTAGAACAGTTCAGATTTCAATCAATGCCTTATAAGAACAGGACTGAAAAAAAAATAGAGGATGAGAATTGGTTTTTTGCCATTTTGTATGAATATAATGTCCACAAGATGACCTTATTTTCTTTTAGAGTAGGGCTTCAACCAAATTATACTTCCTCCGCATGAATAGAGATCTCATGTTTAAACTATCACCTATCAAAACTGAAATAATGCCAGAATTGAGAAGAATGTAAAACTAAACTGCATACATATTTTTGTCCAGAGGCAAGAAACATCGATGATGACATTGACTGGGTTGAATATTTTGTTGTGTTTTCTGTTTTTCTTTATTTATTGTGTTCATTTTGTGTTATCATTTTTGTAGTCATTTCACAATGACAAAAATACACGTTTCAATAAATATACTTCCAAAAATATGCAGATTTGTATAGTCTGAATTTCATTTTATTTTTTTTTAATCTGTCATTTTTTACCATTTGATATTGGTTTAACTTTGCATGCAGTTTAGCTACCAGTTTGTCTCGAGAGAAAGTTGATCAGATTGAATTTTTTTTTTTTATCATCCTTCATTTGTCATCATCAGTCGATTCTTTCATACTTTCATATGTTGGAAACTCATTCTCATTGGCAGATGGTTGGACAGGACCGAGCCCATGAAATGGCTAAAGAAAGAAATTGAGCAAGTCTCCTAAGTGTAGCTTAATATCTGATACTACAGGGGATTCTTTCTCTCTAGCATCTACTACAGATGATCATTAGCAGAAGCAATATGAAAAAATAAAATTATTTATTATCTTCTGTAACTGTAAATTGTCACTAGCAGTGAAATACAGTCCTTACACTTTTAAGGCTGTTGGTATGGTTGTGTGCCAGCATGACTGCCAGCTGCAGCGATTTTAGCCTTTTTTTTTTTTTGAGTGTCAGTAATGCATATCATTATGGATTTTTCTTGTGGATTAATATGGTCGGCTTATATGCAGATGGTATGAACATAAAATTTGAGGAATTGTTATGATATGTTGAAGCTAGTATTGACTAAAAAGGGAGCAGTCCGCTTCATCTGATGCTGTAATAAATAGACTGCTGACTCGCACTCAGACTGGGCAGTTCTTTGTTATGATTGGTCAATAGGATAAAAATGATCCATGGATATACAACACAACATCATGCCATAAATTGTGCATAAAAAAACCAAAGCCCAAACTTATAGGGGTTTTGTAGATATTTATTCACTTGCACAGTGATTAGATGGACCAAACACAAGTTAAATGCTAGCTTGGTGAAAATACCCATGCATCTTGTGGCTTGATATTGGCAGTTACCTTTTATGTAACTAAAGTCTTCTCCCATAAATGTTTAGGGGATGCACAAAAATTGGCAGGAATCCCTACCTGGCTTTTGATATAGTCACTGCATCAGTTGACAAGGAAACATACATAGCTAAATCAATGCATTTGTGTATTTTGATGTTCAACATGTAGTTATAGTTCAGTTTAAAAATACATATAAATATGCCAATCAACTTTTCCTTTGCTGAATGAAATTTGATCATCTAGTTAAATTGCCCTGTTTAGATTAGGATGGGTGGCACCTGAATTGGTGAGTTTCGAGTCCAAATTCAGCAAAATTCCCTGTCAAATTGAGGGAAAAGATGGTATTGCTAACTCTCTTCTTTGGCCCCTTTTGATAACAGCAACTGCTGAATGCAACATGGGTTTTGTGAGGATTTCTGCTGTTAAAAAAAAATCACTGGACTTTGATTGGGGAGATTACTCATTCAGATTTAGTAAAGTGAGAGAAGGGAAATGTCTCTACAAAAGTATATTGGCTTGTCAAATAGCAAATATATATGTCAAGGTCACATGTGAGACCCAAGAACAAGATCTCCAAGAGTCAATGGAGAGAGAGAGAGAGAGGGCTTCATATTTCATGGCCTATGGTTACTTCAGTGTCCTCTCTGCTAAATTGTAGAGTTTTGTGCACTCTACAGATTCTTCAATGTGTTTTATAGTCAGTAGATTTCGTTTTGTGCGTTTTTCTCAAAACATTGGGTTTCTTTTTTTTTGGTCACCTTTTTTTCGGAGGAGTTTCCATCTCGTCCAAAACTTACCAATATATTTTCATATTTCATACACATACTTCCCTTGACATAATAAAAAAAAAAAAACGATTTGAGCTTTTTGTTGTAACTCTTACTTTTTAAGGGGAAAAAAATTTTGACGAATAGAAATGCCAATTTTGTACATAATTTGATATATGGCATTTTTAAAAATTCATAAAAAAAAACAACTATAAATAAAATTCAAATTCTCTCATGTAGTTTTTTAAGTACATGTGCATGTATTAGAGATTAAAAATGACATGCAAAGTTTGGAACGAATTGGTATGATAGTAACAGAGGAGATAGATTTTGAAAAATGGGCAAAATCCAATATGACAGCCGTGTCCATGGCAACCAGACACACTGGCAAGCTTCCAAGGACATGTTCTGAATCAGACATACCAATTGTACACAGTATAATGACCTGAGGTCAAACGCCCCCCCAAAAAAAGGTTTCAGGCCTCCCTCCCCTACAGATATGCTAAATTAATGAAAGAACAGTACATGTATTTCAGATCTTCCACCTTCTTTCCCCCCACCCCCACCTCACCTCACCGCCATTGTTGTAATTAAACCAAGGCATTGGCAGATAGACTGAATTGCATTAGTCTCACTCCAGTTGGTGTACAATACATATAGATGTACATATAGTTTCGTGTTAACAGTAACAGGATCACTCTTGAAATCAAACCAGATATTTGCCTCAGACAGACATCAGGCATAAAAATACATTAATTAGGTTAAATTAGGTGGCCTTAGTCTTCTGTGTAAATCATTCCTCAAAATGGGGTGTGCAAATTACATTACTTGTAAACAGTTGCTGCTGCTATGAAAAGGTAAGTTTAATTTTATATATACAGTTGATGTCAATTGGCTTACTTGTTCTCATGTTCTTTCTTTCTTTCTTTTTTTCTCTGTTCATTTTCTTTTTTTTTATGATTGTTTTTTGTATGTTATCTACAAATTGGGCACAAGCTTCTTTTTCTTCCACTGAAAGGCTGCACATACAATCATCGTTCACCATGTATTCTGTGTAACTGTTGTATGTAATATAATGGTCCGTGTAATTCTACACTCCATCTTTGTTGACAGTCCCCACAAATTTGCATTGTAACATCCCATGTTTGGAGGAGTCTTTGGAATGTATAGATCTGTTAGACATGACTGTGTTGTATACATTCCATGTTTGTCATCCTTTTTTTTAATGTCATGTCCCCGTATCTTTGAAACTTGTAATAGAGTGTACATCCTGTGTCAAATAAATTTGCAGTATGTACATCTTTTGCTTATTACAAGTATTTGTCTTGCTCATATCTTAAGTCTGTAACAGAATTGCTCATGTGTATATCCCATGTCTGTCATAGGGTTCCTTTGCCCTGTACACATCTCCTAGTATTGGTAGTACATGTATCTGAAGCAGTTTTCCATATTGATATCCCATACCTATAAATATTTGCCTATCTCTTCCCACTTGTTCATCCCTCCTCCATCCCCTTCCTGTACAGCTCCAGGGGTCCTCAAACCAGTTGGGCCAGCAAACAGCAACAACATCAGCAACAGCTGCAGCAAGACCATCACCTCAGGAGATCGGACCGCCACAGACATGCACCACCATCCACGTAAGTCTTTAGAAGGCCTGAATAGGACCGAACAGATCAGATGATGTCTGCCATCCCAAGTCAGTGCATTTTAACATTTCATAATTTTCCAGAAAATAGCTTAAATTTTTTAAATATTGGCCTGTCAAAAATTCTTGTCGCTTCTATGAATAAACTTCAGTGGTAATGTTCAGAGATTTGTTGCATTTGTAATGTTGGCCTTAAGGAAACTATGTACATGGACATAATTTTTAGTGAGAAGTAGATTAAGAATGCTGATACATCATTTTGCCATAGGACTGAGTTACTTTACTCTGCCATTGCTTGTGGTTGTAAACACTCAATTACATCAATTTGCCATGACAAAAGCTGCTATTTCAGATGCAGATATGTCTCTGCTTTTGACACAAAAGAGATATGTGCCAGGCATATTCTCAGAGACATTAAAGTTGAAAATCACCTACATGTCAGATATGATGATCGGCCTTCAGATGGCAGATGTTGGGGCAGGGGGAAACTGAAACCAAGGATGTCATATTTTTCTACTTCAGTGGGAAAGCAGACTTTTGTCAGTCACTAACTTCCAGCTGTGGCTTTCACAAACTTACTGTTTTGCTGGGATATGTGTAAGTTTACGTTAAACAGCAAGTACATGAGAGAAAAGTGGCAGGTGGTATATTTTCCTACTACTTGTTTAGTGAAATCAAATTGACATCACTGTGATATTACATAAAACCATATAAGACCTCTGCTTGGGTCCATGATTCTGAGATTTTTCTAGTGTCAGTCTATAGAATAATGCATGTAAACAATAAAAATAAGTACAGATATTCAGTCTTTTGACCCACTAGTCCATGTCCTCAAAAAATCTGAGTACTGTAGGGCAAAAACTTACAACTGTAAAAAAATACCTCACAAATAATGTGTGATGCAATCTTGATGACTTCAGTTTGATATGGAGCATAGGATATGATGGAAATAAGCATCTCGAGCATGGTTGTTCACCACCGTTCCTTTAGTTTCTTGCCGGGTCAACTGGGATCAAGAGATCAGTCACACCCAGGTGGCCACTCATGCAATAGCAAACTTTTGTGGTGAAAGTTTGTGCTTTTTGACAAGGATTATGGAGTGAACAGAATTGCTCTGCATCAAAAATAAGCTAATCAATAAAAAGATAAAATGTTTGATTATTTAGTGGTATGTTTTATTTGTCTATAGAATTTTGGGGTGTAGCAGTGCTACGTAATCAAAGTCAACAAAAATAGGCATTGTTGTATCTATACATACAGTCTTAAATGGATAATATTCATCAGTGCAGTCAATCGAGTTCTTTAGAAAATTTGATATTTATAAAGTAAAAACATTACTCTTTCAGTCTTCTCAGTGTGAGAATGGCCACAGCTTTACTACCTCCAGAGTGCGGACTTCAAATATCTAACTCTGAATTCCACATATTTATGCAGGCCCACCCATACTGGGCAGATATCGCCGGAGTGCTCTGCCAGCCCTGGCCAGATGGGTGGGCCTGAGTAAATAAGTGGAATTCAGCAGTTACATCTAAGGGCTACATTGCCGGAGTGCATGTAGATGAAGTAGTGTATGATCTCAGTACTACAAGAACAAATTTGAAAATAACACAGCTTCTAAGACTGGCTTAAACACAACTTTTACACATGGAACAATGAGAATACTAATTTGTTATAACTAATTTCAGTACTTTTGATTTGCCCGCAGAAGGGATTTTGATAAAAAATGGTATTGATTTATATTGATTTCAAAGATAATGCTATGTAGTTTTAAATCACTTCGTGTAAATAATCTAAAGGAACCCCCTGAACAAAATTTATACTTCTGTGGCTGAACATACAGAAAACATGAGAATCTCAAGGTGGGTACAAAATGATATTAGTTGCTGTGGATACTGCAAGATCAATGGGATAAAAAGAAGCGATATCACTGTGGGAATCAACCAGTGGGGTGCGGGAAATTGATGTGGGCGCAGATTGTAAGGTATTCCCCCCCGGGCTGTCACTTTGATAGCTGAATTAATACTCAGATGATGGGCAAGGAATGCTCATCCAAATGCACCATCCAATTGATCTACATCTATTTGTGTGCAGAAGAACGTGATTTCCTGAGAACTGAAAGATATGTGAATAAATTATTCCTGTCTGGCAATTAGTATTAGCAATAATATGCAGTAAAGTTCATTAATAGGATTATGGATTAGCATTACTATGTTATAGAGCGACAGTTGTGAATTGAGCTACTATTCTCCCTTGGTGCTAAATGCTCTCAGTTCCCGTAATTCTGCAGGTCATCAGGACACTATTGAGGATACTTGCATAGCAACTCCCTGCATTTGTCGATCACTGACTAAGGTTTAGGTTGCTGCAAAGCTGGCTCCTGTCCACTCTCTGATCTTATCCACCCACTTTTTATTGTCTCCCTCTTCTTCTTGTTACTTTTACTAAGTGCATTGGCATATTTTGCGTGAGATGTCTTTACACATGGCTATCTCTTATTTCACGGGCTGTTTTTTTTTTCAGTCCACATCTGAGCGAGGCAAGTGACAACAGCATCAGCGAATTTGAGAGCCCGGCCTCAGTTCCACAGTCACATCACCATCATCAGCAGCAGCATCACCATCAACAACAGCAATATTACTACCAGCAACAACATCATCATCCCTCTCCTCATCAGCGAGCTATGACTCCCCAGCAGATGATGAGTAGTCCCATGACCTCAGGGGTAAGTCATGATCACAGATGTCAGAATTTTCAGATACATCAGTATGTCATTATGTACAAGATGTTTTCTGAAGAAGAAAGAACATTGTTTAGCAAGAAAAACAGAAGAAAACACCAAGGCCTTGTCTCATAATGTATATGTATCAATACCAGGAGGCAAAACAGAATAGTGAAATAATACACATGTCAGTAAATTCAATTTTTCTATTATTATTCTGATAACCTTAGGAGGCCCCCCGCAAGAGCCCAGGAGGATATATTAGTAGGTTCTTTGCACCCACCTGTAGATTGTGAAGGCCCGCCATCGGTGGGATGTCTCTCATGGAATGCCACCTTGGACGTTCCAGGGGTGACATCTCTTCTCTCTCTCTCCTTGCTTCTGTCTTCTGTCCTGCTCTCTTTCCTCTCTTTTTCTTGACTTGTTAATGTATCTTACCATGTTTGGCACAATGTAGCCGTGATCGTGCTGATTGCCATTAAACTCCAACACAAACAAAAACAAACGTTAGGAGAGACATGCCATTAGATTAAGCATGTGACACACAATACAGATTAAGTGATGTTATAACATGCAGTAAATGTAAAACTTACAGCCTTGAAATGGTCAAAACGTTAGAGCTATTTGCGTTCATGAAATCAAATATTCATTTGCAGCAGCAGGAGTCATTGGACTTGGTACTTCATACTTAATTCAATTTTTTATTAGAGATGGATATATTGTATTATTAGAACTAAAGTTTAAGCCTTAGTGCTCATTTTTCCCTTGCCAGGGAGGAACTCCGCACACTCCCATGACTCCCCAGGGTCAAGGTCACTACTACCAGCAACAGAGTGGACTGTTTGAGGATGAGTCCTCCCAGTACATAGAGGAAGCTTCAGTAAGTGCATAGTGTGGATATTCTTGGTTCAATCTTCTTTCTTGCCTAGTATCTAGGATGGCAGAGTGTATTTTGGCCTTTTTTCTTTTATTTGATTCATTCTCTTAGTGAAACATCAATACATACATCAATGGCATAGAAGTAAACCTCTGGAGATAAGTTGTGCATTTCCTGTTTTGAACTGAGCAGTTGTAAAGATGCTGTGACTGCCGTTCTTTTTTCTTTTTCTTTTTCTTTTTTTTTTTTTAAATTTTTGCTTCTAACACACAACTGTCCTGTGACTACTCATCTTTTACCTCTTTCTTGCCTGCCGAATAGTCATTTGCCTGGTTTTTGTCAGGTGTAAAGAATGCAGTACAGAGAGGTGAATTTTGCACTGACGTAATACACTATCCTTGCTTGAGGTGTGTTTAACTAAATTTATCTAGTTGATCACAGTAAGAGATTTGTGAATTGAGTCACAGAATTGTGATTATGATAGGAGAAGGTGTGTTCTATCATCAGGGGTAAAGAAGATTTTCCTTCAGTACATTGCAAGTGCAAGGAATATGTGCTGCATGTAGATTGTGACATGTCCTTGTTGAGGACAGTAGGTTTGTTTTTTTTTCTCAATAAGAAAGGTCCCTTATAATAAGCTACTCCAGTATTTCATACTTCTTTTTTTTTTTGTTTCTGTCTTTAAAAAAAAACAGTACAGCTCTAGCCATTCTGCTGTACATAGCTTGATGGCACTGTATAACATTCTAGAACAACTAGCCAGTTTGATATACATTGCATGTGAAGTAGTTCAGTTAAAGTCTGAAAGGAAAAAAGTGGCTTGTCTCCCTACCACATAGTATAGAAACAAAAGAAAATAACATCATTGTTTGTGTTTACTCTAAGGAAAGAATGGGCCATCTGTTCAGTTTTCAGATGTGTATGCACTAGTAGTACTTACATTTTCAGAGCATCTTGAAGAAACATGTCCGTTCAGATTGTCAGTCAGCCTTAGATATCTTGGGCACAAACTGAGTCATGATGATGACCAATCCAAAAAAGAAGCGTGCACTCATTTCAATAAGCAGAGACTAAAATGAGCTCAGATGAGGAAAGAAATCTGCCAGCTAGTACAAGCTGAGTCACTGTTCTATCCTCTGCGATAGGAAGAGAGTGAAGTAAGTGTAGGAGGCTTGCTGTTTGTTGAGGAAGCAGTTTGTGAGTTTTCAGGTCTTGAGCCTCACTGGACATCCAGGCCAATCAACACTGCACAAAATGGTGACAGTGACAGATCATAACAGCAGTAACATGTCCTACTCTCTGTCTAACACAATAGACAAAATTGGATTTCAGAAATCACTTAGTGTTGAGTGTATGGAGTGCTGTTGTTTTGGATATTAATCGTCTCTTATTCTGCTTTGTTAAATCTGTCACATGTAGAAATTTGTCTTTGGATTCATCCTGCTACTTCTCATAAATTCTATAGCATATCGTGTTCATTATCTGTCCTAATGTTTCTTGGGAATCCTGTCTCCTGAGAGATCACAGCCATTGCTAACTTTTGCTTTTATCACTGATAGCGTCAGCATCGTCACCGACAACAGCAGCAGCAACAGCAGGCCCATCAGATGGTCCATACTCCCTATGTGAGTCTCGTGTTCTTTGATAGATGTTGTACTTGTGTAAGTGAAGTGGACAGTGTAGGACACTTGCGTTCTGTCTTTTTGTATATGTTGTTATACATCGATCATACCGAATCATGGCAAATGCTTTCCCCCCTCTGTTGTGCTGGATGCCACTTTACAGGACATCGAGATAGCTGACAGACAATGCGCTTAATCTTTTTTGCTGGAAATATTATGAAATTGGATTATTTGTCATCAGAGTATAACATGATGTACAGATATTGTCATGAAAAGTGAGATACATAAGTAAACAGGTATTGGAATTGATGTCCTGAGTAAAATTCTTTCCTGCCAGTTGCCTACAATCCTGGAGCTCCCATCAAAACTCAGTGGATGTAGAAGCAGAGAAATGTGTCCTTACTTCCTGTGATTATATCATATGTAAGAGGTTGAAGGAAAGAAGATTAATATAACAGGAAGAATGTGTGTCCCATGTTGATGTTGTAAATCTGTGAGTGACATACTCTCCTCCCTTGCACCTTTGATGTTTTGCCAGGACACAGCTACTATACTGTATTCTCTTGTTTGCACTGTGATCTGCGTTTGATGTCCAGACTTGTGATATCAAAAACTGTAACATTCAAAAGATCCTTCATCTATACGAAGTAGTGAATGTTGTCACTGTGTAACTTCTGGTGGTACATTTTATCTACAAGTGTACATCAGTGTTTATATATGTTGATAGTGGACATATACAATAAGTGCAGTTGTGAAACAGGGTAGCATTAAGAAATGTTTCTATACAGGGAAATTTGCTCTGACCAAAGTACCTAAGGAAACAAAATCACTGTTTCTTTTCCATCTTGTGCTGTGTCATCATTATGTTGTAAAATACTCAGTATTCGTGTACTTATATCAGCTGCCATTTTTGCCTTTTATTTGGTACACAGGATAGCTTCTGTTCTTAAGTATGGTTTTCACCATTGTCTTTGTGAACTAGTAAGTCTTTTGAAGGACTGCTTTTTTATTCTTATGTGTCCATGGTTCAGTGTTCATGCCTCTGCCATGCAGAGCAGTGTTGTTTTCAAGGTGTTGTTACCTCATAAATCTGGAATTTCAAGAAAGACAAGATATGGGTGAGATTGTTGTCCTATTTGTATTTATGGTCCTTGCACTCGTTCCACTGTCTTCCCCTCATAGGATTTTTAACAAATTTCTTCTTTGTTGTTGTAGTTCTGCTTTACAATTATTTACCCCGTGGCAGGCCAGGACATTTCTCACCATCCAAAAATTTGGCAACAACTTTTAGCAAGCCATGTAACAAGTTCATGAGAATATACATATCTACAATTTTGAAAAAGTTACTGTTGAGAGAGTATCTGTCAAGTCTTTTATCATGCTTTTATTTGAAAGAACTGGCAGAAATTTGACCATCCTCCCTGTCAGGTAGTACGTGACTCCATTGACTAGTTTTCTATAATAAACATATGGGTGTAGATATTTGTTTCTTTTTTTTTTTCACTGAATCTTTCTTTGGTCCTGTCAAAGTTTCTACACAAGAGATTGGAGATATCTGTGAAAAACAGAATATGGGCCAGTTGTTGTGTCTCTATTTCTGTCCTTTCTTTAACCAACATCACTGACTGCTATTTCAAACAGAGTGCTTGAGACAATAAAATGATATAGTTCATGACATACTAAAGATGAATGCATTTGTAGGCAGTTGAGAGAAATGACAAAATAGTGTTCAGCCTGGAAGACTCCATGCCTCAATGTATTTTTTATATTACAATGCTGTCACAATGGAAGATATGCTAGTGTGAGCACATGAATCAGTGGGATAGGATGGATCAAGATCTCACAGATGTGCAGCAGTCATCACGTTGGTCTGACGCTGACCAATACCGCTGGTCAGGAATGAGGCCATGGATAATGATTGATACATCTGGACAGGAATGAGAACATGGCCTTCGTATGCAAAGTCTGTTTGTGGTCATAGACAGCGAGATAAGATTTTGATGTGTTCAGTCAGCCAAACTTGTTTATAGCACTGAAGAGGTTGTATTGTGTGTAGAAGAGATGACAAGATATCAATCTTGTGAACAAATCCAGCCAGCCTCCCCAAGCTTGGCTGTCATGCATGCACAATATGGTATTCAAAACAACTGAGTCAGGCAGATCTCATATCCAGACCAGTCCAGACTTTGATTGTTCCTATGTCTATATGAACATTTTATTGTTATTTATCCTTCATTGAATGTCATACTTCAGAACCTTATATGATATTATTATGTAATCAAGCTCAGTCCACATAAGTATTCAGTCTTTACGCTTATGGTGTAGCTCTCTCTGTGCTATTCTGGTTTGTTGCACCTTGAAATGAAGGTGAAACTAGTGACTGTTTGAACGTTTAAAGGTAAAAAGAAATACATGTTTATTATGTATGGCAGTAGAAATACAACAAATCCAAATGAAAGTGTGGAAATCCACCTACAATTTAAGTGGGTGAAATGAAAGAACGATTTTTGGTCCAAAAAATATAAAACAAATGACCAAAAATGGACAAGTAGAAAAGAGACAGTGCTCATTTCAATCTAGTTCTTATTTCAAATTCGCCAGAAACACAAATTTATTAAATTAATGTTGTGTACAATGTAAAACATAATATGTGCTTCGAGATAACCTCCACCAGGAGGTTGAAAGATGTATATAGAACAGTATATAGCAAAGGTTTCTGTGTAAGATATGAATAAGGAACAATTGTTAGTAAACTATTACATATTATTATTGTTATACTGGAACCCACATAGAAATGCCCTTCTTAATGGTTGTACAATTTTCAACATTGGACTTGAACATTAACAAGTCAAAGACAGACCAGACTATGAGGCACACCAGAAAGTAAAAGTTAGTAATGTTTAATAAACACACATTTGCAGCTTTTTTTATTGAGAAGGTCAGTGTATTTAGGATCCCACAGATATAAAATCATCCTCCATTTTTTAAAGGAGGGACGTAGGCTTTAACTGATTCAATTTGTAGCTAAACATAGAACCTACCAAAGTCATCTCTAATTGTTCCTGTACCTTGAGTTGTATTTCATTTTTCCTCATTTATCTGTAACAATCGATAAATCCTCTATCATGACCATAACAGTGGAATGGGGGACTAGATCATCTGAATGTGAAAACAGATTATTATATTTTATAACTTGAAGTTGTTTGGATCAATGAGCTGCTTTGTTGAAGAGAGACAGATAAGACATATGGTTAAAAAATATTATCTCAGAAAAACATTTCAGCACATTGCACAAGGCATGTCACAGTATTGCTATCCTGAGATTGAGAGGAGCATAATAGAAGACAACTTAGATTTTTAGAACTAAGGAGAAACATACCAAAGCTTTTCAGGAAGTTTGATGTGAATTAAACCAAATGAGAATCATCAGACTAGGATAGAGATATCAACACATGAACATGCATATCTTTTTTTCTTTCTGTATCTTCAACAGTCTGAGATGGGAAGTCACCAGGGCTATTGAGGTCTGAGACGGGACAGGCACCACAGGAAGTACATTGTCCTGATGCTCATTCTTCTGTCAGTCACACCAAGAACCTTCCACTTCAGTGACTGCGCCAACCCTAGAATTCCTATCTTCCCAGCTAGTCTTACTGTTGTCATCTCCTCTCTATCATTTCATAACATAGGTTTTCTATTTGTACCCATGTCAGGTCTGTATTGCTCCAGTGTTGTGTGAAAGTTATAATATTATTTATTGAATATGATAGTTTGTAGTCATATACATATAAGCTATAGGTATAATGTACGTTAAACCTAGGATTGTCAGGGGTAGAGTAGAGCATATATGGCCAGAGACTCACTGATCATACTGTGCATTGAAATGTCCTACCAAATAGCAGTGTATTAACATGGCCTCTATAGTGCATCCTCTTCAGATATCAGCTTAAACATGAGTATAACATTTCATTATAGGAACTGCAAGAGTGTGGCAGTGTTATTGACATTTCCCGAGGTGAATTCTATTTATTCAATTTGATATCATGCCATGCTCCAAACTTAGATCTATACGAATGGTATGGAGGTCAGATATTGCAGCAAATAATTTCTACCTTGAGAGAAAAGCAGGCACAAAGCAAATCATGAGATGGTAAAACATGAGTATTAGGGATGATCCTTGCACTTGGCTGCAGTTTGCAATGTAGAGATTATGTAGAATTATTTATGGTACTCAGGAATGGGACATAAACAAAAATGTTACATCTGTTCAGACATGACTTTAAGTAAGGACATAAAAAACAAGTGCATATTATAGCCTTGACACATTTACACTAATGGTATGGCTATCTATGATGTTGATCAGATCATGATGTAAGTTTGGAAATGCGCTATATTTTTGTAATCTGTGACAGTAGAATTGCTTATCCATTGTTCCATATATGTATTTTGCAGCTTTCTTTTCTCTTGTTTCATGTTGGAATTGTTTATATACTTTCATTGATGTAATTTTTTTGTTTTCTGAGAACAGTGGGCAGGGGATCCAGTATTGTGAATTTTTCCATTCATGAATGATTCAGGTCAATCAAATTTCCAGCTGTGGGCGGCAACACCCCTTGTAGTGTTGATAACCCACTAGATATGAATATTCTGATATCTCAGATCCATATAATACTGGCTTGAGATAGGTATCAAAAAACGTATAACTTGATCAGAAAGATAGCCATTTATATACTTCATCCACTCCGTGTTTCACCAACGTTGTCCATAGTTCCAGATAGACTAGGATACACATGTACGTGTTTCCACTAACTTTAAATGTGTTCCCCTTGACTGAAGGATGCTGATCATAATTAGTTCGTGTAAGAAAGCAAAGAAAATAAACAGTTAACATTCATGTAAAATAGTAATGTACCAAAGAATTGATAGTAAACCAATGGTAGTTCTTTTTGTTTTTTTTTTGTAAAATATCATTTTATATAAATACCATGAATTTCAAGACAGACTGTCAACCAGTGATTAGTTAAAATACATCAAACTAAACAAACAATAAATGTGAACAGTTAACAAGTTAAAATTGATGAAAATATTGCCAGCTCAATATTTGTTGTAGCCTGCCTGACTCTGTTCAGGGCAACAAAGGAAAAAAAGATGGCATCCACAGTAAAATTTGTTATAATTTTGAGGACTGAACATTGTCAATTTCTTCATGTGTTGCTGTTTGTCAATATAACCAGAACTCTCTGCATTGTTTTATCATTCATGTAAGATTTTAACATTTAAAGTTTACAAATAGGTGAGAGCATGTGTGATTTATTTGTGTACTGATATTTACTTTTCTTTTTTTTTTTTTTCTCATAATCCATGCAAAATTAAATTTTGTATGTAAATTCTGAAATATTTATCATCATGAAAATACAAAATTTTGATTGTGTTTTGTATTGTATTTCATGGAGAGTTTTCATGGATGTTTTTTAAAGAACTTTACGTTATAAATGGCTTATAGTACAGATCTAGTCCATGCATTTCTCAGAGCTGAAGTTAATGTTGCACAACATGCATAAAATTTAATAAAGATTTTATTTGTTTCTATTATTGACAGTTTATGTCATTAGTAAGAGCTGTGTTGTTATAGGTTGTATGTCTAGATTATTATTGTCTAGCTTTATCATTGGAATTAGATATTGTGAGTGTTGGCCTTACATATCTGTACTTTGGTATTAAAGTTTTATCTTCTACAAGATTGTTCAGTTTTTTTTAGACTAGGCCTACAGTCTAGTTATTGTAGCACATGACTTACTTGTATACAATGATTTTTTTTCACTTGTACAGACTTTGTCAATCTCTCTTTCTCTCACATCTTTCTCTTTCTTTTTTTCCTCTGTATTTCTCTCTCTCTTTCTCCTCTCTGTGTGTTTGTCTCTTTTGTTTCTTCATTATAGAGAGAGAAACACAAAGAGATGTTGATCAAAACTCAGGCAGAATGACAAGGCCTCAGCTAATACATATACATGTACCTTATGCCATGCTGAAAATCGGCTTGAGAAACCAAACAGATTATGTAAGCTGATACTTGTATTGATTCCACACTTTCTTCTTCTTTTTTTTTTTTTTTTTATTATTTGCCGTCACCTCTCTCTGGAATGATTGTTACGCCTTCTGACCAGTATTGCATCAGTCTTGTCAAATCTGCGGGACTGTGGGTCTGGGTTTCCACAAATATTCTCTTTCCTTTTCTGGATATTGTCACAATGTCAGTCTATCCTCTTGTTACAGATACATGTATTTCTTTTGTCTACTTCCTTATCGTTTCCCACCTACTGTTCCTTGTACAGTTTTATCAGGGCCACTGTATATGGTTCAGTGTCACATGGCCACATAAATTTTCTACACCTAAGCCTTTCTTTAGATACATTAGTATTATTAGAATTTTCAGTAAATTACAGTGTGATTATAATATTTTGTACTGAAAAATCTCCCTTTACTTTCCCTACTTTGTGTCCATGAAGATTCTTTCCTCTCAGGATTCTCCTGTGGTGGTGAGGGGGAGGTGGGGAAGAGGTCAAAAGCATAGAGAACAGGGCATATGGTTCTGAAGAAAAAAGAAGAGCAAACAATAAAAAAAAAATACTACCGGTACCATCATGTTATACAACATTGCGCAATTCGTTACAATAACGTAACGCTACGAAACGGAAAAAACAACTAAATACTGTACATGTAGACCTAATGTACTACAGATGGAAATCTATACATGTAGGCCTAATGTTATACAGATGGAAATCTGTTGCTCCAACAACCTGTATCCGTTGGTAACCGGGCATGTTTTCAGTTGAGTGCACCCTGACGACTGGACTCCGCCGATCGACAAGCGTCTACCACTTCAAGCGGGCTATTACATCACGTGGTGACTACATGTATTACTATTACATATACTACTTTTAGTGCTATGTCCGGCGTAGTGTTGTGGCAGAGTCTGGCTTGGGTTCTTCCCCTTTATGGTGGGCACACAGCGTTTTTTTTTAAAAATTGTTTCCACAGTAGGAGTGGGAGCAATTTGGCGTCGCAACATCAACTCCTGATTGTACAATTGTGTGTGTCTGTGTGTTTATTCATATCGCTGCATTGAACTGAAATAAGCTTAGATGTTTAAAATTTATGCGATCTGTGACTGGCGAGAAACAGACTTTCATAAAAGCCATCATCGTCTTAATCGACATTCACAGAAATGGAGTGAAATACAAGATAAACCTCTCGCCGGCAGCTAGCTCTGTATAAGCTAAAGAAAAGAAACTAAACAATAAATACATGTATGAGGGATTAATGCGATGGAAATTTGTAAATGATTTTGAAGACTGAATTATCCTCCTCATCATTTCATAGAAAATATCTTAAATTTAAGTCAAACTGTCTACCAACAACTAGATCTAAAATGAATCAGAGAAATAAGCAACAATCGGTAGAACTCGATATATATTATAGGCCTAGACTTTGTGAGAAATGGATAAAATGATAATCCTGGGCAACTTTTCAGTTTCAAATCTATTGATTCTTCAAGGGTGCAATAAATCAACAACATCATCATCATTCATAATCCTTGACGTTCTGCCAACCCCCAACCGCTCCCACTACACAAACATCCCCCTCACCTATCCCCCCCCTTTTTTTCACCCCATTCCATAGGCTCCTCTTTCCGGCCAAAACCCTTGCTGTTGAACCATTTACCGACAATGGTTCTGATTGATCTATTGATTTTGTGCGGAATCTTATGTGGACGATTTCTGCACAGCGTGACAGAGCACCCCTAAACTTGGCTTTTACCTGATTGAGCCTGTACCTGGACACAAGAGTGTATGGCTGTATTGGGCTCCATCAGCTGGGAAACAGATGGAGGGGTGCATAAATAATGTAGGTTACAAATACCGGTATCAACGTGTAACCGTTTTAAATCTCTGACGTTGACAGATTGACCCACATTTCGATGGATTTGCAAGACAGACAGACAGACAGACAGATAGATAGATAGATAGATAGATAGATAGATAGATAGATAGATAGATAGATAGATA
>JBCEWB010000007.1:39955-83592 GCA_039654565.1 Peronia peronii | reverse complement strand
TTTTGGAGAAAAATTTCATTAACCCCCCCCCCCCCCCCCCCCTTTAAGTTTCTTTCTAGCCCAGGTTCATGAAATAAATGAAATCAGAATAAAGCTCTTTTGTTTTGTGTTCTTCTCTTTGTGATTGTTATTGAGATGGATCAAGCTCCTTCTTTATAACATTTGTAGTGTTTGCTGATTTTTAGGAATCAAATGTTGACAAATGCAGTGGAGCCAAAATTCCAATAAATCTAAGATTAAGAAATGTTATTTTAGAAAAAGCTAAGATATGGTGAGAAAGAGTTAAGAATAGTTGTTTCATACCTTCTTCTCAATTTTTTTTTTTGTTCTCAGTCTTACTCTATCTAGCTATTTGATATGACAGATTTAGTTCCATGTATTATTTCAGGTGATAATTGAGACTGGCTCTGTTCTGATTCCCTCAACTGCTTGTATAACTGGAGCATCATACGTCATTGTAGATTGTCAGCCTCAAGTCAGATTTAGTGACCATATTCCTGTTTTGTCTAGCGAGACATGATAATTTGACTATACGAACAAAAACCTCACAATTTTGAAATGTTTGTTTGTTTTCTCTGCAGGATTTTATGTACTTTGAGCACGACAGTGGTGATGTGAAGGATGAAGCCAAGAGATTGACATAAAGAAAAAAACAACAACAACAATCTGATCTTTCTGGATTTATTTTGGCTGAAAAACTACAAATGCATTTGGGTGAAGAAAATTCTAAGAAAATAATAACAAAACCTTGCTTATTCTCCCATCATAGTTATTAATGTTGATTCAGTCATAATGGAACCACACTAATCAGTGGATGTCAATGTCTGATGTGTGGAAAATATTGGAAACAAGTAGAACAAAATGTAACAAAATAATATTTGAAACTAAAATAAATAATGGCTTACAAAAATAGCAAGAAAATAGGGAACATCATTCTGCTCTCAAACAATGTACATGAATGTATGGCCAAATTTAAATGTGAAGGTATGATAGAAAGTTGAGGTAATGCTTTACCAAACTGTGAATGTACTAGTTTAATTACTGTACATTTTTACTGTACATTCTTTTGGCTACATTTAAACATTTTCAATAACTATCAATATTTTTCTACGTAAGAATTATAACTGTGCTTGAAAACGTCTTTTTTCTCATGAACCAGTAGGCTTTCTTACAGATGATTATAGAGCTCAACATTTGTTTACCATATTTTTAATATGGAATTTTAAACAATCCACAACTTACGGCGATTGTGGTAGATCTTATTATTTCATACATCCAAACTGCTTTAAAGGTTATAAAACTTGGTCTCTCTTAGCTAGATGCTGAAAACTCTTGTACTACTAAAATATGTCCGTATTTTTGTTCCTGTGACTCCGCTTTGCTGGGGCTGATAGGTCCTCGAAGATCCTGAAGTTTCTTCACATGATATTGTCATAAAATATAGATAAATTATGAGATTACAGCATTGTATTTTTTCTAGCACAGTTAGCAGAGTGCCTGTAGCAAAGTTGGTGAACTGTCTCTTGTGGGTTATGTTCCAGTTACTATTGTCATTTCCCATTCTCCCCATTCCTTTATATGAGCTATTTTCATTTTGTTGTTTTCTCAAAGTTGAAACTTGCTATGCCTAGTTTTACTTGTTTCAGAAAATGAGATTCAGTCACAAACTTATTTCAGTAGCGTTGTCATCACAAAATCATGATATCAGCTGTGAGATGTTGTGGATTTTCTATAATGTATGACAAGTGAATCCAGCTTTAAGTGTGTGAGCTTTCCACTATGTTTCAAAGATTGGATGTATCTTATAAGGGCGTTTCTTCAAGTGTCACTGCAATTTACCAACAGTCCTCTAATCATGCAGGATGGGAATTGTTAAGAAGGTGTAGTGGGCAACGATTGAACGTATCCTGAATGGTCCTTCGGTCCTTCTGTCAATACTAAGTTGCATGATTTGGCCTATAGTTTCCTTGCCTTGGGCGCTCAACCATGAAACAAAACAGAAGGTGAATATGCAGGATGTACAGTGAAGAGAAAATATGATATTGGGGAGAGGTCTGTGGACAATGAAGACGACATATCCTGTGTAAAAGGATACCATATTCTAATCAAGGCAAGTATAGAAATGCTGGATTTGGAAGTGACAGAGAAGAAGCCTTCCAGCACATATATTTAAAGTATATTGTAAGATAATACCCTCATAACATGATCACTGTTCATATTGTGTAAACTATCTTAAATTTCAAGACATGATCTTCAACTGATATGATAACAACTAAATACATTAAAATAAACAAATAACATGCACAGAATTGATAAGTTAGAAATTTGTGAAATTGATGGAGCTGAATTATAAGATGGCCCTAGCTCTTCATTGGGGCAGTTAGTAATAAAAATGATGAGTCTTTTTGTATTACTAGTAATAACAATAATAACTATATATCACATACTCTGGTACAAATATGTTGAGCTTGTAATTGTCTCTGGGGATTACCGAAAAGAAGTTCTAAGATATAGCTTTTGAAATTTATATGACAGATGAAACATTCTTGGTATAAGAGGTTGATGAATTACATAATTGTGTTAAGTAGAGAACCAAATAGGCGTATTAAAGATCGGGGGGGGGGGGGTGGGCGGGGAGGCTGATGTGTGAACAGCTCTTCAGTGAGAATGACCGAGCCAGAATGTTTTGTTTTTTTTTTCTTTCACACAGCAGCCTCTTCACACATTAGATCATTAGATATTTTCCGAAAGATAGTTGTTATTCATCAATGCCTCAAAAAAAAAAAAAAAAAGAATAGATTGGCTGTAAAGAGAGTGAAGTACAGTTTTGAATTGTAGTTCCAAAAGAGTTCTTGCCACAGAAGAGATTATGCACATGCTTTTTCTAGAGGAATTGAAAAATATAGGATATCTTCAAATCCAAAGGGAATGAAAGAGCAGGATTTCTTGCATAATGAGTTTTGCAAAAGCTCTGCAGTTTTGTAATTTTGTAAATACACTGATTTATTCTTCATGAGAAGACATTATTTGTTGTTGAAGCTTCTTGTTATTGTTTCTATGCTCATGGGGTAAGATGACTTGGTCTCCTCAGGTCATCATCGTCTTTTTGGCCAGTCTTTTTTAAGATCATATTTTTTGTCATGTGTTTTTTTTTTTGTCAGATATTAACAAGTCTTTTCCTCCAGAAATGTTCTACTCCTTGCAAACTAAATTCTGGATTAAATTTATGAACATCTTTTTAACTATATATTAAAAACTTTATTATTGATTGAAAACTGATTGAGGAATTGTCCAGATTGAAGCACATAGAAATCACATCTTTATCTGTTAGCAGATTGAAAACACAAAATATCTTGATAGATGTGAAACTCACGGATTTGTTCAGTGTCGTCCATGATCTGGAGAACTCTGAAGTGTTGTCTCATCTGAACATTTGCTAGCCTTGATGTGGGAACATGAAAAGTAATCTGTTTAATGCTGTCATTCTGTAACCTTTTTTTGCACTCATAATTAACTAGAATGAACAAAGCTTCCTTGTGCAGCTCATTAGGTCAAGAGAAAATTCTCAGTTTTATGTACTGAATCAGGCAGCCTTGACAGAATTCATGAAACAGTTATTAATTCTTTTATTTATGAAAGTAGGCAGCCTCAACAGAATTCATTAATGAGATGTATTTGAATCTATAGATCAACTTATGACATAATTGCTGTGTGACAGACTCTGTTTTCTTTCTTTATTGTCAGAGCTCTGTACATCTCAATACTGTGATAAATCAATAAGATAACAAATGTCCAACAAAGGACAATATGAGCTCTTTCTAGAAATCCTTAAGGGTGTAAAAGTAGACAAACAGTTTATCATTGTTTCATTCTACATGCATTCTTTGCTATAAGGAATGGGAGTGTTTGAGCTGTAAAATGTCATGTGAAGGTTATACATGGCAAACCGAAGACAAATAAAATGATTTGAACATTATCTCTGTTATGCAATCTCTTTCATGGCCTTGAACTATTGCTTCAACTACCTTTTAACAAAATTAACAGTTTCAACACTTCAAGTTTCTTGTTTAGCATAGGCCAAAAAACAACAACAGAGGGCAGTCAGTAACAAACAGGCTTGAGGGCCAGAATAACACTCACAGCAGCTTAGTACTAGAACAATGCTATGAGCATTCTTTTGTTTTTTTATGAATGAAGTATATCTGTCTCCAAATATTGTGTTTGTGGGTCAGGTCTCCAGTTTACATCGGTGTTACTTTCGTTTTTGAAGATCACAAGTCTTGTTCAATCCATGTATAACTAGGATGCTCTTGTGAAATGACCCTCACTTCAGTCTTGCTCAGTAACTGTGTGGCCTGCAAACTGCACTACTTATTGTGTAGCCTCGGAACAAAACCAGATAATGGCAGGTCAAAGGATGAGAGGAATTTATTTTTGTATTTCTTGTCTATAAAAGCCGTTATTCTTTACCTCGCTTGCCCTCTATTGTGCCTTGGGTTGTCATCTGTCACCTGTGTTTTTACAATAAACTAATGGCCGCCCGCAATTTTTTCTTTTAAATGATATTTTTGCAGTGGATGGTTAGGGAACAGTACTTTATGGTCAGTGCAGCTATCCATTTCAGCATGGTACATGTGTGTATATCTAATAAAAATAACAACGCCATTCTGCAAGACTCGTTAGTTCAGTCTTAACTGTCATAATGCTTTTTTTTCCCACAGACAGAAAGTTGACTAACATTATAGGATTTGGCTGCTTGATGGTTGTAGTTTTTAAACTAGAATGACTAAGTTGTGTGTTGCATTCAAACCAGAGTGAATTTTTAAACTGGCTTGCACTGTTATCCTTTTTACTGATTTTTTGTTTGTATTTGTTTGCTCTTTTTTTTTTTGACTCTTTGAGCTTTGTTATCCATTTATTTCAGCAGTTGTCAGTATGCTAGTTGAACATTTTTTATGTGCATTTTGGGAAACGAAGACTAAGAATATAACTTAGGGGTACCAGTAATCCTTTGCAGATAAAATGAAGAACATCACAGAGTGTGTTTATGATTGTTTGAAGCAGCAGTGGAACTGTAGTGTAAGACGTGTCTTTTGAAATTAGATTATTTTGTCAGAGTAAGCAAACCAAATGTCTCCTCGGTTAGTTTGAAGTGAGTGATTCTGCATACTATAGTTAGAAATCTGACACAATATGATTCAAAACTCCTCTTTTTTTAAATATTTTTTTAAATACTGATTTTTCAAATAGTAGTAAAATATTGCTGTCAGACTTTGCAGAAAAGGTGAAAGATTCAGGCACTTTCATAGAAGAAAATGTTTTTTGAAACTTCAGTAGTATGATAGATTGCTCCGCCCAATCAGTGCACCTACAGTACGTGCTCAATCTGTAAATGTGCTGCTCATGTTGTGAGACAGTTGAGATAAAAATAATTTTTTAATCAGTTGAAACAAGTCTCTCTCTCTCTATATATATATATACACAAGTTTTTTTGTTTTTTTTAATCCAGAATACATGAGTGGTTTTTTTTACAATCCTGTATCTTATCAGAAATATTTGCTGCTGCATTTTTTTTTTGTAAACTTTTTTCATTGTGGTGTATGTGACTCACTGAGCAGCTTACAATAGCTACATTAATTTTTCTTTTATTATCACATCGCTGTAATGTTTGATTCATGAGTGAATCTCTCTGAAATCTGTATTGTTAGAATTTTATCTGTAAATTTGTTAATAACATGTTTGTCATATTGCATATATATTTATTTTGGATTAACTTTTTTTTTCTGTTGTAGGCATATTACATTTATTTATAAGTAAACTGGTAAATATGTACAAGTTTATATTCATTTACACAATTGTTTGTGTGTGTTTGTTGTTGATGTGACTCATAGTGAAAACATTATCTTTTTGTTAGTCATGATTTACTGCGTTGATTTTGGAATTAGGTGTAACATCAGATTTCATTAAAATTTAATTTGATTGTAATTTTACAATTGATTACAGTGATGTCACAAGACAGGAGAAGTAATCAAATACAAGATCTTTTTTGTTATAAATATACCAATGAAAGTTTTTCCTTGTAATCTTCAAAAGACCATGATGGTTACATTTTATGCCGATAACAATTAAATAGAATTTTGATGAGAGCTTTAGCTGTGGAGAGACAAGCTATTTGAGTACCGGTGTCTGTCTTATGATTTGACTCAGTGAATTGCCAAAATAAAATTTTTATGATTTGCTCTGAGTAATTCAAATGATTGTTTGTGAAATACATCGGGTAACATTTTAATGCCAAAAGAATTGAAAATGTGACAATAAAGATTGGTTGTTGTCAAAGGGCATCATTTTTTAAATTATTATTTCATAGCAACAGTTTCTTGACCAGTAATCAAACTTCTTATTTTTAAATGTTTAGTTTAAAGAAAAATATTTTTGTTTGTTAAATAATTTGTACAGTGTAATATGTTTTTGTCGGAAATAATTTTTTTGAACATGGAGAATGAAGTATTCAATATTGTTTACAGTGCAGTATCAGGACGGCAGTGATTAATTTGGTGACTAGCCTATGTGTGTACATGTATTCTGTATTTCAACATACTCTTTAGCAGATTTGCTTGCGACATTTCCTCAACTGCGAGTGCCAGCTCTTGGCGGTATTCTAATGTTGCTGTAGGAAGTGGGGGAGGAAGAGCCTCAGAGGCTGCAATTGTTAGATATTATTTGCTTTTTCCAATTTGGTGGATTATGCAGGTTAGAGTATATTAAGATACTGTAGTCAGCTTCCGCTGTGCTTCGAAACACGAGAACTCGGGGGCCAGGCCGGCAAGGGCGAGCTCCGTATGTCAACAGTAGAGCACGATCCAGGCCAGTCAAGGCCGAGAACGGGCTCCCCCCGGCCCGCACAGCCTCAGCTTGTAAATATGACTTAACTTGTTCCAGATTTCAATAAATTGTACAGGTTAAAGAATGTTGCCCTATACTCTGCGGGGGGGGGGGCAGTCAGTGCAGGGCCACCATGCTGCCATGTCAGTAGTAACTGAACTTTGTTAGAAATCATTTAAGGCCAGAAATATGCTATGTACAGTTCCTTGAAGGTGAATGATTGAAGTAGTACTCTGTCCTAATACATGTATTGGAAAAATATTGACATGCAGTGTCAGTAGTGTATCCTACTGCTTAATGAGTCTGATTCAAATGCAGTAAGTTACATTTTTCACAGATGGACAAAGGTATGGGTAGACAGCGAGGTGCCATTGAATCATGCCAGCACTTGCTTTGGTATTTGTTCAGGGAAAAGGGAAACAAAGTTTCCAACATTTTATATTGCTGCTAAGATCAGAAGAATAGATACATCTGTGAAATCAACATATCAAAATTAGCAAAGTCTATGTGTATATGTTGCATTTCAGTGCTTTAGTACTAGCTCCATTTTGACACCCTTCTCCTCTAAGTTCACTACATAGGAATATTATATTTTGGAAGGAAGAAGGAAGACACTATTATCAATTTTGAAGGAAGACACTATGATCAATTTTGCCTCCCATGAGATAGACAGATTACTCTATATTCTGACCTTGCACTGATTCATCTGGTTGCTGCAACTTTTGTTAATAGTGAGCACCATCCTCAAAAGTAGCAGGAATTGTTTGATTTTCAATTGCTGATAAAGGTTGATGCATTTCTATATGAAATGTAGGCTTCAGGATTCTAGATGTAAATGGGTTAATGTCTTCCCAGAGGACTTAGACTAGGGTTAAATTAGCTAGAGTGAGACAGGCATAGTATTGACACACTGATCTTGTTTCTATGCACAGTGAAGTTAAACCTGTGATGTGTCGATGTAATGAATTTTTGCACGCATTGCATGCAATTGTACCACTGTCTTATTACATTGCATGATTTCGTGTGATGTTTGTGAA
The DNA here is from genome assembly GCA_039654565.1 of Peronia peronii. Lineage (NCBI taxonomy): Eukaryota > Metazoa > Mollusca > Gastropoda > Systellommatophora > Onchidiidae > Peronia > Peronia peronii. The sequence goes on along the minus strand of JBCEWB010000007.1, from coordinate 75,673 downwards.
GTCTTTTTTGTCATTCATCAGAACAATCAATTCTATAATATTTTAGCATGAAAATCTGATAAATTTATCTTCTCATTTTGCTTTTCCTGAAAAAAATGCTTCAACATTACATAAACTGACTGGGTTTATGACTACAGCTTTTTTTTCTTTTGGTTCCATCTAATTTGACTGAATATTTCTTTGGTTTGCTGGCTAAAATATTGACAGGAAATATTTATTTTATTGAAAATCTTGCAGCGTAGTAGATTTATGCATTTTGTCTCTGGAGAAGTGTTGGCCTTAGCTTTATTTTCTTTCAGCATGATCTAGCATTTGATCAATATCCTCTGTGGCCAGTCCTATGATTCAGTGTATGCATTTTGTTTGGTTAAAAATATTTGAGACCTGACTTGATGAAATCAGATGCTGGTCAATTATTGAGCACATTTGAGTCAATATATCATATTTAGAGTCTATTCATTTCCCTTTCTGTCAAGTCAGTGAAAAAAGCTTTATTCCACTTGAGTAGACGTTGCAATATTGGCAGTTGAAGAGAGTGGAAGATGATCTGCTGCCACAGCTGAATTAAGTTACAAAATGATTGATCAGTTTTGTGAATCCTCATTAACTCTCACTCAGATCATGTCTCAACTACAATTTTTGATCTTTTACTCAAAATATTTCAGCAAATGTAACTTTGAAATATATTTCAGATAGACTGAGAGGGACTTTGTGCAAAAATAAATTTACTCACTTTTGAAAAAAAATTGTGATTTTTCTGGTCACCTCAGTTTGACAGGCACCTGATTTCACCATGTTTGGTTGCGTTTGGATCTGATAATTGATGTGATTTGATAAACAAACATTTTTATTTTTTACTTGTTTTATTTTTATTGTTAATGAACAGTGCTCATACATGCTGTGTAATTATTTTCAATGAGTGATGCTTCTGTGTTTGATTTCTCTTTAGCATACATATGTGCACATTGACCAAGGCTGACATTCATAATGCATTGAAGGAAAACAGTACATTGTATGACATGCATCGTGGTAATGTTCCAGTTTGCACAATAATATACAGACTTGAATATTTGCATCAAGTTATTTTTTGTTGTTTATTTAATGATATATATGCTTTAATATAACATTCAGATTAGTTTGAATATAGGAAAGATATATTACATTTTTAAAATGGATTAATCCATAGAAATTACTATTACGTATATTGTTATTCTTATATATATTTTTGTTTGACTTCCAATTTAAACAGTTCAAATTTAGAATAGATAACATTGAGATGGGTACTGAAAGTGGTTAATGATGTTTTTTTTCTCTGTATTTTCATTTCATTATGTTACTTTCTTTTCTTTCTTGTTACAGTCTTATTTTTTGTTAATTTTCTCATCTCTATCAATCCCCCCCCCCCTTTCCTTTTTTTTTTTGGTTTGTCTTTCTTTGTATTATTTTGTCAATTTTTCTCACCTGTTTTACTTTATTACTTTGTTTTTAATTTAGGTGTTTGGGTTGTTTTTTTTTTTGTTTCACAGCTCATCATGGTTGTGCCTGGTGATTTATATCCTTCATTCCTTTTGTTTTGTTTTCTTTTGTTTTCACAAAATGCGTATTAGATTTTACAAAAGTATTTAATAGACAAGACTAAAGGCCACATAATATTATCCACAATAAACTGAGTGATGGTTACAAAAATGTAGCCACATTTCTGTGCTATATGATATAAGAAATCCTTGTCTATGACAGTCTCTTTATATTGTCAGATATCTGTGGCAACTTTTTGAGCTACAGCAGAAACTGGCTATGATAAAATCAGATTTATTCTGTTCTCCTAATGTGCCTTTTGTAATAGTTCCAAGCAATAAACAGCAATGGTTTGAAAATTTCAGAAACATAAAAGAGGAAATGTGACAGCCAGATAGTTATTTGAGAGGCCTAACTCTCTTAGTGTAATAATAATATTATTTGTTTGTTGTTGTTATTCATTTGTTGTGGATGATATTTTTGATATGATGGTGCTGGTGATATACTTGAATTCTACTAATTTGTAATTTTTGTACTTTTTATTATTTAATTTAATGTTGTTTAACACTCCCCACCACAGTTTCTAATCTTTGCATTTGCTAATTACTGACACTGGTGTGAATCAACTACTTGAAGAGTTCAGCTGTTTCATTCATTTCATGAATCAATTGCAGAGTTCATTTGACTCACTTAAACATAGTTGATACACAGAGATTACACAGTTTGAGTTTAAATAATTCAGTGACAGGTGATTGTGGACAGATTTAAAGAAAAATTAGTCTTGCATCACTTTGCCTTCATAAAATTTTCTCTACTCACAGGTAACATTTATGAGCTATCATGGTTTGAAATTTTCACTTCTTTTTTTTTCTTTTTATTTATTTATTTATTTATTTTTTATTTGATAGGTGGTTTATGATTTTTAATAGCATGTGAATTGTATGATTATAAAATTTATGCCCACACTGTTCTTCACAGTTTCTTCACAGTAGTGTGAATTAAAATTTTTTTTTTTAAGAACAGATATTTGTCCAAGTAGTTTTGACCTCGCTTGTATAATTTTTTCCCTTTTTTTTTTCTTGATCTGGTCAGTCAAAATGAGATTCATGTTATGTTTTGAAATGAGTACGTGACACAATGGTGGCAGACATTGTGGCTACCTCATCTTGTTTTCACATCAACCTTTTGCCTCTCAGAAAGGTTCAACTGTACAGCAAAAGTAACAATCTTTTGTTGTACATTGTGCAAGGCTGTTCTATAGAATGTTCAAATACCTTGCTAACTCACTGAGCTGCTTTGGAAAGTGGCAGTGACATGTCAGTTCTCTCGCATTGTTTCTTGTGTAAAGAGACAAACAGTTAAGCAAGAGCATCGAGAGTTAAGATACAGAAGTTTTGGAGAGCATGTAAAAAAATGATCTACAGTTAGCGATCTCTGTAATGGAAAACGGTTTATTTAGGATCAAGTTGATCATCATTACTAGCACACTATTTTTATGAGTTGAAGCCTTTTTATTTGGAATGTAAAATTGTTGATTTTAACATATTTGTAATATCTATCACATTCTTGAGGACAAAGGCATAATTATCAGTACATATGTTGTGGACATAATTAGGTACTTTTACAACATATCCAATAACAGTAGTTTTATTTGGTATTATCCATCAAATTGAGATCACATGTATTGCAAATTTATTTTAGCTGATTTGGGTCAAATTTTGCTCAAATCATTCTAGAATATTAAAGTATTTTGCTCATTTGGTTCTTATAAAGCTTTTGTACCACTGCAGGTTTGATAAAAATATGCATGCTAAATACATGTGTTTTTATTATTTAAAAAAATAAAACTACTAACCCACCTGATATGATCATTCAACCTAATGTAACATTTGTCTTAATTTGATTGATTGGTGTCACATCTGTCATGCTTTTTTCAGCAGTTCAAATCTAATAGAGATGCACTGTTATTTACAAGTTTTATTAAATCCAGATATATTGTAATGAATTCATTTGATAATCACCATTTTTAATCCTTGAGTTGTTCTGTATTATTTATGTTATAACCTCTACTAAGTAGCTGAATAAAAGGTTTCTCTATTTAAATATAATATCTGAATTGTTGTGTTTAATAAATTAATACTCCTAATGATGCAGATGAAAAAAACTCATCCTTGATACTATAATAATAATAGCATTTGTATAGAATTTATTCCCCCTGTACAAGTACAAGCTCTAAATGTTTCAAAATCTATCATCACCCTGACAGACCCAAAGAAGACACTCATAAATGCTCTCAGCTTTCCGGGAAGCATACAAGGCGGCTGTCTGTAGTGCCCTCAAACCCTTATCAGTCTAACAATAACTTTCTCTATCTATAGTTTGATACCCATTTTAACCCAGTTCAAGTCAGGAAATGTGTGTAGACTGTCTTTCCCAAGGACAAAATGTCAAGTGCTGTATCATTCTCAAGATGTTTTTATTCACCATCTTTTCAGTTGTAACCATTTTCATCTTTTTATATGTGCATTTTGTTGGAACAGTTCATATCTCAGCACTTTTATTTCTAGTTCTAGTGCTTTGCTGGGAAGGTTTATCTGTCTTGCCAAGAGTCAACTCCACCTTTGGCATGATCATTATCAATTACATGTATCATCATCATCATCATCAGTCACTTCAAAATCCTTAACACTCTGATACAAAACATACTTTCATCTGTTTCATCACCACATGTAATGAACAAACAATGCAAGCATATGCATTATATACCTATTCAGTGCGTGCATGCATCCAGCATTAAAAAAAAAAAGGGTCGGTATTTATAATAATAAATTTAATCACTTGCGTTCGCATTTGTACGTGTCCACATTTCAATATAAAGCATTAAAACAAAATACATGTACCTCAGCTTGAGGAAAAAAAGGGGGGGGGGGGGGGAAAGGGAAAAAAAAAAACAAAAAAAAAAAAAAAGACAACACTAATGTAGATAAATATATATAGAAGATTTTCAGTTGTAGCAATAAACTGTCTTAGTAAATAGGAAAAAGAAAGAAAAAAAAACATGCTGATAACAAATGATTTTTCAATATTCCAACTTGTCAATGACAAATTTAAAAAAAAGAGTGAGAGAAAGAAGTTGTTACATTGGACCTCTGCTGAATAAAACACTGAACATTTTATTTTAAATAATATACATTTGAATTTTTCTTTGCACATAAAGTACAATATATCTGTAATGACAAGCCCACATTGTAGATGACAAATTCCCCCACTGTCAAATGTGAATTTTTCTGCATTTTTCCTGTAAAATCAACCTGCATGACTTTATTCCTCCTTCCAAAAAAACTTCTTTGCCAAACGAAATATATTTTCTACTCTTTTTTTTTTCTCCAGTTCACTACTTTATTTCATTTAGTTTTTAAGTCATTTCAAACAAATGAATATTTCTTGCTCTGATCTAAAAATTAAAATAAAAATGAAAATTACAACTTGATAAAAAAAAAAAAAAATGATGCAAACGGAATAAAAATTACCTGCAGAGAGAAAGAGACAAGCATGTTACGCCATTTCTCTTTTTCCTGATTTTGATACTTTCAATTAACAAAGCAAGAAACATGTTATTAAGAAGGATATAGTATTCATTTTCAACATCATCAATAAATTCATATTTGTTTATATAACAACAGGGATTATAATAATAATAATAATTATACTTTATGTGCCGCATTTCTGTGGAGGTTGCAACTGAATTGAGACATAAGACAAATAACAAAAAACAACAAAACAAAATTGATCACAAACAAAAACTTGGTATTGCATGGACAAAAAAAAAAAATTGTTGACTAGTTATGAACACATCCAGGATACAGAATAAAAGTTTGTATTTACCATGACAACAGTGTAAATCATCACTGTACTAACAGTTTGGCCCAGGTCAGACTCAGGAGCAACAGGAAAATAACACCTATGATTGGACTGTCAATGCCTACCACCACATAATATCATGAGTTAAATGGGCCAACCCAATGTGATGAAAACTGCATTACTGTTTCATAAGTCATCCATTGATCACAAGTGAAACAACTAAACTGAAGTTAACTCTGCCTAAATCCGGCTTTGGCCAAGATGTTAGCAAAATATTATATATATATATATATAGAGAGAGAGAGAAATTTATATATTTTCATCCACCAATGCAAAGGAAGAAATAAGACATGACCAGAAGACATTTAATAAGGACAGATAAAGTTAAAAAAAAAAGTCTTGTATATTTGTATTGCAAGGGATCTAGCCACAAATCCAATTATAGAAAAAAATTCCCCCACCACCCATCTCCTAGCAAGAGGTAAGAAAACTGAGTTGTGCATGATATTTGAATGCTGTTTTGAACATGCCATATGAAATTTTAAGGGGTGGGATGAAATGACATCTCACTCAATATTTCCCCTTGGTTTCTTTAAATCTTGAACCCAGTATGCAAGAACAAGCTGTTTTCTAACCAGGCCTTCTCCTGATACCCTTCCCTCTCTTGATCCTCTCCAATGTCAAACAGAGATGGCCTTCTGGAGTCCATGACTGATGGTGGCAAAGCACTGAGTGAAGATTACTTTTATAAAAATCCAGCCCACTGCCCAAGACTCCCTAACACAGCAGTATTAAAATGATGAATTAACTTAACCAGCTTTGCACTGGAGTAATAACACTCTTCAAGCACGAAGTGCTTAATGTACATGCCATAGGGAATGAAGGAAAAAGAATGACTTGACAGTAACACAGATGGGCAAAGAGGCAATTTTGGAGTTCTCTGTTACATCATCACTGCATTGAGGGAAACAGCCCTGAGAGCTGAGATACACTGTGCTATGGTCTGCTCCAGAAGACTGGTTAACAGAGTAGAAAAGCCCTGATCAAACTGCTCAGTCAATAAATACAAACTAGGACGCAAATTTAATGCACACACTAAAATTAGCTACTGGCCAAATATTCAAGAAGATCTGAGCACTCAAAAAATAAACGTACCTTCATGCAAGCCCTCAGCATGAATGAGAGATTTCCAAGTCAGTCACATGACCGAAGGCTCATCATCTATGCATAAGTTTGTTGATGTGATGTGAACATCTGACTGTTCATCATTCATCTGCTAACTGCTATATGCAGAGCACATACACAAATCAGCGTATGTGTGACAATCTTTCGGTCATGTGATAATCTTAAAGTACCCCACTGACGAAACAGATGCCAAAATCCACATGGAATATATCTAAATATCAGATCAAATGAGCCCCTGAGTTTAACACTGAATGTTCAGCACTATGTTGCGATCGTCAACTTTTTTTTTGTTTTAAAAGTCATGCTGGAGTGATCCCAAAACAAATGTGTAACTCCTAGATCATCTGTCACTGGTATCTGTTTCTACAGACAAGACTGGCTTTTGATTCAAAAAGCCCAGCTCCCAATATTTGTTTGCTTCCAGGCCAAATTTAGATGATAAAAATGAGACAAACCTCTACTTCTTTTGAAATATCTCTGCAAATTATAAATATTTGCCTGAAATCACTGAGATGCCCACGTATCTGTCTATTAGGCACTGACTTTAACAGTGTATAAAGAAAATCTGCATGATTATATGATGAGGACTAAGTGTTGTCGATCAGACTGCTCTCTCTTGAGATTTGAGCTTTACTCTGCATGAACAGAGAGAAAGAGATCCCTGTTCACTACTCTACCTAGTTTCATGGTCTCCTGCAACATTGACAGTACATGTAGTATCCTCTGATCTGATAAGACAAATGGTAAGGATCTTAGAAAACATAGGATTTCATGTGCATGAAAATCCAACCCATCCAATCCGATCCATAGGTTTTCACATGCATGAACAACAACAACAACAACAACAACAACAACAACAACAGCAACAACAGCAACAACAACAACAACGCAGATTTCTGCATAAAACTCTAGTTCCATAACCCTGTGCAATATGACAATACTATCCTACCAGCTGACAGTACAAGTATTATTGAGACTTTTGGAAAACAAAGCCTTTACTTGCTTCAAAACAAAAGGAAACGTTTAAATGAACAGACCCTTGTATACAACACTAGATCCTCGATGCCTCGCAAAACTGACAAAATATATAGTCTCGTATCAAGAACAAATAGTGTCTTATCATCTGACAAGATAAATGGTGAAACTCTTGGAAAAAGAGCTTTCATCTGCATGAAACGAGGGAAAATAAAACCAAAAAGAAAAAAGAAAAAAAAAAAAACAGATTTCTGCATAAAACTCTAGTTCCCTAACCTCATGAAACACTATTATGGTAGCCTCCTACCTGCCAGGATAAGAATGGAGGTTTTTTGGGAAAAAAAAAAAAAGAGCCTTTTTCCATCTGCATCAAAACAAATGAATAGATTCCTGCATAATCCACCAGTTATATAATGCAATGCGATACCTATTGTAGTAGCCCATCATCTAATAAGATAAGTACATGTACATGTAACTGAGGCTCTACGAAAAAAAGAGACTTCAGCTGTATGAACATGTGAAAAAACAGCAACATAAACCTGCATAAAACTTAGGTTCCATAACCTCCTGAAATATTGACAATTTTAAAAATCTCTCATCATTTAACAAGATAGATAATGAGGTTCTTCGTAAGATAACAAAGATTTCATCTGCTTGAAATATACAGGAAACTGTCAGGTGAACCGATTCCTCCATAAAACTCTATCCCTTGTATAAAACTTTACATCCACAACTTCCTACATAAAACTCTACCTCCATGGTGACCAGCAGTATTTGTAATCTATAAACTAATAAAATAAGTAGTGAGGCTACTGTTAACCCTTTCACTGCCAGGAGAGAGTTATTACATCTTTAAGAAATCATAACAAGCTACTCGATATAGTGGATGCAACTTCTGTGCCTTAAAAAATACAGTCTAAATAGCTAAAGATCTGTTTGCTGCTATAGTTGATATAGGTCGCTGGTTTTACTATAAGAAGACACAACCAAGAAAACAGAGACAACTGTTGACCACTGACAACACCAAACAGAGCAGAAATTTGATGAAAATATACCATGGTGCCAAAAAAAAAACAAAAAAACCAACAACAAAAAAACCCCAAAAACAAACAAAACAACATTCAGAATGAAAGAAAATGACCCTTTCTCCCCATTTCTCCATGTGACTGACACAAACATTCCCTTTAAAGAAATATTTAGTTATCGACCCATTGTACAAGTGACAGGATATATATTTTTATTTCATATTTCAGCAAAGCTTAGACCAGTGGAAATTATCCCTGTTTAAATAGTTGACAGTTTACGAGTTTCAAAGTATGTACAAAAAAATTGGACAAAACTTTTTCTCATCTTTTGCACTGCAAGAATAGCTTGTACATCATGCATAACATAAGCCCCAGCTCATACTTCTACATGTATATCATATATATGTGAGTTCACAAGACTGATAACATTCATGTAAGCAACAGGAAATAAAATGCCTTTCAGATAGCGATATTTGTAATCTTTGTTTCTTGCGTTTTTTTGTTTCCTTTTACACGGCATGATTCATTAGTACAAATGTAGTACGACCATGAATGCTGTAATTTAGCCACTGCATATCACCAATTCACATAATTTTTAGTTCACATCTTTGCATTTAAAACAAATTGTTAGAGAACAACATCACAGAAAAAGGAATCCCTGGTATCCACTATGTAAATTAACCATACAGTTCCTTGTCCCATGACAAAATCTCATTATATCTGATATAGTGATGACCGTCCATTGCAATGCATTATTGACCCACTCCAAGTATTTATCCTAGTGCATGACAAAAAACCCAAATGTGAATTCGCAACAGATTTATCAACAAGTCCATTGGTTACCACCTTTTGATATTCTTTCCCTGATGTGTCATTATAATATCAATTTAAATGACAGACATAAAAAAGTTATGGCTTTTAAGGACCAAAGAGAAATGGTTTAAAAAAAAAGAAAGGGGAAGAAAAAGGAGAAGAAGCATGCGGATGAATGTATGATAGAAAGAAAGAAGGGAAAAAAATGCTGTACTTCCAAATCTGGCACAGTGATACAAAGGAAGGATGTAATATACACATGGTCTCTTCTTAAACAATAACTTCCAGACCAAAAAAAAAATCACATATATATAATATTATCTATCTGATGCTTAGTCTGATCAGCATGACAATGTTTGGGAGGTGAAAGATGAAAATAATGTGCCTTCTTGTCATATCAGAATTTTTCTTATCTGTTTACTAAAGGGGAGTAAATTTGCTAATTGGACCAAAAAAAATTGAAAAAAAAAAACAAAACAACCCAAATCATCAAGATGCATGAGATTTGAGAAAAGAGTATGTCTTGTATCTCACCCGATCTATGGTCTAAGAATGATTTAAGTCAGTCAGCACTTTGAGAGCGAACAACAATGAAATGAATGATGAGAGCCCATCACAACACTGACCACGACAATACCTGATGCCACAGAGAAGAATAAAAAGCTCAGTCTGTCCATAATCTACAAGTCCAGAGAAGAAAAAAAGGGTGACAACACTTTGATATGACAATGATATAAGGGAAAAAATATCAATTCCCTTTGCAATGAAATCATAATTAATGTGGACAGAGAAAAAAAAATTGTTAAAATTATAACACATTAACATAACAAATATCATAATTATTATTATCAATGATCATATAATCATTATCATAATCAACAGAACTAGCAAGGATAGTGATAACCATAATATATTTTTTAATATATTTATATATATATATTTATATATATTTATATATACTTTTGTAGATATTTATATATTATATATATTTGTATATTATAGATAGGTCGAACACGTATAGATATAGACAGGTTTAACAGTTGTACAATAATGAAGAAATCTTAAATCTTTCAAACACATTTTGTCCAGAAAATTGGAGCAATGCAAGAAGACAACAGATTTTGTGGATACATCAATAGGAGAAAGAGTGAAAAAAAAAACCCAACTGAAATGAAATAGATAATGATAAACATCTGAGCCACAAGAAAGAAAAGTATATTGATCTGTTTTTTCTCCATTCTTGCATGGACAAAATATTAGGTGATCAAGCTGAAAGATGAACTCATTACATGCATACAACCAGCTCACAATTTCATTTGACAATGATGACTAAAAAAACATTTGAAACTGCAATGACAACCACCATAGCCAGTGGGATGAAACTTGAGCCTGCTACATGTACTTAGTTAGCACTGAGAGTGGTGGTACCGAAATGTCATCAAAACGAACAAAAACAAACAAACAAACCAACATATAATATTGTGCTGAAATGGTCCAATCCTCATTATGGGCAATAAAGATAACGATTTTCTCTGATAGATTGTCCAACTACAAGGGTATGAATGATCTGAAGTCATATTTATGGTTGCAGTAATGACAGTTGATATGCCTAAATATCATGTGAAATTGAAGTAGAGATAATGCCAAAGTGTACAGTCAGAGGTGCTTACAAAAAATAAAAGAAAAAATGACCAAAAGACTTTGACAAAAAAAAAGAAAAATCAGAATAAAAACAAACCCAAAATCACGAGGTATATCATCCAGATTCTCATGTTATAAGGTATTCCGAAAGCTTGAAGGAAATACTGATAAGTATTTGTGCAATTTTTTATCAACGTCTTACATTGTTATCCTGTGAGTGGGTCAGTTGTATTACTAGAAACTTTAAGGTTTCAGGACATTGCTATGTTCATAATCTTACTACATTGTGAAGACAGCAATGGGCATAAATTAACTGCAAGACAAAACCACAAAAGTAGACATGTAAATAAATTATTATTTACTGAAAGACAGAGACAGACCAAATGAATTATAACTGCTAACAGATAAAAGACATGCTATGAAATCATTGCCACTGATAGACGAATGGAAACAGGCAACCTCACAATAAATTACTAACTCTGACAGATGAAAAATCTGGCAGGCAGCAGTCAAGCGAGTTATTTAAAGGGCAAGGTTGCAAAGAAGTCAAGTCACATTTTCGTTAAAATGTATACTTCCTTTGAAAGTCCAAAATGTTTAGCTCTTGCAGCTTAAGTTTTGCCATAAAACACACACACACACACACACAAACAAATGAAAAAAAAAAAAAAAAAAAGCAAACTTCAGGAAGACTTAATGACAAATATAAATCCATTACATGTGACATCACAACTCCCGGAAGTTTTGCCACAAGGTCAGCAAACTTAAAATTTCTGACACTGAAAAAAAACAAGAGCAGCGCGATGGACCTGTATGTCACAGGAAAGAGTTTATGTTTTTTTAAAAAAGTTATAACATAAAAATGACCTGGTAACTTGGTTGTTCCTTTAATACAAATGCTCCTTTTTTAAATATTGTTATGGCTTAAATTATTACAATGAAAGAGTCAAATGTATTAATTAAAGAGAAGAATATATAATTAAATTCATATCACTGCAGAATAATTTACTATAGTTGAATACAATTGGTTTTCACAGCTAAGACAAGATAGGCATTATTGGCTGAGGATATTACCCTAAATCTTGAGTCACCAGGATATAGGTCAAGACTAAGGTTTCAAACAAGACAAGTGACAGCATAAAAGCAACAAAGGGTTAGCTGCTTGCATTACTATCTTGCATACTATAGAACATGAAAGAAATAAATGTCTACCTTTCATCTTTCAGACAGTGGTTGATGAAGTCCCCAAATCAAATGTCTTCTTTCAAAAGCCATTTTCCCTTCATGAAGTGTTTAACCCTATAAAGTGAAGGATCAATCTAGTCAAAACTTAGCTCACCACATTTTGCACTGGAATTCCTATCCAAACAGCCTGCAATGTACTGATATGTAATACAGTACTGATAAGCAACATTGTACTGATAAGTAACATGATACCAATAATATCTTTTCTTATGGAATAAATGTTGGTCATTTCTTTAATATGAAGACATTATACCATCACAGCCATCCTAGCACACATGCACTTTCTATTAAACATTTTAAGGCTTAATGAAAGTAGACAGGACATGGTCTTCACAAAGAAAAGAAGTGATAAGACTCTCCCACAGCCTTGGATTGAAGTTGAGATAATCACCTGCGTGGAGGTTGAAAAGGCTAACAAACACCATAACCATAACCTTGGACAGGCCTCAAGTTATTGATATCTAGTTTTCAGATCAGTTGGAGGAATTACACAGTCAATAGATTAATAGGGAAAGGACAAATTTAACTTTAGACAGCAATGCTTGTTAATGGAATCACAGGTCAACAGGAGAAAATATTATTACAACAGAACAATTGTTGTGCATGCACCAGTGTGAAATGATATCAGAAGTCACAGTGATAGTTGAGAAAATTGAAATTTGGTTCAGGAAATCAGAATTTTGATGACAAAATGAGATTTACTAATCATGGTGTTAGTTGTGAATGTGACTATCCCAGCTCAGAGGAGTTGCAGCTAAGCACCTGCCTCACCAAAATATTCAGTACACTTATTTTCCTTAACACCAACATCAGTAGTTCTATGCATGAATAATTCCACATCAGACTCATTTCAGCTGATCTCACAGTTTTACAGGCATTGACATTTGACAGCTGATAAAGACAAGTATTACTTATTACTGTCTGAAGTCTGGCCTGAATCTGAAGCAGACTGATTTTTGTTTGAGCTGGCCATATTACATTTAGATTTAGTGCCGTTTTACTAATACAGATATAAAGACACAAAGAGCGATCCTTATTTGACTCTATCTCTTGCTTTTTTTCAGCAGTAAAAACTAACTTGATAGCCTGAAATATCATATACGTGAAGAAACCTGTAACCTGTTTGGGCAACACATGGAAAAACTCTCATTTATTTTCCAGCCTTTCAGTAGTAAAAGAAAAATATTCTTTTCTACACACCTGGAAATTTGAGATGGATGTTTCATTGGAAATGAAATTCTCTAACAACAAAACAAAAATTAGGGAAAAAATATAAAGAACTGCCTGCTACTGTTTGTATATTGTAATTATTATCAAACTAATTATCTTTAGTCACTGAATATCTTTCTATTCATATTCTCATCTTCTGATGGGTTGTGGATTACATGCAAAAATAAACAGTAACACAAAAAAAAAAAAAGAAAAAAAGAAAAAAAATTGTACTCATATTATCTGACATCAACTTTGTACGGCTAATTCATGATATAACAATAAAAATATAGGAAACAAAAATTCAGATGAAATTATCTGTTAGTAACATCCAACTCAAAAAAAATATTTAAAAGTTTTTAAAATATATTTAACAATAGCAAAGGCATTTCCTTCAACTGCGCTCTTATTTCATATGCTGTGTGTTTGAAGAAAGAAATTATAAATTCAGCTCGAATCAGCAATTTTTATGTCCAAGAAATTTGATACTGGCTTTTATTATGGGTGTCGTGCATCCTTCCCCATCCCTCCCCTCCTTCCCCTAGAGGGAATGATACCGCCGTCAAATGTTTCAGGCCTGGAAGTCTTTGGGTTAATGGAAAGAAAAATTAAGAGACCATTACTTTGGTGAAAAACTTAGTTGACTGCAGTCCCTCTATTCATGTTGAAAGGTTAAGTCCTGTGATTCCATGATCAATAATGTCCAATTTTCTAAACAAAGCCGTCTCTGATACCCAAGTTACTTAACCTAGTCATGTGACATATATCTATTCCTTTCTCACATGACCAGTCTTTGATATCTCTTGAAGATAACAAAAAACTGAAAAAACATTAAAATGAGGAATCCAATAAGTATGGAGGGACTATTGCTGATGAGACATTTTGAGATTGGTCAAGTGACTGAGGAAAATTGTTCACGTGGATTGGTTACATGATATGAATATCTCTGAGAGCTCATCATTACTCAAAAGCTGCATGCCACACACAGAGCATGTACACAGATCAGCGTGTGAGTGAAAATCTCTCGATCATGTAACCAATCCCGAAATACCTTTCTAACCTGAACATTAGGCCAGCTAGTAACCGAACTTCTTTTCCTCTAAAAGAAAAAAATGAAGGAAAACTTAAAATTATTCAAATTCTTAAGTGTGCCTATGTCAAACATAATAATCCTTACAACTATTTTAAATCAAAGTATTTCTAAACCCAAATGTACTTGGGCTATTTATATCCCATAAACTTGTACACTATGTAAACTCTTAATCATAATCACCTCAAACCTTTCAGTACCTAAGCTTATTTTTAGAGCTTTTTGCTTTCAGCACTGATGGTTAGTGTTGGTGGGAAGATTAAAAAATGTCACTCTGCTTGACAGTCGTGAAAAGAAAGTGAGTAAGATGGACTTCACATTCACTGAGGTCTCGTAAACAAAGGATGAAAACACCATAACAAATTGTCACATTTGTAACAAACCTGCTTGAGTCAGATTTTAGAAGTTTTGAGTAAACAGTCCTGTGCTATATGCATGGGCTATATATTATTGGTCAGAACTAAAACCTACCATGCAATAGGAAATAGGCAAAAGTTCAATTTTTTAAACTTTTGCCTAAATCAGTCCAGTGATATTTTTAGTTTTCTCAGAATCACCAAAAAATAACTTGAGCATTTGTGTTGAAATCATGGCGAAAAATTCCTCAGGAGAGGCCAAAAAAAATTTTAAAAATTAATTTTTCGTCACTCATGCCAAGAAAAGTGGTGATTCATGAATCCCATCTTTCTCAGTATTTGAATTAGAGTTAAGAAGCAGAGCACAAAATGTGTTCACCACAGGCTGACTTCATATGAAGGCCAGAGGGGAAGAACCACATTTGTCTACTGTTTACATGGGAGAATACTGAACTTCTGTTTTTAAACTCGTATCTGTTTTGTTTGTTGAAGTTACTGAGTCAAATCACTGCTGTGAACAATAGTGACTGTTCCCTCTGATCTTTTTAGATGGGATAGTTAAAGCTCAGGACTAGCTTTGAAAATTTTTCAAAGACAAACCTGTGACATCTATTATTCTTCCTCCCTTAGTTTTGATATCTATGAATATTCTTGAAACATGCATCGTAATTAAAGTGATTGTTGCCCTTGAAGAACCAGTACCTGGGGAGCCTTCCTGGTTTTTCAAAACTTCCAGACTTTGCATCAATGAGAAAATGGTATGGGGTAAGCAGGGCTCACTTTGTTGAAAAGCGCATGCATTGTTTTCATCAAAATTAAATATTACACCACCCTTTTGTTTAGACTTTGAAATTTTCCAACTGACTCCAAATATACTTTAATTGGGCAGCTGTTGTGGATCAAACAAATGTTGGTCACAATAGTGGAAAAATGACCACTTACAAGACGATGCCAAAAAATAGTTTCATAGCCAAAAAAAAAAGATCTACAAATATTTTGATTTGATGCTTTTGTTCCTTTGTTATAGCATAGCAGTTTTGTCAGACGATGATGCCTGGTATGATAGTCACAGCCAAGAGATTGATGATTTGGTCCATGCTTGGACACACACATGCACACTGACATACACGCCCCAAGAAATGAGTCATCCAAAAAATAGGGTAATGCTTTCAATAATGAATATGGTTTATTTTATTTTATTTTTTTGTTAAACTTTGTCCATAGAGAATTTGCTTAGCATAACTTCATACAGGAAGATAATTTGAAACATTGATTTTTTTGTTTACCCAAGGTGTGAGCAATGGATGAAATAAACAAATGTAACAGATGGTATACCCTTACCAGTTCCAAGAAAAAAGAGCAAAAACAACCCAAAACCCCAGAACTGTACAGTAAGTCATACTCATATAAAATTCAGTTCAGCACTTTTTTTTCCTTTCTTCCCATCAAGGCAGCAGACCTCTATGAACAATAATGATCCTCTGGAGAAACACATGTTTACAGACACTGAATGATTACAAGTAAAATATTGAATGGTATGAAGAGAATAATGTTATAGTGGTGGCCCCCCGGAACAAATAGGTTAAATAAGATGGTTGACAATGGTTAGAATCAAAATATAGATATTACTGTATAACACCAAAAAAAAAAAAAAAAAGAAAGTAACATATGAACAGGTTGTTTGGAAGGCAAAGATATAATAATATGAAGTAATGAAAGTTTTGTTGAAAAGTTTTTAAATAAATCAAAATGAGAATAGACATACATGTTCACAGTTCAATTACAACATTACTTATCCAATCAAAACAGTTTCTCTTCTTGGTTTGTACTGATGTGGAATCCTGCACTGAAATATAGTTAGTTATATTTTATCTGAGGGATCTGATTCAGATCCTGACTTATTTAGTTTTCCACCATGTCCACATGCTATGTTGGACTGCTACATACTGAGACATGTAGCACAAAGTGTATCAAAGCCAATGGACATACAACATCTCATTCAGTTCAGGCTTTTTTTCAACAATTTGAGTGAGGACCACAGACATGTCAGTTACAATGTTAGGTTTAGAGACCGTTATATGACATGATCAACAGTGTTCAATGTAGATTATGATTTCATGACTAGAGATTCTAAGCTACTGTGACTGATAACTTCCATATTATAGTAAAACCTCTTCCTTTGGGCCATTAAGAAACTCTTGGACAAAACAACGAAAAATTATGAGATATATAAGTCTATCTTTGACAGCTGACACTAAACCCAAGCACTAGGAAAGCTTATGCTATTTGGACGGCTTGTGATGACAACAGGACTGCTTTTGTTTAGTTAACATTCTTGTGCCTTGCCATCTGCAACTTCTACAATCCTGCTCTAAACGTGACCCAAACCTCTGTATCCCATATATATCTATATATCTCATATTTAAGTCTAAACCTCTCACGGTTGCATTCTTTCTCAACATTTAGCATAAGATACAAATCTAGCAAAGGTATCCGGTTTCTGATGTCTGACATTCCTCTTGGTCAAAGAGCTTATCCAAACAGCTGATTGTACTTTATAATCACAACACTTCTTTGTCAAATTATTTTAAAATTTCCAGATAAGTTGCCACAAGGAAAGCAAGACATACACAAAGCTGCTACCATTATTACAACACTAAAACAATTCAGTCCATACATTTCAGTGTAAGTACTGAGCGGCTGGGTGATCAATGCTTGCACCATATAACTGTGACTCACTGAGTAACTCTTATCATGCAAAATTCTACATCTAATCTCTCAGTCCATTGTCATCAACATCCTGAGCTTGTGACACTCAGACTTAAGACTCTATTGTGTTGGGATTTTATGGCGCATCACCACAATTATGGTCACACTGCATTCATTCTTAAACTGTCTACCTCACAAAGATTCTACTAGAACAATCAAAAAACCTTCTAGGCTTTAAGACAACTTACTCTGAAATTTCACCAAGCTGATACACTCGATGCACTGTTATTGAGGAAATGTTGATGTCTAGAGTTTTGTCATTTGTCCTTTCACTTAACAAAAAAAAAATTATGGCAAAGGTTTTCAAAGTCCTTTAATTCATGGTTGTGCATTGTTTGAAATGTACTTTATACAATTTCTCACTCACTTAACATGGATGACAAAGTCTGTCCTGCATCCACAAGTTAACTGTAAATGCACTGTATTTCATTGGAAAAAAAAACTGTAACGTTTCACTATAAATGAGATAAAACTAGATGAAAAATACGAACACAAAACATCTGGCTCTATGTTAGCTTCTTCAGAGAAGCTGCTGTCAATAATAAGCACTAGACTTAACTCTACACGTGTCAAATAAAAATAAAACCAACAAAACAAAAAAAGATTAACAAATGCACTACGATATGCTATGGTGATGAAAAAAAAATGCACTACACACACATAGTTCATAATTATTCAAGACTAGTGATCAGTGGAATAATGTTCCTGGGTTTCAACAAGCTATGTTAAATTTCTATGTAGATCATCTACTTATCGTATAATTAATTTGTGCATAACTTTTTGTCAATTTGGCTGTCTGAATTGGTGCTTTTGAGGCCAGCTCAAGGAATAAATAATATCAGTGTAGCTTGTTATTTTTGTACACAGGTATTGCATGATTATAAGTCAAAGACATGATTAAATTCCAAGTTCCACAGGGAGGATCAGGATAGAAGTTTTGTTATATGCAGAAGTCATGTTCAATTCATGCCTCATTGGTGCAGATTTTCATGAGTACAGAAGTGATTATACAAGGTCCAAATATAATTTATATAAGTACAAATTTACACTATGTATAGAATGGTACTTAGAAGAGAAAAACATACTGCTCTGTACAGAAACTATGGTTCCAACTTTGACTGACCAGAGCAATTTCCACTCTCATCCAACATGCTCAGATGCATCACAGAGATAGAACTGAGCCAATGATGGCCTTGTCAAATAAAAAAAGGTTGGTTAGATCAAAGAAATACAATGGTGATTCCATGTACTGTTGCAAATAAAACATTTCCAAACAGGACTTAAGTTTCCAGATAAAACTAATTAAAAACAATGATCATTTAAAAGTTCTTCAGAAAATGAACAAAAGACAGTAGTTCATTGGTGAATATTTGAGTTTCTTTTCTCTGCTGAGGATCTGGGATTAGATTATCTGCTAGTAAATGTAGTGGCTTGAATGCATAATAATACACAGCTTTTTTACTGGTGTGGCCAATTGGTCTGCATCCATAAGAAAAAAAAAAGAGAAGAATTGGGAGAGCAAACAGTACACGATCCAGTGACAGGGATAAATAAACAAAGATTGACATTATAGTTCAAATATAGTTATGTATATTACCATATGTATCCGTTCCACTACTGTGTGCATAGTGAGAGGGTGAACTAAATGGTGAGCTGTTTTATATGACTTCAGGTTGAACACAACAGGCAATGAAATTCATGTCTCATTAAGTCTGTGCATGTGTTCCACTTCTGTGACTAAAACCATTAAAGCTCCACTAGAGAAGATTCCTTTCTGAGAAATCTGTTTCCAATGTTTTTCTAAAATTGTGTGTTTTTATCTGCACTGGGGCATAGAACTTGTTACTTTACAAGAGCACGGGAATTGATTGTAATTATAATTGTTATAATTAACTGATTATAATTCTAAACTGTACAAATTGTGTTATTTCATTTCTTCATAACCTCCATTAAAAAAACATGGCGAAAAAAAATAAGCAAAAAAAAAATGCCAAACTTTCTATAATTATATCTCCAGGACTCCCTTCCCCGCTCCAATTTTTCCATCCCCAATGACAAAACTTGTCTCACAGCCAGTCAAAATTAATCACCTGTTGATTTTTCCCCACCCTCTGTTATAAGGCCTGCTGTCATGGTAAATCTTAAAAACTATACGCTTTCATATGGTGCAAAAAGTTTTGACCCTATCTGACTTTAGCCAGAGATACCGTGAATTGAAGAAACAGTGAATGGCTAGAATCAGGAGAAAAATCGGCAAAACTGAACAGTTTACAGCATATAAATCTAAAAATCCACCTAACAACATCCTGATATGAATAGAATCTGCCATAAGAGCAATATTTTCTTATGCAGATGAAAGCCCTTTCAATTTCTGCAATATTTAAACATCAATGTCAGACCATGTTCATCACATTCATTCCCCCCATTTCTCTTTTTGAGTTCAGTGGCTTAGACCTCATTCTGATTGGTAGGGAGACATTTGTACCTCAATTTCTTAAGAATATCTTCATGTCTAAAAGCATCTGAGGCCAGGAGATCCTCAGGTGTTCAAATGCTGAGGTAAGAGCACTGAAGGCACCTGTGTCCCTGGTGTTTGTGTGTGTGTCTTTATTACAGGCAGGAAGGTAAAAAAACACACGAGAGCAAACACTGACTAGGAAGAAGAGCAGGGAGTTTTCTGTGTGAAAACCCACAAGATACAACAGTGGACAGGCCGTGCTGTTTATTGGCATGAAGATCTGAGATGTGACTGAGCACATAAAGAAATCTCCTCTGAGAGTTTCCCTCCTCATGGATTCTTTTTGCTTACTTTACACGATACAATTCATATCATGACTTGGATGATTAAAATCTCTTGTAAATGAATACTGCTGCTATTTGTATCTTTTTTTTCAACCTACCTGAGAGATGAAATTAATATTTTCTTTCAGTTCATGTCAACAAAAGTTTACTCTTGCTCAAACATCAAAAGAAAAATAGAAAAAAAGGATAAATAAACAGTCACAAATATCTCACTATTGCATTATTTGAATATCTGAAATGAAGAAAGAAAACCATAATGAGTAAAACAGTCAAGGTTTCCTATTTTTAGGGTTTCTGACTGCACCAATATTCATGTCAGAACTCTTGAATAATCAAATCTATCTCTGTCTCTACTCTAGAAACACAGACTGACAATATTGCAAATTCATCAAAATTACAAGCAAAGGCAAAAAACAAACAAAGAAAACAACTCCATCTTGACCTAAGAAAGCCCCAAGCAAGGTGTCCAACATATTGTCCTGCTTTAAAAACACTGGATTATCTGCTTCTTTTTTCTGTTTGGGATCAGCCACAAGGACAAAGTTATTAGAACAACATTTTGCTCATATCTCTATGTACAGTTTAGTTAATGCTTCACTTGGTACAGCCTGCTGTTTGGCTATTTGAGAATAAAGTGATATGGATCAGAAGAAAAGTAGAGTAGTGAAATCCAGGCAATCCTGACAAATGATTGACACCCCCCTCATCTCCTCTTTCCCCAATATAGTCTACATTTACTTACTGCTTGTAAGTTACCACAGTGGACAAACATGGTTTTGTGAAAGATTTTGTTTAACAAACATAACTGAGAATTTTTTTGTTCTTGGAGGAGATAACACATAAGCGCTTTTGACAATAGGCTTAGTATCACAATATCAAACAAGAATGGATAACTGTAATGTAAACACATATTGCTTTTACAGTGCTTGAAAATAATTTTATTTCTATCTACAGGAGATACTACTACACTGCCCACAAAAAATATGGCCACCTCTTGCACACAGATACTTTGAATGTTTCATAAACTGGCTGGAGGCCAGCCCGAGACTAACAGGGTTAACTTTTGTCCCTGTCTTCATTGGTTTCTCTTAAATGGTTTGATTCCATACATTCACAGATGAGAACTGGGAACTTTACATAGAGCTAAAAATGAACTGATACCATTCAAAAGGGAAGAATTTCTTAGTCGATTGCTCAGGTCCCGTGTGTTTATGAATACAAGACGATAGATGTCATGGCCAAACCAAATCTTATCGGGGCAGTTTTCTATCTGTGCTATCAGTCACACATGGTACAATGAATTCATCCCCTATAAGTTTCCAACTGCTCTCAATTTACTACTTTTGGCATTACTTGCCAAAGCTCAGTAACCCCATCACTAGAAGAGAAATCTTCTAAACAAATCCTGCTATTAAAAACTTGAAAAACAATTCACAGATCTACACAACACTTTTGCACACTCAAAATGCATGCCATTATGATTTCATTAAACTGTAGATCAAGTTGGTCAAAAGTTTATGGTCACTATAATCCATAAGTCTCTAAAATTCTTTGTACAAGTCAACAAGCATTTGCCTTTGCTCATTTTACAAAACTATCAATTGCATCATGCAATGGAATATGAATAAAATTTATTTATTTATTTTTTTTTTGTGTGAACATGAAGGAATATTATAAAATGAGAAGAGTCAATCTCCATAGCCACCTGTGCATAAGTACACATAGTAACAAGCCAACAGAAATGGTTCAACACAGTCAAGATGTGGGCATAACTTGCTGGTCATTTTACATTATCTTGAGACTATTTGTCAGTGAAGACTCGTGAATGAAAAGTACCCCAGTCCATTTTGAGAGGATTTAACTCCAAGAAAGATTTTTTTTTTTTTTGAATTGGTCATACAAATTCCATCTTCAGTTTACAATGATTTTTGTCTTTTCTTTTTTCATTTGATCTCTCTCGGTCTTGATTGAAAATGTCTGAAACCTGACTTAAGTACTTTTCATTCTCAGTGCTTCAATAAGTGATTCTGTTGCGCCTCCGCCAGCCAGTGACAAGCTTCAAACCTCAATGCAATGCATGTCACTTGGGCTGACACATACCAACATAGAAGTGATTCAAACGATATATCATTACAAACTCTTTCACTTCTCCAGCAATCTAAAAAGGTTTATATCTTCTAAAATTTCTCTCCTGCTCCAGGACTGATCATCAAAAATGTTCACTATGGCTAAAATTCAGTGGTGTCACATGCAACAATATTCCATTTCAGTATTCTCACCCTTCAGTTCTGTCACTGAAATAATGATTAGCTCGTGATTATATGGGTTCTAACATCTTGCAAAAATTGCACTGAGATGTTCCGAAGAAAAAAAAACAACAAAACAGTTTGAACACCATACACACCAGCCAGTAGGACAACAACCAATCCAGTAGCTGAGACTGCTCAACTTAGAAACATGAAAGAAAATCTGTGTCTTATAACACAGCAGCACCGTTGAATTGTTTGTCATGATTCTAAAACAACATCACACATACACAGACCCTCAAAATAAGATCAAATCAACAACAACAGCAATGAAGAAAGTGGTATGTGTATCAGACAACAATGCACACGATACAACTGCACAATGTCAACAGATGAGATAGAATGGTTATCTGGTATCTTTGACAGAAAAATAAAATCTTTGTTATCCCCTTCATCATCTGTGGGTTGTTTGCGCCTTGTATTTTTTTTTTTTCATTTTTTGTTTTGGCTATATTTTGTATCAGCATAACTGTTCTGCCCACGACAACAACACTGAAGCAACTGCATATTAAGACAATTCTGGTCATCATTATGATAATATTAATAGTTATAATTTGTTTAAAGACATTCTTTTATTCATAAATATTTAAGAGTTACACGGTAAATGATAGTAAACATAATTACAATAATAAACCATTCCCAAAAGAACTAGATTACAGTTTGAAAGTCTGGAAAAAAAAAGGAAAAACGGCATCAATAAAAACTGGCATCCCCTTAGTTTAATTATCCTCCAAAGGAAAAAAAAAAACAGAACAGAAACAAGAAAAAAAAAAACATAAATGAGAACAACAATGTTAAAAAGTAGGAGTTGAAACTTAAACAAAACAATGCAATACCAGTTCTGGGATGAATTTTACTTGTGCCCCCCACCACTGCTGTGAGATGATGAAGGTGACGACGATGATGAAGCTGATGATGTGAATGATGATGAAGACGACTCCTCCGGACCAAATCGGATCAACTGTTGACACAGGAAGGCTATGACAATACCCAAGAAAACAAAGCCGAGGAGAATGACTGCCGCCCACTGTTGGTCAGTCCACTGTTTTCTCTCCTCCGTTTTTCCCTCTCCGCTGGTGACAGTGCTAGACCCTGACTTCTGTGGTTCGGGAGCCAGCGGGGAGAAGACAACTCCTGGGCTGAATGCCCCCATTATGTCCCCTGTGTTGTCAGCTGAGAGACGCACAGCTGCAACACGCACCTGATATTCTGTGTTAGACTGAAGAGAATCCAGTTGATACTGTGTATTGGGCCCTTTGTAAATCTGAAAATAGATAAATTATAGTCACATTCTCACCAAAAAAAAACTTGGAACCATCTCTAACGTAACATAACTGATAAGTATAATAACTGAACAAAAATGAAAAACAATAATTTAGTATCTGGCTGTCTGCAAACAGCATCAATTTGAAAAATGAATATCTGAGTTTTATACAAATTTCTAAGCAGTGTTAGTGTGGAGGGAATAAAAAAAAAAACACAACAAACAAACACAAAAAAAAAAACTCAAAAACTTTCAATGTCTATCCTCCAACTAGTGATTGTAAGATACTTTTGAGGCACATTATTGAAAAACTATTTTGTTTGATGTAAATCTGCAGAATTTTTGTAGATATATTCAAATTATTTGTCTCCTTGTTTATTTGTTATTCAATCATTTATTCAGTTTACTTAGATCTTAAGTATCTCTGAGCACCACTGTCGGTTTTGGTGCTACGCCAATTCATCGCTTTCATGATTTTCAAATTCTCAATAATATTGTTAGTTAGATGGTTCAGAACAGAGCATTGCACTATAATGAGATAGACTAATCTAACCCTTTACCTGTCTATATTCTGTATCCTTGCCGTTGAGACACAGCAACTGCAGGACGTAGGCCATGGAATCTCCACCCATGGGCTTTGCTCCCTGCCATTCTAACATACATCCATGCAAAGTGCGACTACTCACTTTGGGAGCTGAGGAGATCAATCATAAAAAAATAAATACAAGACAGTCTGAAGATTTAAAAAAAAAAAAAACAATGCAAAATATACGACTGCTTGAGAACTCTAAGACTTTTTTAGAGTTTCGTGATGTCAACTGTGGCCCCACCACTGCGAAAGGGCACCCTGTCACTGAATGGCTCAATGCTGAATGAATTCAAATAATGCGACACAAAATTAATTAACAACAAACCTGAGATGACACTGTTTTCCATGATTTTCGCAAACTCTTTAGGGCAACATTTTTTGAATTCTAGTAATTTTAATGACATCTGTGCCAACATAGTAAACTTAATGTGCAATTTATCAAGATATGTACAAATATAAGAACTTTCAAATCAAACATATAAGCTCTGACAGAGACAATACTTAGTGCAACAGAAAAACTTTCAAATTATATCTCACTTGATAAGAAGAGATACATAAATATCAACTTCTATTGTACATCTGAACTGACTAAATTAAAAGATAAGACTTTCTAACAAAAGGCAAAAATGAGAAAACAGAGAGAAAGAACTAGAAACTGACAGTCATTACCCTTCAGTGGAGGTGGTGGTGCCTTGGTAGTGGTGAAGGAATAGGTATCAGAATATGGTCCACTACCAGCGTCATTGCTGGCAAAGATGCGAAATTCATATGTGGTGAGCTCTATTAGACGTGTCACTTTGTGAGTGTGAGCTGGACCTGTGTACACTGGTTGGAAACTGTCATAGTGGAGAGAGAAAAAAAAAAGTTAGATAACAGATAATATCTCCATCTTTCTTTCTCACACTCCCTGATATCTAAGTTAAATGTCAAAAACAAATTTACAAACAAAATAGCGCTGAGAAACTTAACAATCATTGGATCCAAGTATCACATTCATTCCTTTGAACTTCAGTTTTTCCACTGGCTCAGTAAGATTTCTTTTCAGCCTCAAGAGTCTTATTTTGTACTTAGCCATTTGTGTCACAGCTTTCCGTGGATCTGAACATTACAAATGTTCCTCAGCCTCATTGGTAATTCATGGATCATCATATCACAAGAAAAAAAATCTGTGGAAGGTTAATCATGCTATATATTTAGCTTCAAATCCTGTTGCTCTGAAATTGAATGCAACTGTCAGGATCTCACAGATTATCTACTTTTCCATTTTCCCTCGGTAAACACTCAAGATGAAGGCTTTATATTGTCTTTGTAATAGAATATGAGGTGGCACTTTTGTTCTCTTCTTGTGAAATATGGCAGTATTGGTAAAGCACAAAGACGATGAAGTGAAATAAACACAAGCATTACTATATGTCCCACCTTCCATCTTCTTTCTCCATCTCCAAGGTGTATGTGAGCAAATCAGAATTGCGTCCCTCCCCCCATTTGAGCTTGAGAGAGGTGGGTGCCAGCATAACACACTCCAGCTTGGGCGGGGAGGGCGGCAGTGCTTTGGTTGTGAACTTGACGGCTGAGCTGTAGGCACCCACACCAATACCATTCACAGCTTGGACCCGCAGTCTGGGGAATAGCAAATGACACACAGAAACATTAGAGTACAATTTCTGGCAACCATCAACTGTTATTGTTTCTAAAACCATTGACCTTGCTTAAGTCAGCCTATGAATCATGAGTTAATATACCTGTGCAGCACATTTGAATTTTATGGAGTTTTTTTCTAGAACTGTCAGCATGATCCTGGCTTAATTTTGTCTATCATCTAGTGGTCCTTGGAATTACTAAGGAAGTTCTTCAACTCTCCCATTTCCTAATTGAAAGAACTTAAGAGTCTGTGGTTCCTTTAAATATACAGATTTCTTGGAAAGTCTATGTAGCTCAGAATTTTGGATTTTGAGTTTTAACTGGAGACAGAGTAAAAAAAAAAAAAAGGTTTTTTTTTTCGTTATCGGACATACAAGAAAACAAAATAAAACAAATTAGGAAAAAAAAATTTAAAAAGTAAAATAACTTCATGAAACTATTTCATTCTGAAATAATCAGAAAATAGGGCCTGCAATGGGTATTTAGTTTGAAATATTCTGATTCTATTTGATACGTGCTCCTGTCGACACTCTTATCTAAAGTCACAGTATGATATCTTAACTCAACCTTTATCCTTGTGTCACAACACGAACAGTTACTTAATTTATTAATACAGATCAGGATATTACAGTACTATACACAACACTGATGACAATGAGAGAACTCACTTGTATGAAGTTTCTGGCTGGAGATCTTCCAGATGATATTCAGTGACAGGGTCGACAGTGATTGGCAGCCTGTCATTAACATCAACATTATAGGATGTGATGTCACTGCCATTGCAGTTGGGCTCTCGCCAGGTCAGCAGTGCAGAAGTGGCATTAGCTTGAACTTTGATGGAAACAATGGGGGAGGGACTTGAGGGCGGAGTCACATATGGGGTTGATGGGGACATTGCGCTCGGCCCTGCACTGTTGATAGCCTGGGAAAGAAAGAATGATGGACCATGTTATGCATAATGAAAGACATGCAGAACTGGATGTGCAAATGACCTACAATAGGAGTCAAAATGCTCCAATCCCAAGTCTCCACTTCACTTCACAGAACATAAAAAGTGCTCATGATGGCAGAAATAACTAACATGAATACTCTGTGAAATGTAAATACTATTAAAGAGAAAGAATGAACTGACATGATTGATGGCGAATAACTGTTATGTAGAAAACTCAAACCAGTGAAAAAAATCAAATATATTTGGAAAGATCTGCATTTTATGTTTGAAATTACCCTGTGAATTGAATACAGTAATATGAACTCAAAAGTGACCATTAGTTGATACAAAAGCTGATAGCTAGAACTGTTGTAATCTGACAATTGGTTCTCTGAAAAAAAAAAATAAAATTTGGATAGCACAGAAAATGAGGTTACATGTGATATACACAGACTATGTACATGCCTGGGCTGTTTGTTTTTTTTTTAATTTGAAAAGAGGAGAAACAGGAAACCGGATATGATGAATTTAGAATAAATTTTATCTCCAGGATATGGTCATATTTGTATAAAAAATATTTACCCGAGAAGAGCAAAATTTGTCAACAGGTGAAGGATATTAAATGTAAAACAAAACAGTCTTGAGGACAAACTGAAAGAGACTTACTTGCACCCGAAAGGTGTACATGGTGGCTGGTGTGAGTCCTTTTGCGTCATAACTAAGATTTGGTCCCACATATAACTGAAACAAAGCATAATATATATTTTCACTCAATAACAGACATACTAACACTGATAATATGCATCTTTCAATACCTATGACTTCACTGAAATTTGATTTGGAATAACAAAAGATCATACATTTCGTACTACTAAAATAATTAGTAAGCTTGAACAAGCATGACATTTTGTAAGGACAAGTAAACTTCACTATTTCTGCTTTCATTATTATTTTCTCTCTTTTCTCATTTGTTACTATTTAGCTGACCGTGAGGTGTTGTGACCGGTTCAGGTGATAGCCCTGTCCCTGGGGACGGTGCAGTGATGGCCCATGGGTACCTGATATAAGTAGACCCAGATTTCTCTGTCCTCAACAAAGATGGGGAAGAAAGCGGGATTTGGTCGCCATGATGGTTTGTTTTTTAACCCGATTTTTGAAATTGATTTTTCAACATCTTTGCCTTTACCTTTATCACAGCCATCCCCACTCTCAGCAGGGTTTTTGTATGGTCTGTGAGGGCTCATTCCCAGTTGGGTTGAGGGGGTCGCACTCTCTGGTGTCGACAATAAGGTAATTATTGGCAAGTGGTCAGCGATGGAAACCTGAATGTTAGTGACTATGAAGGAATTACAATCACAATTGGACATAATGTGCCTTAGACATAACTTCTGTGAGATTAAGAAGAAGCCCAAATCATCACCACCATTATAAAGTTTGGTATATAACACTTCATTGTCCTGGAAACAGAAAGAAATACACAATAAAACACGAAAGTTTGTCCAATCGAAAACACCACGTCAAACCAACGATGGAAGCACGCAAACTGATTTGGTCACGTGACATCTCGTTTGTTGCCCATTGGCGAATGGACTGAGACAGAGTCCTCTTTTTACAGAAACAATGAAGATGAGTTACCTGAGAAAATTCTGCGGTGTCTGATCGCTGCTGCCACTCCAGGCGGTACTCGGTAATGTTGGCCCCATTGTTGAACGGCTCCTCCCAGGAGACCAGTGCGCAGTGCGCTGACCGACAGGTCACGTATGGGGCTCTAGGGCCATCTGGCACACCGGCCCCACTTACCACCTCCAGTGGTTCAGACCAGGGACCAGCCTGCAGAGACAGAGAGAGAGAGAGAGGACATTTCATACAATAATCACCCATTCTGTTTACATCTCTGTGTGACAAGTGAATCTGTATGCAAACTATAATGCATAAATTTGTACATTTTTTTCAGTCAGAGTTTATATATATATGGACTTTTCTTGTAAGTACGTCACACTTCATGAAGGCTAAGACACAGATATAAGAAGCCTCTCTTTCTGAATCTATCTGGGATTTTATGTCAAGCAAACAATGATCACTCATTCTGCACCTATCTACTTAAGACGCTAAAATCTGCAAGGAAAAACTATATACATATATACGTAAATTCTGAGACAATCTGGCAATTCTTAGTATGGAGTGCCTGAACAAACTAAAGATTACACTTGAACCAAACCATCCATACGTACCCCAGCCCTGTTGAAAGCTCTAACTTGAAACAAATACGGTCTGCCTGGCAAAAGTCCAGCCACAATGCAATCCCGGTCATGACCTTTGTAGACTTCCCGTGTGGTGTTGTCTGGAGAAATCATCTGAGCAGCAAATGTGGTCACTTGAGCACCTCCGTTATGGTCTGGATAACCTGAGCAAGAAATAAATCATGCTACCTATCACTTGGTGTTACAAATATCTCTTCATGAGAAGGATCTTCATCCCAAAATGCTATCAGATGCATTTCTTTATATTTACCATGGATTTAAAGTATTAGCTAATGTCACTGATTCTTAATGACCAACTGTGTATGAAAATGTCATGAGGAACTTTTCATTTTGTATTCTAAATGAATTTGAAATTTCAACTGACATGACAGATATTTTTTGTGAACAACTTTGTACTACATGCTTTGATATATAAAATGGGGCATCAACATAAGTCACACTCAATATTAATTGGTGGCATGTGTTTCCTCATGAATAGAAACTTCACAGTGAATTTTCACAGGAAAATCATGAAAACTCCTAAGTAAAATTTGTTTACATCCGATAACCTATGAGGAAAACTGAGATAGAATGATGGCAAGCTGTAAAGTAGAGACAACTTACCCCAACGTAAATGCAAAGAGGTGGCCTTGGGTTTGCCCTGCAGTTTGGGGGCCTGGCACTGCCCAGGGGCCACTGGTAATGTTGTGGCCACACAGCAGTCAGAAAACTGATGGGACACAAACAATGGGACATTATTGGTATGTATGCATACTCTTGCCTGGTGTTAAATGTACATGTCTGGCTTAGGATTACTTCAGATTCTGGAGTATCTCATTGCTAAACATCTCTGTTGATGTGCAAGTTGTATAATTTGACGTGTACTTTTCCATAAAATCTCACAATTACTTTGGAAATGTTGAAATGATGATCAACAGGTTTTTCTGCTACTAATGGAAATGATGCTATCTAGTTATAAAATAAAAGTGTGTTCAATTTTAATGTCTCAAGCTGAAATCCTAACATCTTAGCGCTACAATACTGAAAATTTCAAGAGACAGAAATTCTGTACAGAAATTTTTTAACAGTTCTTTATGATTTGTTTATTATCATTTTGTTACTAGACAATTCGAAATTTGAAGAAATGGGCTGATATCCATTAGTCTAAATATGATAATGTAACAAAGCAGTCAATATCAAAAATAAAAGAAATTTGAATTCTACGATTCGAAACTGGACTGAAAGACATCAGATGGGCAATAATAGAACTGCTCACTTTACGACTTGGTACAAGTAACTTAAAAATCCCTTATAGATAGGAAGAATTTACATACATACAAAACCATAGAAAGCAAAGGATAATTCCATTCACAACTTACTTCACTCCTTCCTCCTGCACTACAACAGGCAACACGGATATGGTACACATGTCCTGGTGTTAAATGGTCAAACATGTGCTCTCGCTCTGAACCCTCATAGACTGTATCATAACCTGAAAAAGTGGGAGACAATTATTATCACAGGTCAAACACAACTGAACTCACTGGACATCAACCCCATTCTCAGCTAGGATGAGCCCTGGAAAGTAGACTGAACAGTAAGAGTGTGGAAGACACCACAAAGAAAGCAAGGTGGACATACTCTAAGGCAGAACTGATATGGAGTAACTGAATACTGATAAAGATCGATGTGCACTACACAAAAATACCACAGCTTTCAGCTCTCTTGAGAAAACTACCTCCACTGTTTACTAATTCTACTCTGTTTATAGAAAATGTCTAGTTCCCATTCTGAAAAAGAGAAGTGATGAGATAAGCAACTTCAGCAGTAGAATATGGGCTCTTTAGAACTCCTGCCTCCAATGCCTTAAGGCAGGGTTTGATCACACAGAGAGAAAGGAACAGAGTTTGGAGCCCTTAAAATGATAAAATATAGACCAATTTCAGTGTTTGGAATGAATGGCTAATGATCTAGGAACTGACCAGTAAAAACAGCTGACAAAAGACGGAAATATCCAATAAATTTATAAGACCAATAATTTCAAGTAATACATGGGATTTTCAAAATGTCTTGCTTCAAACAGTGCCTGAAGTGTAACAATTATTGTTCTGAGATTGCTTTTTTTCCCTCATAAAGTTTGACTTCAGTAAGCTTTCAATTGAATTCAATCTTTTTTAAAATTTAAAATAACAAAGGCTGACGACTGTTCTTTCAGGCTTGTGACTGATTTTACCAAAGTAACTGACACAAAGTACATTTTATCATCAAAGGGTAAACCATATGAATTTAGGCACTTCATGAAATCTGAAATAGGACACATTATATCCCAAATTATTTTCTGCAATGATAAGACATTTGTGTTTATTTCAGTGATGGATATTGCTTTCAAATTTCCACCCGACAAAATATCATCCCGGTATGTTTCTATCTGATTAAGTCTGATTTTTCAAACTTGACAGGAGAGACAAAAAACTGATTTCCCAGTTGTCTCTGCATTGTTAGAACTGAAAAGTGAATACATCCAAGAAACTCAGCATGTATAGCATGTATCGCTCAAGATATGCTCTCTTTTCAAATTCCAACAATGTTGAGATGACTGGGAAATAAATTTTTTGTGTTTCTCATTACACTGGAGAAATCAAACTTGGGCAAAAAGGAACATACAGTGGTGATAGGGTAAAACTATCAGTGGTAGAAATAGTGACCTGGCTGGGATGCTAAAAAACAAAACTTAAGAATGTCATCACTTATGAAAAGAAAAAAAAAAGACTTACAAAAATCACAGGAATGAACGAACACAAAGATCAAAGAACACAACTATTTATTCTTTACCTTCACAAACAATAGTGAAACTGATATGACTCTGTTATGGTAACTTTGCATTTATGAAGTAAATTTTGGTCATGAATGCACATATCTGACAACAAACAGTGTAACATACAATGAAATGATTGGTAATGCAAAGCTGAATGCAAGAGAATCTGAGGGAAACTGTATGAAACAACAAACTGACTCAGGCAGAACGTAAATGTGGGAAGGAGACACAGGAGGGGGAATTTTACTTGTGACATTAATTTTTCATTACAAATGACATCCCCATTTTAGGCATTGCTAGTTAACCAGAACGATGGTATATTAGCAATACAATAGCCTGACAACGGGGAGGATCAGTTAGGTGGTAACTCTGCCATAACAATCAACTTCATATCCAAACACAATGTGATTGATGAGAGTTTATGACACTGAAAAGTTTAACCCCGTACCCTCTTTCACAAAGTTGTTGTGAATCAGAATACAGTGTGATTCACATTATGGTCTTCTGTATTGCACACAACAAATCGTACATTTTTAACTCCACTGTTGTCTCTAGAACCAGAAATATATTCAGTACTGACTCTATTTGCCAGATTTTATTACGCTGTGACCAAAAATTACAGGCTCAAGCCGCTAGGATGGCATTCAAAGCTTCAATATAATTGCTACTGTATGCCGTATAGCAGTGGTACAATAAACCTAGTGGTACAAGTGTATACTAGTCTACTAAGTATGTTTCAGGGCCGACATCTAGATTTTCATGCCACTGTTCAGATTAACTGAGACTTTATGTGGAGTACAGAATGTACTTGAGTAAAATTTAAAAACAAACATGCAAATTACAACATAACTGATACAACAGACAGAAAGTGAAACAATATAAACATGGGACAAATATTGCGCTCTTTACCTCCTTCTGAAAGCATAAAATACAATGCAAAAAGAAAATGTGAATACTTGAAATATAGAAAACTCATGAAATCTGTTTCGCATTTCAAAAAAAAAAAAAGATAATCTTTACTGTGAAAAAACAAAAAAAAAAACAAAAAAAAAACCAACTCACAACTGAAAGAATAAGAACCTTAAGTTGCCAACGTGTATGTGAATCTGGGAAATTTGACAAAACAAATACACAGTTAACATATATGAAAGGAAGGAACTTTGAGAAAGAGAGCATAAATGCCCAAAAGAAAAGTCCTATGCTAATTGTTTTCTCTACCAAAGCATGCTGAATGAGTAAAACAATAATTACAGCCATTATGTAACTTTCACTTTGGATATATTGATTATTTCTCACCTTGACCATCGTCCAGCTCTACAATATATTTGGTTATCTCCGTGCCACCGGAATCCTGAGGAGGATCTGAAAGGATAACAAAAGAAATGAATCACATAAGCATAAGCTCACCATGAAAACTTTGGCTGTAGGATTTTCCAAATAAAATGTGACAGCTAAAAAAAGAGACAAATGAGCGAATGTACTGAGGAACACAATGATCTGCCTAATGTCTAGTGGGCGGTCAAAAAGAGTTGTGAGTTGTTACACTTGAACAGAGGAACTGAGGGTTGAATGTAATGAAGATGGTCTGATATCAATGGTTTTATATTGCAGGAACTGAAAGAACATTTGTCTCTGAATAAGAAAGTTGCAATATGTCTGGTTACAACCATGCTAGCTCCGAACTTTTTCCATTATATGAAACTGTATGAATTATGGTTCTAGGTGACATATTGGGACTTCTGGTTTTCAATGTAGTCATAATATGCCAATGGACATGACAAAAAGCATGAGAAAAGGAAGGAAGAAAAATATGAAATATACAATGGTGAAGGAGAGAAGAAGAATGCAGTGAGAAGAAGCAGAAGAATAAGCAGAAGGAAAACAGCAATAAAAGAAAAAAAATGAATGAGAATAAGATAACAGAAAAGGAAGATGAAGCATAAGTTAAAAAGAAAGAAATAATAATAGAAGAAAGGGAGAAGAAAAACAAGAAGCAGAGCACGTAGAAAAAAGAAGGAAGAAATTGATAACGAGGTCAAGATGAAGTAGATGAAGGCAAGAAAAAAGCAGAGATTGTTGAAGGGAAAAAAAAAAGACAAAGCTGGGGGGGGAAGACAGAGTAGGATGGGCAGCACAAGGTCAAGGACACTCACCCCATGTAATGCGAAACGAGTGCGGGTTGATTTTGCCTTTAATCTGTGGCTTGCTGGGAGGGTAGGGTCGCTCTGGCTGAGTGCGGAAGCAAACTATCTCACTCCACTTACTCTGACCCTCCTCATTTTTGGCAGCCAACTGTAAAACACAATTGTGGTCATCCATGATTCACGCATTTATCCGACAACAAAAAAGGCAGAATGTTGCCATTTCTCTGCATGTTTCTTGAAATATCATCAAATACTTAAAGTTCATATCATCAAGTACTTAAAGTTTCTTGAAATTTCTAAATAAGTACCATAACAACTGAATCGATACAAAACATACTTTTATTGACATTCTGTCTTCAGGAAAGACTTGGGGCAAATGAGGTAGACTTCGGTGAAGAATGATTTTATGAAAAAAAACTAAATGACTAACAAACACCATGGGATAAATTAATATGGAATCTAAGAAACACCTGCAAACTAAAGAGAGAAATGAGGGAACATGATAGCGAAATAAAAAAAAGATGTTCTAAAGTAAAAACAATCACTTGGCTTAGTTCCATCACAATGCACCAATTACAGAGAGAAAGGGACTGTGTTAAGGGGGGCGGGTCCTGAAGGTGTTTTTTTTATTATTATAGATAGGCTATTTTAACCTTGTCCATCGCACTTGGCATGTTCAAATTAGAGAAAAACAGTGAAAAAAAACAAAACTTTTTCAAATAGTTGCCATGGCAACGCCGCCATCTTGGATTTTGGCATATCTAAAATAGCTAACTTCAAAATCTATCTAGTCCGCCAAATTTTAATCAAACTTGCTGAAACTTGGTGAGCGTCTTTTTTCACACAATAACTAAAAATTTACGTATTTTCAGCCGTTTATATGTAATAGAAAATTTTCTTGAAATTTTTGAAAATGCCATGTAGCAAAGTTTCAAATTTCACCATTTTTTCATATTAAAAACCCATTTTTCTCTGAAACTTACCAACAGAATGGGATGTGCATATGTATGTTTTTTAGTTTTGTTGTGAACATGATGTGTGCCAAATTTGGTTAGAACCGGTTCAGAAACAAAAAAGTAGATAGCAAAATACTGACAAAAAACCGGGTTTTGAGAAAAACGTGTTTAATGGTTTTTTTTCACGGAAAAATTGACATGGAGAGTTTTTTATTCGGCTTTTGGCTTCAAAACACCCTTTTTGTACATACTAGCCCTTTCTTCATGATTTCTGTGTCTTTTATTGCCTCTTCCTGGCTTTCGGGGCATAATTTTTCTCGAATTTTGTTCCCTACCCCCCATAATT